>JAVGVS010000004.1:5526674-5865713 GCA_032718565.1 Distichodus sexfasciatus
TTACAAGTGAGACGTTAAATTATTTAGAGTTCACTCTGAAATACACACATTGGCCTTAAGTCTTTGTAGATGATGTGATTGTCTTATTATTATTATTATTAGTAGTAGTAGTAGTATTTATTTATTTATTTATTTATTTATTTATTTATTTTTCAGAACCAGGGTCTTGCTGGGTTTCTCCTTGGACTAAACCTGGACCTCTTGAGAACTGACTTGTTATAACAAACTTTTATTTTTCTTTTTTGCGGCCGGGCATCCCATCCCTACCTCTTTATTTAAGCTTGATTCGCAGAAGGATGCGATAGGATGTTCTGGGCGCATTTTGTTATTAGATTTATTTTTTCTTTTAATCCTTGCTTTTATCATTGTCTTTTTATTTTTTTTATATTCATGGTTCTGTTTCAGTATCACTTGTTTATTTAAAGCACCGCATTGCCTGAAAAAAACAAAACAAAACAAAAAAGAGCCTGCTGCGAGAACCTCCAGCTGGGCAAGAACGTGGAGAATGGTAGATAAAAAAAGAAAGAAAGGGAAAAAAAGAGAAAAACCCGAACTGACTGAAATCTCACTAATGTTGAAAACCACATTTAGTCTTAAAACAGACCTGAAACGCCCCCCTACATAGCCATCTGGAAAAGTGCTGTGGATAAAAGCAAAGTGTGTGTGTGATTATTAACTTCTTATCACAAACTCACCTTCAGAGGCTGTTGATGGCTTTAGGGAAGCCATTGCCTTGCACAGCAAAATGGTAATTTTACCTTGTTTCACCATAATGGGAATAAAGATGCAAATTTATTGCTAAAAGCTCCCGATGTTATAAGCAGTTTACTGCAGATAAACTCATAAGAAATCTGGCCTTTTCCCATCAACATAAGGTATATGAGAGATTTGCCCAACACCGATTAACTGTAGGTCAAAAAACAATTATTGCTCTATTTTTCTTCTTCTGACAGTAACAGAGATATTACAATATCCCGCCCCCCAAAATAAGAGAAATGTTCAATGTGTATAAATGTTATATTTATTTGTCATGATAAGTGTTCTACCCATCAGATTTGGAATGAGAAAAGTGTTAATTTATTACTTTGTTCAAGAAGTGATTGTATAACAGAACATTTGAGGTTTACATGTGCAAAAATGTATGAAGTGGTGCTGGGAATCCTTTTTTTTTAATGATTGCATTGATCACAGCAATTAATAACAAGTTTCATTTACACTGCATTCAGATTAAAAACATACATTATGCATGTTAAGTTAACTTGAACTTAATAGAAAATCACATAAAGAACTGTTATATGATAACATCTTTTTGCAGATGGTGTGTAAAAGTTCATGAAGTTTATTCTGCACACTTTTTTACGAAAGAAACTTGTGACTTGGCACATGGGGCCTTTTTTAGGCACCTTTTAGTCACTTGAGTCTGGTTTGAAGTGACGTAATAATGGTGTGTTAATTGTGAAAAGGCTAAATTTTCTCTGTAATAAATGTTTGCAGGCTTGCGTTAAGTATAAAACAGCCTCCAATTAGAAAAACGTCTGTGATAAAGGAACTGGTAGAAGTTCCAAAATTAGTCATGATTATTTTAGGAACTGGTGGAAGTGATTAATTAACATGAAAAAATGTAATGCAGTATAGGGTTCCAAATAAGTCATGTTAAAGAAAATTAAAAGAAAACTTCTATAAGTTCCCAGATTAATTGCGTTCTTTAACATTTCCAGTATAAAGGAAAACTCAAAACGTCAACCTTTAAAAATGGTAATGTTTTAAACAATGAATGAAAATCAATGAAGCAAGTTATAACAGATTGTTTTTAATATTAGCCAGGTTAGCAGTTTGGACAGTGATGCAATGATGATAGCAAATATGTATGATTTTCATTACCTCTGGTAGGCTCACCTGAATATTTCAGATGTTTTTGTTCTTTTAGTATGTAATCCAACCTGTATTAACATGCTTATTTATAGTTAATTCTGTTTTACAAGGTGCTGTCTGAAGTGCTTCCTCAAAACGGCCTTCAAACCAGCATTAATAAAGACTGGTGCACCGAATGACTTGTTGATAATGGCAAAAATATGCACTACAGGCTCCCAAATAATTATTTCTTGTGCAACTGCCTTGAAGTTTTACTAATTTATTTTGATACAAATTATTTCACATATCTCACTGTGTGTGCCTGTGTTTTTCTCTTCTTGCCAACCACAGCAGTGCGCAAGTAGCAGCAGATGCACTATGACTCATAAATGTGACTCATAACATTTGTTTATTGTCTCGTAACTAAGCTGGAATTTTGTTGTGGAGATGTATTTTAATCATTGTGCCATTAAAAACTGGTTTTGCATTAATTAATCTCTGTGTTTTGCAGGTATTGTTTCTAATTATTAATAATAAAGTGCACTGTGAGTAAAAATAACAGGACATCTGTCCCATTGCCCATAACTTTGGTGAATGTTGATTATATATAATTATAAAATATAAAGTCTAAACTAGAGGTAGGAAATGTGTCATTTTAGTTATGTGAAGAATTTAATATGTGAAAATATTACAACAGCAGTGGAAAAAAACTACAATTACAATACTGAAATGTCTTTTTGCATTAAATGTGCATAAGATCTGCAGCAGTTTAATATGAATATTTTAAGCAGTCAATCTTTTAAAAAAATAATCATCTCCATAAAGTCTGAGCAAAGTTACAGAGGCCCAAATTTTGACTTTGAAATATAATCTATTAAAATTGAATATTTTGTTTATATAGATATTTATTAATTCTAGGTTTGCTAATGAAACAGGTTAAGCAGGTTAACGGTTTGGCGCAGTTGGTAGTGTAATAGTTAGGGCATTTGCCCTGTGATCAGACGTTTCGAATCTCGGGCCAATAAAGGTGCCACTGAGGTACTCATGAGCAAAATACCTTTCCAAAACAGTGCTCCCTGGGAGCTGCCAAAACGTTTCCCCACTGCTTTTTCATGGATGGGTCAAATTCAGAGGTCACATTTCGTTGTGGTGCACTGTGTGCTGTGCTGTGGTCACAATGACAATCACTTTCACTTAAAAAACAATTTAAGAAAAGGAGCCCAATTCAAACTCCTCCATGTTTCTGTCGACATTTCATCATTACATCTGTAAATGTCTTGTCCATCTCTCACTTCTTTAGCAGGGCATCGTCACTTTTCATGACAAGCATCAATTGCCTTGTCTCTACTCGTGACAATTAGGGGAAAAAAATGGAATGGAGATTTTGCAATGCTCAAATCTGGGATTGAATTGAAACACAAAGCTCTATGCAGCTGAGGAAGATGTTAGAGCTGCAGCTGTGAGCTCATGTCACACTTATTTTTCAAATTTACAACCATCCAGGGGGTATATTCATGCTCAATGCATTGAAATAGCTGTCGTAAGTAAAATGTGAGTCCTACATGTTCTCCTGTCTTTGTGTCTTGCTATAAAAGGACAGACATGACTGATGAATTCAGAAACTGAAAGTGTTTAAACAAGCGCTGGGATACTGTCATGGTGCGATGGTGGACGGAAGGAGGTGAGGACACTGTTGCAGCCAAACAAAACAAGGTTTATTGAAGGGAACGGGCAGGTGAACACAAAAGATGGCAAAAACAAGGGAAACGCAGAGAGTTCAAAGTCACACTAAAAACAGGAACAAAGTTACAACAAAGGTGAGGCCCGTGCTCCCAGTCATAGGCGGCAGGTAACGGGGGAAAACCCCCACGAGTAACCGGAACAAGCAAAGTCCTTACGCTTGAAGACTCAAGAGGTGAACTGGAAACGGTTCAGACTCAGTAAACACCATAGCAGTCTGAACGGACGGGAAAGCTTACTGGGAGTCATGAGCCTGGGGAGAAACACCAGAGAGGGAGGTGAACGACATGAGGGAAATCAAAACAAAACAAGGTCCAAACAATTCTCGGGGCAAAACCGGGGAAGAACAAAAAAGTATCAACAAAAAAGATGGGACCCGTGCTCCCAACTTGTGATACGTTTACCAGCAGATGCCTCTGTGGGTAAGCAGAAAGAGCAATCTCTGTGCTCTAAGACCCACAAGGCTAAACAAAGCGATCCAGGCACTGGCGATATTTGGCAGCCTGACTGGATGAGGGGTTTGGCTGGGAGTCACGAGCCTAAGGAAAAACACACCGGAAAAACAGATGAGGGACCAACACTGAGCAAAGACTGATCGTAACAGAAGCACAAACAAAACCGTAAATCCACCACACATATCACGAGACATACCGACTCGGGGAACCGCGAGGCAAAACTGGCTTAAATAAGGCTGCAGAACTCAACAAACGAGTCCTTGCACCAATCCCAAACTCAAGGCAAAACGAGACACAGGTGAAAGCAATGATAAGCGCGGGGGTGTTCTAAACAGACACTGACCTACTAGGTAGGGAACACGCAGTGCTAACAACAAACCCGGAAGTGTGTGCGCTCTAACCAGCAATGAACTACTCAAGAGGACACAAAGTGCAGACACAGAACCCGGAATGAGGAGCAAGCTAACAGGGAAAACTAAGGCTAACCGAAGCAACATGAGGAGTAAATACCACAGAGACAACACCAAAAGTGAACCCAGAGCACCAGAGAGATAAAGAACAGATACTTAGCCGGGTTCACAGGGGGCACGGTCCTGCCAGTCCGGCGGGACCATGACAGATACATGCCGGATGCTGTACGAAAAAAAAAAAGATTTGATCAATTTGTCATGTTAACATACTTTTTTCATTTACTTAAACTTTAAACAATTATTTATGCGGTTTCAACTAACGTGTATGTCAATATTACACTGTACGTTTTTAAGAAAATTCAGCAATGTCAGATTAATTTAAAACTGTATGTTGTAACTACAGCTATGTCTAAGAGTGAATGTGTTAAATGGAAAGCAAATTCCATATAGCAAAACTCAAGTTAAATCACTGCCTTAGTTTTAGGTTAGTTTTAAGTAAAATCGAATAGGAAACACTGATTCACACACTCACATTCATTCATTATCCGAACCACTTAATCCCTATTGGGGTCATGGGGGTACGACAGCCTATTCCGGGAACTAAACCTGGGCAGGCACCAACACACCGCAGGGCACACACACTCACACAGTCATACTCACACTCTCACCTTACGGAGCCAATTTAGAGCTGCCAATCAATCTATATTGCATGCTTTTGGCCTGTGGTAGGAAACCGGAGCACCTGGAGAAAACCCACACAAACACTGGGTGCCTTCTACATAAATATCTTTGAATTATATGTAAGATGTTGCATATTACTAAAAAGAATGTATGTGTTTCAGTTTTCAATTTCAATATTGTTCCTATGTGACACATTAACACGTTCACTCTTAAAAGTCTGTAAATGATTGTTTTAAGTTGAACTAAGTTAAAGAAATATGTTAACATGACTTACTGATCAAATTATTTTTACAGTGTGTTTGGGTGATGAACAGCTTGGGTTTTCACACCTGAAAATTTTGTTTTAGCACACCAAATACAATGATAAGCCATAACATTGTGACCATTAACAGGTGAATCGATGATGGAGTACTTAACAGTGAGTGAGAAATATTAGACAGCAAGTGAACATTTTTTCCCTTGAGGAAAAATGTGTTGAAAGTGTAAAAATGGTCAATGCATAAGGATTTGGGCGACTTTCATGAGTGCCAAGTTGTGACAATGGCTAAACAACTGGGTCAGAGCATCTCCAAAACTGAAGCTCTTCTTGTGGGATGTTGCCGGTCTTGTAAAGGTCAGGACCAAGGAAGGAAAACTGGTGAGCAAAGACTGGACCATTTTGCATTTTGTTTGATCCAATAAAAGAGCGAACGTAGCTCAAACTGAAAATGTTAATGCCAGTCCTAAAGGAAAAGTGTCAATACACTGTGCACCTTTCTGACATGATATTAGGTGGTCATAATGCTGTGGCTGGTTGGCAAAGTACTGGTTTCCAAACCTTTTCTGTCCCTTCTTGTAGATAATAATAAGACACACACATACACATCTTACTCTTCCAAACTGCAATGAAATAGATTTTAAACACTGTAAATGGGACACAACTTCAACTTCTTATTGTACAACACAAAAAAAAAAAAGGCTTCAACACCCGACATTTTTTCAGTGATTGGTGGGGACTTGCTTTGTGCTACAGATCTTCTCAAATTAGTGTTGCAGCTGTGAGACACACACTCTTGATTCATTTGCAATGTCATTCATTTGCTTTGCCATGCCCCTCACTTTGGGAACCACTGGAGTAAAGTTTCGAGTTGAAATGTGTTCATTATTACAGACAAAAATGGCAGTTTATGAGAAAATTAGTGCCACGGTGGAAATGAGATGTTCAGCTATTAAGGGGAAATTATATTAAATGACAGAAACTGACAATTTCCCTCTTGGCATAATTCAGTGAAGTCTGGAAAAAATTCTAAGCGGAATGAATCAGCATGTTAGATTTCAATAGAACTGCTTCACCTCTCCAATGTTGTCTTTTCGTCTTCTTAGCTTGTTTTCTTGCCTGTCTTTGCCTTTACTCTTAAACCCTGTTTTGCCATGGTCCATTGGCAGACATTCTAACACAGACACACATACACACACACTTTCAGAACGGCGTCGGTGTGTCCGCTGTACTGTTTGACTGATCTCTGAACCCGTTTTCCCCTTGTTTGGCCATTACACAGTGCTGGGATTCACCAGCTGAGAATGACAGCAGTCGTCCAACAGTTATCTTGTGCAATTTGAAAAATTTCTATTTGGAAAAAAACCCTATGCTTTTTGGGAATTATACGCAGAGTGCATGCTTTTCTCCAGTATTATTTTGAGTACTTTGTACTTGGACTGAGTATTATCAATAAAGCAACTTTCACTCTCCACTTGACTATAATTCTAGTGAATGTGATGTACTTTTTTACTCCACTACCTTTTTTCTGCCCACAGTTATTACTTGTTCAATTTTGCTCCTTTATGTCGGCAGCATAAAAACTGGTACTGAAGAGCTGATATTAGCACCTGCAGGTATTCATGCAAATGATAGCACAAAATTCTAATACTTGAATTCGAGATATTCAAATATTCTGTCAGCAGTCTGGTCCTCATCAATAAAGTGATTGAGAACTGGTATCAAGTAAATGAAAGCACTTATCTTCAAAACTTTGAACCAAGTATTTCTTGTAATGACTAACCATTACTAATACCAGCAATGTGCTCTTAATTCTTACTTGTTAAGTATTGTTTACTTTTACTTATGTGTGACTTTCGAGCACATTGAATGATTTGTGCTTCAAGTTCTAAATTGTTCTATAAGGCCAACAGTAATTTTTGTGGGTACTTTAAAATTGAGCACAAAGAACTAACTGTATAAGTATAATAAGTATAATAAGTATAATAGCATAATTTGTCCTAGTCTAGCCTGCAATCCCCCAACAGGCCACTAATGGTCGCTTTGTCTTGTTCTCCAGTTTTCGTCTATGGTTTGTGCACATCACTTATGTTTCTCCTCAGTTAAGTGAGCTTTTCTCTTTTGTCTTTGTGCTAGCATTTGTTCTGTGTTATTTTGTCGTGTTGCCACTTTCTCTCTTGCCAAAAACAAAATGTCACATTTTATTCCACCTATAGAAACGTTTAGCCATACTAATGCTAAAGTAAAGTATTGCACTTGATTGCACTTTTTCACCTTCTGCAATCAGGCAGAAGGTTCCGCACCATCGTGGCCAAAACAGAGAGACTCAGGAGGAGTTTCTATCCTCAGGCCATCCGTTTCCTAAACCAGGACATGCCTTTCTAAGCCTGTTTCTCTTATTACATGCTGCTAATACATACCTCGTTGTTACAATAACTTATACTGTAAACTTCCATGTTATTACATGCTGCTAATACATACCTCATATTGTTACAATAACTTACACTGTAAATGTCCATGTTATTATATGCTGCTAATATATACCTCATATTGTTACAATAACTTATACTGTCTGACTGTGATGTAAACCTCAATTGTGATAATCACTTATACTGGTTACCACATTTCATTGTCCATATCACATGCTCTACTCTGCTACCTACAATGCTGCAGTTGCACTTGGCACTTTAAAAAAATCATCATTGCACCTGTCTGTCCTAGCACAATTTTACAATCTCAGGTTAAAAACTCTGCACATGTAACTTTATATTCCTTATTGTAAAATATAGTATATAGTTAATTTTTGTCCTGCTACCCCAACCTCCGTATTTAAGTTAGCATTTATGGTTGTAAGGTTGTATTGCGTCTCTGTCTTTGTTTTCTTCTTGTCTATGGCACAGTTAAAAGAGCGGATCAGGATACATTTCACTGCATGTTGTACCTGTATAACTTGCATGTGACAAATAAAGAATCTTGAATCTTGAATCTTGAATCTTGATTGCACACATATTTCATTCATGTTAGTCATATTTACTGGGTGTTACTGCTGTGAAACTCAGAAAGGAAGTGAACCCAAAGTTCTGCTTTCAGTTAAATAGCTGTGTTACTTACCTTTACCACATTTAATCTCAAGTAATGTTTGGAGAATATATTTCTCATGTCTTGTTCTCTATTAAAGTTTTAATCAAGAGACTATACTACATCTTGCTGTGCAGTGTCTGGAAAGGCATTGCCAAAACACCTTGCTTCTTTTTTCTTGTTTGTGAGGATGGGTTTTACATCTGGTTAATGCTTCTGTGTTGGCTGCTATTGTCTGTCATCTCCAGGTGCACGGTGAGGCTACAGCGTGGCAGGGGGTTTTGTGTATGGATGACTACAGCCAGGCGGCATGTCTCTTTTATTTATTCATACAAGTTCATGCCTTTATTCCCACAATGCTGCTCATCTGAGGCTGCAGAAATCATTATGCCTTCCCATGCTTCCTCTATTCTTGGCAAAAGAAGCTGCATTTGCTCAATTTAAAGAACAAGCAAGTGATTTGAAACAGGAAGTGATGCGGTCAAGGAAATGATATGCTAAACAGCAGGCTTGGAGAAGTGGAGGGGGGAAGCCATTGCATCATGCACTGGCTGCTTGCTGTAGCATTTTTTTTTTTGAAACAAGGATTTGAGAACAAGTTGTAATGGCATGATGGGCTTTGGTTGAGTTTTGGGGCGATGGTTGGGAACCAGACTGTACCCAGTTGTACCCAGGGTTTGGCAAAGGGTTCAGTGCTTGGACCCAGGGTTTAGAATAGGGTTCAGTGCTTGGACCAGGTTAAGTGTTTGGTCTTAGGCTTTGGAACTGGGTTCATTCCTTCGAACTATGGCTTGGAACCAGTTCAGTGCTTCGCCCCAGGGTTTGGAGTAGATTTCAGTGCTTAGACTCAAGGTTGGGGACTGCGCTTCAGTCCTTTTTTCCAGGATTTGGTCCAGGTGCATTTGTTGAGTTCAGGGTTTGAAACCAGTTTCATTTGTTGGATCCAGGTGTTGGGACTGGTTTCACTGCTTGGTACCATGGCTTGGGAATGGCTTCAGTTTTGAACTCAAAATTTGGAAAAAGTTTATTTGTTTGAACCAGGGTTTGGAGGCAAGTTCAGTGCTTGGACCCAAGGTCTTGGATCTGGGTTCATTGGTTTTGAACCATGAATGGTTTTAGGACAGGGCTATTTATTGGACACAGGGTTTGGGATCGAGTTCAGTGCCTTAACTGATGATGGAAAATTGGTTCAGGATTTGGTAGGGGTGTAATGTTACAGAAAGGTCATGGTTCGGCTCACACTATGGTTCTGATATCACGGTTCAGTACGGTTCTGATACAGCGAATTTAAGTAACAAAAAATTCTAAAGCATGAGACTTGGTTTGTTTTCATTTATTTTAAATAAACAGCAGTGTATTAACCAGTAAACACACACTCTTGCTTATATTTTCATGTATGGATGACAAAAAACAACTGAGACATCTTGTGTTATTAATAGAAATTAGTAATTCACTTGGAACCCAAAATAATTCCACATGCTTGATTTAAAAGATGAGGGTGGGTTTTCCAGCTCGTCTGTGCCGTTTTCAGTAGTCATGTTATGAGCGCTCTCATGAGATGCGAATCAGCTTGAAGCTAAACTTTTTTAAGGTCGCTGTTTAATGTTTCCGTATGAAACTCACGCTTGTAAATTTAGTTCTGCATTACTTTAATCACGTCTCCTCCGTCGTACCGCGTATTCTCCCTACGACATCATGTACCGAACCGTAACCCATGTACCGTGACAGTTCGGAACAAATACATGTGCCGTTACAGCCCTAGGATTTTGACAAAGTTAAAAAGTTGGGACCAGAACTAGTGGTTGAGCCTAGTATTAATTATAAACATCTTAATTAAGCAATAAAAAGAGAAATACTAAAATATTGTCATTTTATTGCGGAGCTAATTTTTAGGAAATCACAAGAATTTGGTGAAATCTGCTGACCAACTGTGTGGACATAGAGTAACCACTGCTATCAGATGGGGCAATAATGACATCAGCAGTTTTCCTTAGCAACACAGTGGGCTTGAGCAGTCTGTGTCAGATATAGAGTAGATGATGACATGGCAAAAACAGGTTGTTTTGCTAGTAAATTTTACTTTGGTGGGTGGAGATGAGACCTTCAAAGGACTAAAACAGAAACAGACATGTATTGTAAGTAAACCATGATTTGCGATAGAGAGAAAGAGAGGTCATTGACCAAGACCAGAAGAGGATAGTGGAGTGGCGCCTGTTAGGAGCCAGCATCTGTTTGACCAAAAGATTTTCTCTGATAGTGGTGGCGTCTACTAAAGGACAGTGGTGGACACGTCCGCACAAACACACTTGCAAGTTCTTATGTATGAACATAAAGTAATCATAAAGCTAACTCCTAAAAAACATCAGGTACATTCACAAAACCAAAAAATAATATGAGCAGAAGAATATCCACTTGGCACATTCAATCAATGTAGGGAATGAAACATAAAACTGTTTATTGTGCCATTATATTCAATGAGGTTAGAAATTGATTGCTAGCATCATTCTTTGGAATGTCTTATGTCCATGGGCCCAGTGTCTTTGCCATTCATTAAATCCTGAATATAAAGTCAATATGAAGAAAGCATTATCTATAAACACAAGAAAATGATGGAAACTGTGATGTTTTTTTCTAACATTTGCTTCTATCACACCTTTTTAACAATCAAAATTTAGACAAACTTCCTTATTAACCTCAAATGACTCAAAATTACGACAAAGGGAAATTCATTTTCACTTCGGTTAAGAAACAGAAAATATGAAATTCTAATACATGCTTGTAACAATAAGGCATCCATCCATCATTAATGAGGGTTCTGGTTTTGAAGGCCAATTCTTAATAACAACAAATTCAATCACAACACATTACGTACGATTAATGTTTCTATACTTTCATGAGTCATTTTACAATGGAAAGTAACATGTAGAAAAACCTACATTTGAACTAAAGCAAAAATCATTCATTGCTGTATTTATTGACTCTGACTTGTCGTCTACCCAGAGTCAATACAAAGTGACAAAAGATTATCGCTGAATGAGACAGTCTGGCGCGAAGGGTTATCCCATCACTGGCTCTTTATATATATATATATATATATATATATATATATATATATATATATATATATATATATATATATATATATATATATATATGAATTATTATTTTGAATTATTATTTTGTATATGACTCAATATTCATTAGTGCTTCATCAACATCAAATGAGATGACCTACTTTAAAGTCACATAAAATATTTACTAACTGCAGTCTTGACTGGAATGTTTTTTTTAAATCATCAGAGACACAGAAAAGATCATAATTTGTAGATCTAACAATACATCACAAAAACTCTATCATTTCTTTAATGGTCATCTCCATTTCATTTAGAATTGATTCTAAAATACTGATTAGTATTTAAAACTTTAATTTGATATTTTGCATATAGAGGGTCTGATTTTGTCTGACTGAATGTGTCACATTATGTCTCTTAAAGATCAAGTGTCTTCTAGCTGAAAATGTCTAAAAAATTATAGCTAAAAAGTAAAATACAAGAAATATGGAGAAGCAGCCTTCAGTATTTATGCACCAAAGGTTTTGCAGATACTGCCCTTAGATACCTGTCCGGCTTATTCTTTTAATATTTTTAGGAAAACACCTGAAAACATACTTTTTTACACTGTTCTACATGTGACAAATACATAATATTGAATCTTTTTGTTTTAATATGATTTCTTTATATTTGAGTGTCGTCTTATTTATTAAGAATACCTTTCATGTATTTGAATTCAGCCCAAAGTGCCTTACCTAGAGTCCAAATAAGTACCAACAATAAGAATAGAACCAAAATATGAAAGGTGCTATATAAACTAAATAAATAAATAAATGCATACAAAAATGGATTTACAGTTAAATCTGTAAGTGGATTTCCCCAGTAGCAGTGTTTCTGAGTTTGTTTCCTTCAAGCTTGATTATTGAATTTGACATTGAACTTCCTCAGAGATCAGCGCTTTTGTGCCGTAACACAAAAGAAGAACCTAATTAAGATTTTTTAAATGCATCTCATGATTCTTATTCAGACTTCAAGCTAGGTTAGGAGAAGCTGTATAAATACCTAGCGTGCATAATTATTGGCAGATTTGTGTAAATTCCTGGCAGTTTGCGAGTCGAAATCCCCCCACGTGTCACTGCGGTAAATTAGGTAATAAGAGATGGCGGGAAAAGGGTGGAAAAGTTGAGTGGGCAGAGCCTAAAGTGAGCATAAATAGCAGCTTAGCACACTGTGACAACGCAGAAACCGCCAAAAAGCAAGAGTTGGTAAAACCACTGAATTCTCCTTGTTACTCCTCATCTTTGACTATAAGAAGGACGACGAAAGGAAGATTTGCTCCTGAAAAACAAAGTATCATAAGATTTGGAAAAGACTGACAAGCTAGCAACTGAAGAAAAGAAGATGAAATCTGTTAGCATCGCCTTCGCCCTCACAATTCTTGCTTGTGTTTGCGTTTATCAGACTCCGGCTCTGCCCTTATCTGATTCAGAGGTAAGTTTCAATTATCCGGCGCAAAATCCAAAATATCTCTAGTTTTAAGAAAGTATGTTACACGGAAGCTTGGCTGTAACTGACAGTAAGACAGCAAGAAGGAACAAACAAATATAAACCATAACATGACACTTTTTGTTTCTGAAAATTGAGTATAGACACGTATTACAGACTGGGGTATGAATGATACTGGATTGTTAAGACGGTTCTGATTTAGATACTGACATTGATATTCAGACATGCAACAAATGATCACCTGTATATCATACCTTAAATTCTCAAATATCAAAATTGGTATCAGTATTAAAAATCCAATATCCATCATAATCTATTCTATTCTATAATAATATATAATAATAACTTTATTCCATTTTCTAGTGTGTTTTTCCAAGTCATTATATATATATATATATATATAGCTATACACATATATTTCCTAACATATTTTGCTTCTCATTTTAGCCTCAGCCGGAGGAGCACATGGAAACTGAAGTGGCCCAGCCGGCGTCACATTGGATTGCAGTTTCGGCAGAGACGAGACCCGAGGTAGCCCTCCTTTAGACTCTAAAATACATATTTGAGTATTCTTTAATAATACGCTGCTCTGCACTGGAGGAAACCACTTCCAAAAGGGCAGTGAGTATAAAAAGCAGAAGAGTCTAAAAGGGTAACGAGTGACTAACAACTTTGCCCTTTTCAGGTTTTATTCAGGACCAAGCGTCAGAGCCACCTCTCGCTGTGCCGATACTGCTGCAACTGCTGCCGCAACAAAGGCTGCGGATTCTGCTGCAGGTTCTAGAGCCAGATTTCCCATTATGGAATGGAATGCCACTCAGAGACATTTACTTATTTATCCTGCTGGATAAAGGATTCATGCCTCACCTCGTCCCTCTGCTGTCATCGCTTCCTTTTTGTGGACTTGGCTTTGGTGTGGAATCCTGCCACTGTCTACAAATACAAACACGGGTCAAAAATGAATATATTCCTGCTTCAGAAACATATACTGGAAACTCTGTTGCCACACCACATTACAACAGTGATAGCATTTCCAAAAACATTGTTAGCTACAATAAAACTACATCTAACAAATAGATCTGTTCACCTAAGGATGCTGCAACTGATATTGAAGTACAAAAATAATTTATTAATAGTAAGCAACCTGAACACCAAAAAAAGTAAACTAAAATGTGAGTTTTTACAGCTGTATTTTGTACTTATTTTCAATTTTTTATGTCTGTTGTACATATCGTAAAATCATTACTGTTGGCGAGTAGGTTGTTGTGATACAAGTTTTTAATAAACATGTTTCATACAACATGCTGTTTCATACTATGGCTTGCTGGAAACCTTTGTGGACTTTTAAGAGGCTGCAAAGTGAAAAGAATTTATTTAGGGGAAATTTTTTGATCTTTTAAAACAATTGAAACACCACGTAAAGGCTCCACCTGCTGGTCAAACACATGTATAGCAATGACAAAATGTGATTTGAAGTAAATATGTAGCCTAATCAACAAAAAATTCAGTTTTTACAATGTATTTTTTCTACTTGTTTTCTTTTTATGCATATCATAGATTTTTGTTATTAGTAGAAGTTTTTTATCAACATGTTTCATACAGAGCGGCACGGTGGCGCAGTGGTTAGCTCTGCCACCTCATGACAAGAAGGTCCTGGGTTTGAACCCCAGATTGGCCATAGGGAATTTCTTTGTGGAGTTTGCATGCTCTACCCGTGTTCGTCTAGGTTTCCTCCAGGTGCTCCGGTTTCCTCCCACAGTCCAAACTGTAGGTTAACTGGCAACTCTAAATTGGCCCGGTAAGGTGTGAATGGGAGTGTGCTTGTGTGAGAGTATGTGCTCTGTGGTGTGTTGGCACTGGCCAGGGTTGGTCCCCCCGCCTTGCGCCTGTAGTTCCCGGTATAGGCTCTGGTCCCCGCGACCCCAGTTGGGATTTAGCGGTTTGGACTGAATGAATTAATGTTTCATACAATTTGCTGATGAAGAGCTTTCCATCTGTAACAAATATGCTAAGGAAAAAAATGTTTAAAAGAACCAAAACATTTGGGGTTCCACACACCAGCCCCACCTGCTGGTCAAACAGATTTATTGCAATGACTAAATGTAACTATTAAAATACTTTCCCAGTAAAACCAACCTCAATAACCGTTGCTCGGTAGATTTGTAAAATTCATAATAATAAGCATAGAAAAAACTGTCAAAACATCATAGGAGCCTCATCTTCTGCTCAAATGAGACCATTAAAGTTTATTTCAGATGAGCAAACATAAATTTTGTATCCAAATATGTAAACAAATGTATCAGTTGTACTCTACAAGCATCAAGTTATCCAAAGAAATTGATATATGCTTCAAAATGCTTACAATCGCCATTTCACGTTCGCCATCGTCAATGTTACATAATGAGACTGTTGTAGAAAATTTGATAGCTAATTATAGAGTTATGCCTCCCATATGCTGTGGCTAAGCTCCTGATCCTTGGAAGCTAACTAGTACAACTCAACGATGAGGAATATGCATACGTTACCTTGGCTGTAATGGCTTCCCACTCGACCGTTTTTGCGCATTAGCGGCCTCTTCATCCATCACATTTTTTTTTCTTTTTTAGCATTTGCATTTAAATCGCCTCAGAGGCAAAAGCAGCACTGCCGACCTGGCGGCAGTCGATAGTCTTGAAATTCCTAAGGAGAATGGATGGCAAGTGTAAAAGGAGGCAGGGACGCAACGCAAACATGCCATTCGTTCCGCTGCTTTGAGGCAGCACCTGGTGTTATTAGTATAAATTAGTACGATGGAGGGTTGTCTCCTTCTCCTCCTCCTCTTCCTCTTGTTTTATTTTTCTCATCCATGGCTGGCTAACGATGACCCAGTGCCTTTTTATAGGCCCGACCCAACAAGCCCTCTTATTTATTTATTTATTTATTTACAACTGACGAGCGGAAAAATGAACGGATGAATGAATTTATTAAAGAGGTCCAGCTTTTCGCCGTTGGCCACGGACTCAGCTTACTCCGGCTCCTTCTGAAAAAAGCAAGACATTTAGCGACGGTTTGCAATGGCTTCTCACCACACTGCATACTGCTGAGTTTTTGGGGGGGATTTTTCTTCCTGCGGGAAATTCACACCCGGAGATGGAGTCTCCTGCTGTTTAGTTGCATTTAATATTAAGGGATCTATTTGAAGTTCTCGTGCTAACATGCAGAAGCTCAGGCCTCTACCCCATTCTATGTTACTTTGGAACATCTTTGGAAGACTGACCTAATTCAAGCTTGACCTGACCCTAACTGACCCAAAACAGTCTGTTCTCGTTTCCCCCCCCCATTATTTCTGGATGGTCACAGCCCAGTGCTTCCATTTCTATGCTAAGTCTTATCTAGTCTTCGGCCACTGGAACTCGAAAAAAATCTGTTTGGAGTCAACCTAATGCCAGAATGAACGGTATCTGTATCTGCTCCACCAATTTATTGCTTGTTCTGTATTTCCTCCATGTCCCCTTTTTCCCGTCTTCCTACTCAGATAGGAGCAAAGTGTAAATATTGTAGCAAAAACACAACCTGTCTTTAGCCCCTTGTCACACTTCTGTTCACAAAGATTTTGCACAGGAGTCAGAGCCAGAATTCCGGAACTGGAAAAGAAGATAGTGCCTGAATCCACTGAGCCATTGACGGATGAAATGTACTCTTCTCCTTTATGCATAATTTTTGCATGTGGTATATATGTGCATAAATTGTGGTGTGTGATATTTAGACTCTTACCCTGGGGTATCACTGGTGTTTTCTTTTTGGCCAATCTGTTACATCTGGAATATTCTTCCTCACTAGAATGCTGTATTTCTGGCATTCCACGTTCTGGAAATCTGACGTGGTTGCAATATGACACATAAAAGAATACAGTGTTGTGATTTTCTCATTTTTGCATAAGAGCAATCGTAATTATTTATTTTACTTTTTCTTTCCACATTTTTAGCACTTAACTCCTTTAGTTTTGTTGAGGTTCAATTCGGAAAATTTTGTTCTTGTAGATAACCCAGCTGCAACTCCCCTTTTTTTCCCAATTTTTATGAGATTTATGAGAGTTGAGTTACTACTTTTCTTTTGGACAGCCTGATGCTGACCCCTGGTGGTGAAGAGGGTGAAAGGTGTTCGGGTTTTCAGCATTAGGACCTGTCTCCACCAGACGTGCACGGTTTATCTAATGCGCCGAATCTCTACGTCTCGAAGACATGTGAGTATCGAGTTCAAACGCTGCCGCTAATGCCAAGATGCGATTTCTCTCCATTGTAAAGATAATCTCTTTTATGTTGGCTAAACTACCAATCTCAAGGGAACACTTCAATGTTCACATGAAATAGGAACAAACACGGAAGTGCCCGATAACACTTTTCGAATGATCAAGCACCCCTAAATTTAAACTCAGCACCCCCTGAAAATGGACCAGTAAAGTCTTTGCATGAGTCGGATCCCCCTCTGATTGGTAGGCGCCTCCGTCATTGCATGATTGTTTAATTCAAATTGACATTTGAATGTACTGCATACGTTACACAGCTCATCTTGGTGACGTTGTTCTCAACAGCGAAATGTGAAAGTAGAATTAATGAAAGGAGCATATTAAAATACAGGTGTAATAGATGTGGTTTCTGTGGGCAATTATAAAAACGATCATAGAATCACCCCTGTCTCATGTGCAAGTTTGATCCTGTTTTTGTATTGTTATTGATTGTTGATTGCCATTCAAAGGTGGAGTTGTGACTGATCAAGTGCTTCTCTATTCGACTCAAAGTCAGACTTTAAAAAGAGTTACATTTTGAACATGGCTTAGCTGCTGCACTCCAAACCCAGTTTAAAAGCAACAGCATGACTTTATGTAAGGGACCAGATTTACTCAAATGGATGGTTTGAAGAAGGATTTAGTTTCAGTATTCCCCCACTTTCAATAAACTGCTCCTGTACAGTATACATGATAAGTCTAAATGAACAACATAAGGTTTGAGGCACTAATTACAACCACAAAGAGGCTGGATCCGGCTCATCTGCAACAAAATCCATTTATTGTAACCATTTTTAGCTTTAACACATTTTCTCTGCCATCGTGAAATCCACTTTAGCTACGCGGGGAAAAGTGTTTTCGGCCCAATTCAAACATGATGCAATTGTGCTGCGTTACGCCTTTCCAGGGCTCGGTCTGTGACGCAACCCCAGTGCCACTTATTAATGCATACAAGGAAAAATAGTTTTTCGGAAATTAGCCAATTTAATTTTTCCCTCTTGCTTTCATTACTTCCTTTTTTATGGTCCCGGTAGGAAACTTCGCGCTGGTTGATGTGCAGGACATAGGCAGCATCTCGGATCGAGATTATGAATACTCCCACTGATGTCTCTATCTGTCTGTGTTGCCCCCTCCTGTTTCTATCTTCTGTTTCTGTCATTTCCACAAACATATTTGTCTGTCTGCCTCAGAATTTCTATCTATCTATCTATCTATCTATCTATCTATCTATCTATCTGTCTATCTGTCTATCTATCTATTTCTTTCCTTTTTTTCTTTCTTTCTGTCTTTCTTTTTTTCTGTTTATATGTGCAATATGTCTGCCTGTCTCTTCCTTCCTTTCCATCCTTCCTTCCTATCTATCTATCTATCTATCTATCTATCTATCACTTCTTGTCTATCTATCTATTTATCTATTTATCTATCTATCTTCTGTCTGTCTGTCTGTCTGTCTGTCTATCTATCTATCTATCTATCTATCTATCTATCTATCTATCTATCTATCTATCTATCTATCTATCTATCTATCTATCCGCTTGGTCATCTCAAGCTGTTGAGTCTCAGGATATTCGCTTATTAACGCTCCAGAAATTTTTTTTTTTTTAACACATTCACTGACAGGAAAGTATTTGAACCACCAGCCTGTAATCTAGTGAGTGAGCCGCCTCTTCTTGAGTTTCATCTCTCCTGCTTGTCTCCATTGGTTGTTCATTTTCCATCATCCGTCACACCGCTAACCGGTCGCACGGACGCTCAGGATCAATGGAACATGCAAATGGTGACATGGCTCTGCAGCACGGCTAGGTGATGGATGGCTAGCAGTTTTACAGTATACTGATTTATTTTCCCACCTCCCCTTTTTTCACTTTGTCCCGCCCTTGCTTTCTTGCGTAATTTTGTTGCTTCATAGCTCAGGAGTGTGGGCCTGCGCAGCTGGGAATCTTGGCCGCGCAGCGGCGGCAGTGGTGATTAGTGAGAGCCATGTGATGGCAGGCTGGGCACTGCAATTGGGCCGAGTCGCTCTCCAGGGAATTTGGGCTCCTGCTGACTCGTCAGTTTCTCGGCTGGAGTGTGGAAGCGTGACGGGACACAGAAACCTGGCAGAAATATGGCATTCATCTGTGTTCTTTATGCTTTTTCACTCATTTCTATCCCTCTTTTTCTGTTTTTAATATATACTGTAATACATGAGTGTCAGCAACATTTGTATCTGAGAGAAGCAGAAACAAAATTATTCAGTTGTTTTGTGCTTAGTTTTAAGGTTTGACGAACAGTTTTCTCTCTGTAGTCTTGTTTTAATCTGTCTGTCAATCTATCTCTTTTACTACTTTCTCTTTCTCTTCACATACAACATATCTATCTATCTATCTGTCTGTCTGTCTGTCTGTCTGTCTGTCTGTCTGTCTATCTGTCTGTCTGTCTGTCTGTCTGTCACCCTTTCTTCTCATATACATATATATATTAGTCCGTCTGTGTGTCTGTCTGTCTCCTTGAACATTTGAACATCAATCTCTCTCTCTCTGTGTCTCTGTCTTTCTCTCTCTCTCTCTTCATATGTACATAGAGTGTATGTCAGCCCTACATTTCACCTCTCTCTCTGTCATTGCCAGGCTTACCATCTTTTCAGTCATGTCATATTTACTCGGCGCACATCTCCGTCTGCCTCCTCATCCCGTTATATTCAGTTTGCTCGTCTGATCGTCACACATAACATTGCATCCCACAGCTGCTCCATACAGAGAAGAGATTGCAAGTGACACTAACCTAAATGCAGAATAGATGAGTGTGTACTGAAGCACTCTACTAATGATAATCACCCATTTATAATAGCCTAGCCACACTGCATGCCATACACTGGCACCAACGATTAGAACAAGGCCTAATTCTGACCCTGTGTCCATTTGATTTCTTCGCTGCTAACTTTTGTATTGAGGCGAGCCACTTATCCAGCAAGACTTGCATTTCCTAAGCAGAAGGGCAATTCATAAAGAAATTGTGTGATTGTAAAAAAAAAAGGATAAAGTTAAAAAGGAGAATTGATCAATTTTGGAAATTTCTGCTGATTATAGTTGACCTAACTATTAAACTGTTCCATTCCATTATTGTTAATACGCACGCTTCGGGCAAAAATACGTAATGACTGCCTTAATGGAGACACCCTCTACAGGCTAATATAGGGAATAACAGCCTCATTGGTGGCACCCCCTATGGACGAAATAGGGAATGAGAATTTTGACCTGAAAAAGAAGCAAAACAAAGAGGGTTACAACTGGGTTATTGTCAAAAAACACAATAGCCTGGATCTCTCAATGAGATTTAAAGCCATGAAACCTTAAAGCCATGAAATTCAAACCCTGTCTCCTTGACACAAAGTGAGAATAAGAAAACAATGCCACAGGAAGAGTAAGGCTCATTTGCCACTTCTTTCTTGAATTTATTGAGACATTTAAATAATAGACTATTACAGTCTATAATTGAAAAAAACCCAAGTTATTGTTTTGCACAAACAGACCTGCAATAAAATTTTTGAAAGAGTGCTTCAGCAGTTTCCATTAGTACCTTGAAACAAATCTATAATAAGAATACATTGGTGAATGTCAAAATCTTTGAGAAAACTGTGTAAGGGGGTTTTAAGAACTAATTTGAGAACAGTGGGTATTGAGGCCCAGTGTTTCTGGAGCAACTTGGAGTTAAGGGCATTGCTCAAGGGCCCAATGGTGGTAGTGCTGGGGAAAGGACAGCACTGAATTTGAACTTATGATACGTGGCTGAGTGTCCGTAGCTGAGCGTCCTACAACTAGACCAACATCGCCGCCTTAGCTGGTTCTGCTATAGCGCTAGTGTGATTTCAGAAATAGTCATCATTGCTGAGTGTGGGCCCGCAAAGGCGTCTGTTATGACTCAGTGATCCGCCTGCATTCTGCATGATTTATGGGAGGATTAGCATGAGCATAGCTTTGTGCTGGTGTTTTCTTGAGTTGCAGAACATCTGCGTTATTTCTCTGGCCTGCAGTCTCTTTCTTTTTTCCCTTCTCTCGCTTTTTCCCTTGTGAGCCTCTCCAAGGGAGGTGTAGAGGCGGAACCTAGAAAACCAAAAAAAAATGGGGCTTTGGGTGGAATTAAGCGTGATGCTGTGATTTTGTGTTCCGTCTTTTGCTGTCTCGCACGAACACACGCGCGCTGACTCAGCTCCCCCGCAGCGTACCGGAGTTGAGGTAGGAACCAGAACATCCCTCCTCCTCCTCTGCCTTTTTCTTTCTTTTTTCCCCTCAAACCTGCACGCTGTGGTGCTCTCGGATCAAACTGAGGAGAGGATCAGCAGAGCTTGACACTCCTGGGAACATTGACCGGTCAGGACCACGGACAGCACACAACCAGAAAACGCTGTTTACACTCCTTTACGCCACTCTCATTTTTCTCCAAGATCATAGCCATCTCTGACATCTCACTTGGACTGGACATATCGAACAGGGCATGCCTTGTCCCTCCAAATGTCTTTGGACGATCTAATGACCCCATAAAAAACCGGAAATAAGTATCAAGCTCTCACTGTTCTGGCATCAGAAGTGACCAAATTCTAGAAAATCACTGTATTGACTTCACAGAAAATTGGGACACATGGTGAGGCAAAAGTCTCCCACAAATGTGAACTGTGGATGATGAAACTGTCCCACCCTATGAAAGACTTTTCTCTCTCAGCGAATCCTGAACCGGTAAAGGAATCAAAGAGTTACTCATGAGCAAAGTACCATCCCCAAGGTTGTGTGTTCACAGACTAAACATGTACATACTAAACTTAAAGCAGGCTTAAGATCATTGGCAGTTGGTAGCATAACAGTTAGGGAGTTGGCTCCATGATCTGAAGGTCGCAGTTTCAAGTCCTGGACTGGTAAAAGGTTCCACTGAGGTACTCATGAGCAAGGTACCGTCCCCATGCACTGCTCCCTGGGCACTGTCCATGTTAGCTGCCCACTGCTCCCTCACTGATGGGCCAAATGCAGAGGTCACATTTTGTTGTGGTGCACGGTGTGCTGTGCTGTGGTGTGTTCGCAATGGCAAATGACCCACTTTCACTTTTCGACCAATAAATACTGAAATAATCACCTTTTTTACTCGTTCAGCACAAGATATGACCTTTTTACTATAAAACTTATAAAGCATAAACTGCTTGATTTTGTTTAAACTTGTGTCATGTTATACACAGGGGGTAGATGGGATTTGTGTCCCACAAAAGTCAAGAGATGTAACTGTACATTAATCTACATTAATACATTAATTGAATGATTGACAAGCCCTAAGCATTAATCCAAAATGAAAATAGTCCTCATACATACTGTTACATCCCTTTATATTAAACAAGAAATCAATTTTTTATTAAAACAGGAGAATGTTTTTCATTCACATGTCTGGCTGAGCTCAGGAATAAAAAATGTTACATGATATTTTGTGATTTGATATGAATGGAAGTGATTGTTTTCAATCAGCATATCATATTGTATCATATCGATCGATGACCTCTGACTTGCATCAAATTGAAATCAAATCATAGCAGAATTTGTTATATCAGCAGACTTTGAATTGTTGTCCAATGAACTGATGCAATGCTGTATCATGATAAAACTTAGAAATGTCTCTCCCAGAACCTAGTGTGGTGCAGATCAGCACTATAGTCAGTGAAACAGAAAGGAAAAGCTTGAATGAGAGTCTCTTTGTATTCCACATCCACTCCAGCTTTAGTGGATTTTACTAGCGTTTCACTTTCAAATAAAGCTTTCTCTCCCCCTCTCTGTCGTCCTCTCTCTCTCTCTCTCTCTCTCTCTCTCTCCCTCTCTCTCTCTCTCTCTCTCTCTCCTTTTCACTCAGATGAGTGTCTGTCTTGTGATCATTCGTTGCTTACACTTCCCTCTTTTACAATTTCCATTTCTCTTGCTCCCCATCTCTCTTTCCCACCATCATCTCCTTGCCTCTCTCTACCTTTCCTGTCCTATCTTCCCCTTCATGTCGCTTTTTTCTCTATCATACTCTTTCTTTTCTTTCCTCCACCTAGTGTCTTGCTCACATGGGTATATCTCTCTCTTTTTGTCTTTACTCCCCCTTATTTCTACCTTTCTCTAAACACTTCTATGCCCCATCCCATCCCTCTTTTATTTATTCCTCCCTTTCACTTTACATCTTTTACAATTCCCATCTCTCTCTCTCTCTCTCTCTCTCTCTCTACTTGTTCCCTCTCCATCCATCTCTTTTACTTTCCCCTATCTTTGATGCCTTCCTGTCTTTTTACCTTCCTCTCCACTACTCACTTGCTCCCTCTCTTTCGCCGCCACGTTTCGCAGCTCTTGCTATTTCAGTCGTCTCCCAGATTAAGACAGAGCACTTGGTGCGGCCCGGCATTGCTTTTTTCCCTTACACTGCATCGATTTGCAAACTGATTACGGCATAACATTGGTAAAAGGCGGCCTGGGACGCCTTGCGCTTCTGTTTCTTTTTTTTCTGCTGAGAGGTGTATAACAAGCCTAGGGGAATGATTGAGGAAGGTAAGTGGGGGCTTGATCAGAAAGGACAAAGATCAGAGTGACAGAACAAAAAGCAACGATGCAATCGAGACCGACTGGCAGAGAACAAGCAGAGGACGAGTCTTAACAGGAAAGAGGTTGAGGGGCAAAGAAGTGAGAGTGGTACTGATGAAGGGCAGGGTAAATTGGACTACGTGCCCAAAATACCAATTTCTGTGTCTAAAAAGAGTGAAAGATGACCTGGCAAAGGGGTAGTATGACAGTACCACCGAAGTGCTACCTGAGCAAGGTAACATGCCAAAATAATGACCCCTGGCTTTTTGAAAAGTTTGGAAACTATTCCATTTTTTCATCTTTGCTGCAGAATGAGATGTTTTTACAGCAAAGAAAGACAGCAAGTCACTCAAGAGTCTTATGTAACAGTTAGTGGTTTTGTTCCCTTGATCAGAGAATCACTGAAAGGATAAATATACCGCTGAGTTAGGGCTGGGCGATATGGCCTAAAAATAATAACTATATCTAAAAGCTATATAGTGATACACAATATATATTTCGATATATTCTCTCTTTCTGGGAGAGAATTAAATTTTCCACAATCCCCCACGCATGACTTGGAGCTGCCACACAATAATGTGTTGAACGTGCATCCAGAATAAACACTGAAAATATCACGTAAATAGCTGTATTGTGAATAGAACACTGTAGGGTTGTAGTTATTTAATCAGCTAAAATATGAATTTTCTCTGTAATAAAGGGGAGGATTTGAAGTGTAAAGTGTTTACAGACAAGTTTGATACATGTAAACAACTAAGGACCTCGCTCGTGTGGATGCTACACGAGCCATGTGGGTTCACCCAACTCTTGTAATTCCAAAAATTGTTTACTCAAGATTAACAGCCTTTACATCACTCTTACATCGCTCATCCCTCAGTTTACCCACCTAACCCTGCTCTACAATTTAACAGATTTTTTCACTTAGCCTAGACTCCCACTTTGCTGCACTAACAACTGCTAGATAACACAAGCAACTGTTTGCACAAAGTTGATCAAAACAACGCAACTTACCCTTCCTTTAAGCAAAAAGATTTTCTTCTCATTGAGATGCCATAATTTATATGACAATGGGTTATGTACCAGGTAGATGTAAATGTTGTGGAAGAAAAAGTCAGGTAGTGTGTCAGCGGATGCATTTGATGGAAAATGTCTGGAAGGACTGAGAAAAATCCATAACATCAATAACTGAAGTGAACGCCTTACATGCAACTTTAGCTTACAGGTAACCAGCTGTCTGTCTGGAGTAGATTCGGTACTCATTTTCATTGGAAACAAGCACAGAACTCAATATGCCCGGTACTCAATATGGCGCCGGCCACAGTTTTGTTATGTCACTGCAAGGCATCAATAGAGCAAAAAGAAAAGAAAACATGATATGACAGCTTCTTTGTCTTTCCACATGGAATTTCAAGGATTGTTGGACCTAATCATCCTACAAGCAAGTTCTTTTTTTGGACATCCATTTGGAGACTCCTGTTTGACATGAAGGCCATTTTTATATAATTGACAAGCACTGAAGTTTTACTGCTCATAAACATGGATAGTTTTGTTTTGTTTCTTGGCAATATGAGGGTGACCTTTCCTCCATCAATGAAATTCACACCCTTTTAAAAGTCTTCTGTGTGTAACCGTCACACCACTTGTGTTCAGTAAAAACCCTCTTAGTGGAAAAACAACTTGTTACTTTTAATCATGCTTCGTAAATGGGGTTTCGGTTCTTGATTTTTCTTTTTTTTTAATGAATAATTAAATGATCCATAGATTATACCGGCCCATGCCTAGTGGACATGCTGACCGCTAAAGCCAGGGGGAGACAAAGAGTTCCAAAGCCTGCTGGCTGGAGCATCGCCTCCCCAGTTTGTTTAGAGGCACTGCCAGGAGAGTGTGGAGTGGGAAGATGGATGGGGCCTGTACCCCTGCCTGTCTGCCTCTGATCCGCCAGCATTCAAGGTCAGCCAGCTAAGTGTGTGTGTGTGTGTGTGTGTGTTTGTGTTTTGTGTGTGTGTATGTGTGTAAGAGAGGGGAGTTCAGGATCAGAGGCGTGTTTGGAGTGAAGAAGTGGGAGTCGCATGTGGTGAAATCCCAGAGAAAAAACTGCCATTGCACTAAAGTGCTTATGTGCCTTTAATCTTTCAGGGGGCGAAGGGCCGGTGCAGCTCCGACACTCTCTTTGTAGAAACAGGTGAGCTCATTGAGGACGAAAGTGTTGGGATTTGCCACCACAACTGAAAGCCTGAAGTGGTTCAAATTCAGACATCGGAAGCTGCTGGCAAACACAGCAACGTTGGCAGCAATGTTTGAAAGAAATTGCAACATGAAACCTGTTAAAACACAACAGCAGCCAAAAACGTAAGTAATTGTGACTTATAGTGGACTCGGATACAATCCAAAAGTCTCTGAAGGGGCACTGTGATTATTGCTCTTTGGACATTAAGGGGTTGGGGGTTTCCTAGTTATAGAATACTCGCCTATAGACCAAGATATTGTAGGTTCAAATCTAGCACTAGGAGCAGGATATTAATGACAGAACTACCACTGTAACACTGAACACAGCCCTTAACCCCAAAATTGCTACAGGGAGGCTGTCCCCGTAATCATTCTTTTTATTGCATTCATTTTTATAGCTCAAAATAGACCAAGAGGTTGTAGGTTCAAATCCAGCTCTTTCTTCTGTCTCTTTATATCTTCTTCTATTGCTCCCTCTTTTCTATCTCTCCTTTTCTATCTCTTTAGGTTAGTTTTATCTGGGAAGTCTTCTCTCTATAATACTCTCTCTCTCTCTCACTCTCTCTCTCTCTCCCTCCCCTTCTATTACTCTCTTTCACTCTATCTTACCCCAACTTCCCCCTTTTTTTATAATTCCTCTGCCTCTCTCTCTCTTTCTTCAGCTATTTGAAGTGAACATTGCATTATTTCTTTTGTTACATGTTTGACCTTTGAATAAGGAAGCAATAATTTTCTACACAATGTACTCTGCTTTACTCAAACTTTAACAAAGTTTGGCAAGTTTCTAGATCCTTAGCTCAATGAACCCAGCTAAAATGTTTTTTAATGATTTCAGAAGTCAAAACTCCCTCCCCTAACACTTGACTCGCATCCACGCCTGATCTGAAATTCTCCAGCCTGCTTCCTGCGATGAGCTTGTTCTGCAGTTGTCCCTTGTGCACTTTGCAATTTTCTTTTTCTGGACTGAATGTATTTGCTCTGGAATCCCACTTCAAATGTGAGAATCCCCCTGAATAATCCACTTCCACTCCACTTCCACTTTTTTCCCTTCTTTTTCCATCTCATTCTTTTGCTCTCATTTCCCACTTTGGTTCTCTCTTTCGCCTTTTTCCTCCTCTTTTATTCACTCTCTCTATCCACACACCCCACCACTATCACATAGACCTTGCCTCTCTCCCTCCTCCCTTATTCCCCCTCCCCTCCCCCTCCTCCCCCCAGTTCAATCTCGATACTGTCAGTTTGCGGCTTGCTCTTCTCCCTCCCAGCCATTGATCACGATGGCAACAGTGTGTGTGTTTGTGTGTATTTGTGTGTGTGTATCTGTGAAAATGTGTGTCTCTGCGGGGAGAGAGGCAGATCAAACACTTTAATTACGTGCAGGCTTGTAGGTGGCACTGGCTACAGGCTCCCGTCATGTACAACAGGGACAGCTAGGCATGAATTCTGTGATGACAGTGAATGAAATACACCGTGCATGAATGCTAGCAAAAAAACAAGGAAATAAGAGCAATTAAATAAACAGAAGACACACACACCTGTCAATAAATACTCACGTTTACACGCTGTCATAACCCTAGTCTTCACCATTACATAACGCATGCAGGAGTATGTTAGCTAAACATATGTTCCCAGGTCCCATGAAAAGCTGGCGCGCTCAGTCATGTTTACAAATGACAGACATTTGCAGACTCGTAATGCAGCGATGATGCAAATGATCTCACAGATGCCGCCCGACGACGCCCATCCTTCCCGGGCTACACCGTCCATCTTCATAAACTTAAAGGCTGTCACAGTTGTGGGGGAGAAAACAAACATCTGTCCTATTTTTTCATTGTGAAGAAAGCTACAATTGCGTGTAGAAATCACAGAAACTGCAGGAGTCTGTCTTGTAATGCATGGGGGATGAGGTTGGCAAGACGAGATGAACAAAGATGCAATATTGCTCCCCCCAGATGCAGACACACTGTTAGTCAGTGTCTAACTGGACCCACTTTGCATCTTCCTATGTCCCTTCTTGCTGTTCGTCCATTACTATCATCTTATGTCTCATCTCACTATTTGTCCATTTCTATCTGGATCCACTTTGCATCTTCTTTTATCTTGTGTCACCGTTTGTTGATTTCTAATCTTTTACATGATGCAAAGTTGGATCAGGTTAGGAACGAAGGGGAAACCTGGATCTGGGTTGAAGTAATGTGGAGCAAAGCATGGTGTGTTTGTGTTAACTTGTATTTCATCTTCCCATCTTGAATCACTTTACATTTATGACATTTATCAGACTCACCTATCCACAGCGACTTCCAGTTTGTAGCAATTTGGAGTTAAGGGTCTTGCTCAGAGGTCCAAGGATGGTGGTGGAGTGAAAGTGAAAGATTGTCATTATGAACACACCACAGCACAGCACATGCACCACAATGAAATGTGACCTCTGCATTTCACCCATCCGTGAAGGAGTAGTGGACAGCTGACATGGGAGGTGCCCGGGGGTCAGTGCTTGGGGACGGTACCTTGATCATGACAACCTCAGTGGTACCTTTACCAGTCCTGGGATTCGAACCAGTGACCTTCCGATCACGAGGCGAACACCCTAACCGTTACAATACCAAGTGCTGGAAGTGGATGGAGCAGGATTTGAACTTATTACCTAGACATTGCTGTTAAAAAGGCCAAGATACCAAAATAAAAAATTTGTTATCATTCATGGTGTCCTATAAACTCTTCAGTTCAATTAAAAAACAAACTAAATCTTTGGGGGATTTTTATATATATATATATATATAACAACTTGCAAAAAGCTTATAGCATAAGTTTGCACACCCTCTTACAATCCTAATCAAACACATGTTAAATAGACACCTACCATCAACTGAAGTGACTGTGATTAACCCCAAATATAGTTTAGCTGTCCAGAACTTAGTAAAGTACAAGAGGAAGTGTAGGACATTCAAAAGGGAAGGAAAGAGAAAAATAGGCTGGAGAAAATGACAGGAGACAGTGAAGGGGAATGATGCATCTGGAAGAATGGATGTTTTTAGCGAAAGGCATTAAATGGGGAGGCTAGAGTTGGCCGCTTGGGTGGAAGGTTGGCTGCGGCCGGACTAAAGGAATGGGAGGAAGAGGAGGGTGAAGAAGAGTGAGAGAGAAAGAGGTGCAAGCAAGCTTGCAAGGAAGGATTTTCCAGGCATTTACTTAGTTGCAACTTACAATGAAAGCTGTAGTCTGCAAAGAGCTTACAAAGTATGGATCAGGCAAACAGTCACTGTTGAAAGGTGTCAGTCAGGAGAAGGGAAAAAATACACTATGAAACACAGTGAAGACAGTCATCAACAAGTGGGGAAAATATGGGACGACAGTGACATAACCAAAAACTAGACATCCCTCCAAAGCTGAAGTCCATAAAATGTGGTGATGAGAGTTTCATGATTAAAGGCACAATATAAGGTGAAATGACAAAGCCAGAGTTTTGTTTGCAGCACTTGGAATTTCATTGTAAAACCAAAACAATTAGAAGTGGAAAGAAAGATCTTTCATCATGGTGAGTCATAGAAAGTGTGACCAATAAAATGAAATACATTTCTTGGCCCTCGATTTTATCTGCGGCGTGTGTATTCCATCTCTGTTATCTCTCCCCTTTTTCTTCGTTGGGGTAAAAAATGCCTTATTACTCACTGTCTTCTGATGTCAGCCAAAAACTCATTTGTCTAAACTCGCTTATGGACAATGGACCTTTTTCTTTTTAAAGGTGCAGTTTTCAAGTCTTCAAATCAATTTCTATGTGCCTACGTGTCACTTAAAGGCTTAACCCACCATTTTTTTTCATCCATACATCGAGGTTTTGAAAAGAAACATCAAGAGATGAAAAAAAATAAAGAGACCTTTTGAGGTTGTTGAGAACTAATAACAACGACCCTTGAAAACTCTCTTCTTATCGGGGTCCTCACATTCAAGAAACCCTTCAATCAAACAATTCTGATATGGCAAGACACAAACAGCTTTGTGGTTAATTATAACTATTCCCCATTTGCATTCATCTTTCAAAGAAAGCAAAAAGAAGAAGAGGTTCACGCATACTACCACAGATGTGCAATCATCAAGATTTTTGGAAAATGTGAGCAGGGAAAAAGGAATGAAGGGAAAGCGGGGGAACAGATGCAGATGGAGGAAGCAATGAAGGAACGTGAAGAATAAACATTTATATCCCCTAATGCTGCCTGCATGACGGATTCTATATTACATCTGAATGCCGTGCCAAATCTCGACCATGAGAAATGTGTTGGCGACGCTGCACTGACCGAACGTGCCTGGGATTTGAGCAGTGAAAAGGGGGGGGGGGGGCTTGGGAGGAAAATACAAACAAGACGATGGAGAGGAAGAAAGTAGTAGACACAGAGAGAAAGATTAAGATAATCACCAACAAGGGAAGAAAGGGGGTTTAAGGGATGAGGGAAAAACAGAAATGATGATGTTGTTTGCAATTACAAAAAAAGGGAAAGATGTAGTGAGACAATTATGAGACCAAATTAAATATTGATCAAAAAAAATTAAAGAGCATATAGCCAAACCATTAGTGCGAGTAGAGAAAGATGGAAAACAACCAACGCCAAGCAAGGAGGCTTAGTAGGTGTTTTTGGAGAGAATTAAAGAGAAATATAGGCTCTTAGAAATGATGGCAGAAGGAGAAAGGGAATGACACGTCTAGAAGAATGGATGGGCTTAGTGAAAGGCATGAAATGGGGAGACCAGACTTGGCCACTTGTGTCGAAGGTCGTCTCTGGTCGGTTTAGAGGAATGAGAGGAAGAGGAGGGTGAGGAAGAAAAAGAGAGAGAGAGGGAGAGGCAGTGATGCTGCAAGTGAGCCTACAAGGAGGGACAAGGGCCATTAACCTTGAGATAGCACCTTTCCAGCGAGGCCCGAAAAGAAAGTCTCTGCGTATATCTAAACGGCCCACCTGGGACTATGTTCGCCTCAACATGAGTTGAGGTGGTGTTACTTTGCGCCCGATGATCCGATTTATAACAATGCTATCCGTTCCGCATGCCCACGTGCGTCTGAGTTAGGTGTGAACACCCGGAGGATTGCGGAACAAACAGCAGAGCTTTCGGCACCAGTCGCAAGCTCTTTGCCGAATGGGGCACGCTCGAGTGGCACCGTTTTGAGACTGTAGGGGGAGCAGCAGAGCATAGCAGGATGTCCTTGTTGCCCCAGGCAGGAATAGGCGCTTGTCAAGCTTCTCCTAAATGCAGAGAGACAAGGAGAAAAAAGAACTGCGGAGGCGAGAGAAGTCAGCTGGATAGAGGCAAAGAGGCTTTATCCTAATTTGCCCCCCCCATGTTCACAAAGACGGCTGGTTGGGTTACACGGATGGGGGAGGAGGTGAGGAGTGAGTGTAGCATTATTTAATGATACTGCATCTGAAAGGCTCTGGATCATAGTATTACCAATGATATTTTTAGCAGTTCTCTTCAACGGTAGTTGATGGTATCAAAGTGACTAGGGAAAATGAGGAAGGCCAGAATGGGGAACATGGCTCCTGGAAACAACAGCCTGGATGGCAAGAAATGCATCAGAACAGGGCCAAGGAAGGGGCACGTGCCAAACTACAACAGAGAGGCACTGCTGAGAATCAACACCCCTGCTTCAAGTATCATCTGTTGTTGGTGGGAGGGCGAGGGGGGAGGCCAGGTAGGATGGAGGGTAGTGGGGAAGGTGGCAGAAAACCCTGCAGGTGGAGCAGGAGACATGAAACATGAAGAGGAGGTGAGGAACAGAGCAAACACAATCACCAGCTCAGATGAGCATCAGACACTTGCACCCACATCTCCCCTGACTCAACTGGGTAGAACAGTTTTGTGGGTGCATGTGAAAGGCTTTTGGTGAATATGGTGGTGGATGTGACTTCCTTTACCCTAAATTGAGTTTCATTCTATATAACATTAGGTTACATGGTCTTGACCTTAGAATGTGTTCTGTTTTCTAATGCTGTCGGACTCAATCAAAAAGGTAAGCAGAGGTGATGTGCATGGAGTCATCTTTTGGTATTATTAAATTATAATTTGAAAAAATTGTAAGCAGATTCATCACAATGTGCCAAGTGCCACCTGATTCAAATGTGACCCTATTGTCTCTCTTGATGGTGGGGTGAAACATCTTTAAGAATCCAAAAAGAAATCCAGGTGCCATTGACTCAAGCACTCAAGGCATCAATGTCCTGGCTGACTGAGAACCACCACTGACACACCACTCAACTTGTTATTCATTGAGATATTATCAGGGAACAATGAATGTAGTTTTACTTAAAAGATGCATGGGCGACAAGAGAGAGTAATTATCTGATAATGAATCGCCCCAGCTGTGGCCCTAATAACTCCGGATCAGCCAGAAACGGTGGCAGATCAGATAAGTGCATTACTGAGGAGTTGCTGAATACGTTTACATGCTTAAGGTTCTGTCTCCATCGCATACGAATGCCGGCCGCCCTGCTGTTTTCAGAGCACCCGGCGTGTTTCTAACAAGCCGTGAGTCATAAGAGAGTTGTGTCGCTTGTTGCTGAGGCAAAGCCCTCGCCCAGCACTGGGGAATAGCACTGTTTCATTAGCAGTGATGAAACGCTGTGGAATTTACATATAAGATGTGATGTTCGTTTAAAGATAAGATGTCATGTCGGTGGAAGGGCAAGCTCTGGCCTGCTACCACAAAACCTTCTAGCATGGGGTTTGGGTCAAGCAGAAGTGTTTGTTATCATGTTTATTATTTCACACTAGCCTAGCTGAGCAGAGAATCACAGCATCGAATATGACATCAACAATGTGCAACTGCTGCTGGTTGACATACCACAAATATCTGCTTCTCACTTTGAATATACTGAGCATGAGAAAATATTTATCCAAACAAAGAAGGGTCAGGATTTACTCTTTGACTCATCCAACATAGCTGCCATGCCATCCTCAGAGTGCCTGGTCAAAAATTAACATGATGCATGCAGTACCACCAAACATTTAGATGGCAGCATGTTCAAGTTTTGGTATGTGACATCAGCATTGTTAGAAATGATTGCATAGCACACACTTCATGCATAGCAGCAACATTCACAAGCATCTGCATCACCTAAACTATATCTTGGGCTAACCTGTGATTGAGAAATAATTAAAATGCTAGCTGAACATTCCACATTCTGTTGATGAACCCTTGGGACATTCCACTGTTGGTGACCTAAAATAACCCTTAAATCATACGTCACTACACCCTTCCATCGTTACAGCTCATCCACAGCTAAGGGCCATAACAGGCTACTAAAAGTGTATTGAAATGGGGTGTCGGTCACTGGAATTCATATTTGACAGCCCCGATGAGGCCTGGGAGAGATTTGTGGGATTAGTGCAACGAGGACTGACACGTGAGACCGCCCTCAACTTGCCTGCGAGGATTCTCTGCTTATCAAGGAGACACTCAGGCATTTGAAGACAAGAATTGCAGAAAAGGGAAAGTGGTTGATTTTGCCTGGGCTTGATCTGCCTGCTAATCAGCTGTGAAAGGGGACGTGAGACTAGACCCGGGGTGAGGGGGAAGCAATAGCTTTGACTGAGTGACGATGATGACACCCTGTGGTTCTATCTCCTGGCATGTGACTGTCGTTCTGTCTCTTGTCACTTTGTGTTCTTGTGTTTTTTATGTGAACCTGTAGAGAACTTGCATCATAAGAATCCCTCTCTGGTTTCCCCAGTGCTAGGGCACAGCCCTTTCAGGCACCCATAGAATTCTGGTCCACATGAGTTTGATTGCATGGTCACCAGGGTTCTACTGAGGTCTTGTCATCTGAAACTTGCAGGGACCTTTTGAACCATGTGATCTTCTACATTCTAAAATTTTGTCACCTAGAATGTGAGTTGCCTCGAGGATGGAGTTCCCCTTACAAGTCTCAGTTCTTTTCAAGTTTTCCTCCTATTTACCCAAGAAGACCACTGCTGCCACAGACCTGCTCATTAGGGACCTGGTCATATTTAAAGGTGCTTTGTGACAATTTGTTGTAAACAATCAGGGGACACAAATGTATGCCATCTCTAAAGAAAGGAGGTAACGAGCACTGGGGGCTGTGACTTTCATGCAAAACCTGATCTTTACCAAGAGCCAAATCTGGAAAATGTGCCACTTGCCTGCCAAGACAAGGTGAGTCTGCTTCCACCTGTCATGGTTCCTCTCAGATTGGGAAAAAACTTGAAAGGTACAAAAATACAGTTTTCTAACACCGACAGAAGCCAAGCCCTGTCTAACTGATGTAAAAACACCCTTGTTCCAAGCATCATAATTCTGTGTTTTTACTCTTGTGTTTTTCTTCTATTTTTAATTCTAATAAGCTCAACACATGAGCAAACACACAAGCTAAAGGCATTTCAGGTAGTTACCATGAAACATGGGTGTCCTTTCTAACTGCTAATTATTTAATAAGTCAGATGTCAAAATATGTCATGGCTGCCACTTCTAAAGTGGCTTTTCAAATGTCTCTCCCCAGGACATCTTAGTGTCAAATTCATACAAAAAATAGAGCAATCAAAATGACAAGAAATATAGTAAGACATGAGAGTGAAGCTTTATCCCCCATGTGGAAAAGCATATGTAAAAATCTCAATAATAAGATAAGGAAGATAAAGAAAGTGAGTGATTATTTGTCATTGTGAATGCACCACAGCACAGCACACAGTGCAGCACAGTGAAATGTGACCTCTGCATTTAACCCATTCATGGAGGGGTAGTGGGCAGCTAACATGGGCAGCGCCCGGAGAGCAGTGCATGGGGACAGTACCTTGCTCATGAGTACATCAGTGGTACCTTTACCAGTATGGGATTTGAACCTGCAACCTTCTGATCATGGGGCCAACACCCTAATCATTATGCTACCAACTGGTACAGCAAGGGCAAGGTTGGTGGTGGTCTAGTGGTTAGGATACTTGGGTCTGGGCCAAGGGACTGTATGTTCAAATCCTAATTCCAACATTACCATCATTGGGTCCCTGGACAAGACCCTTAACCCCAAGTTGCTTTCATCCTGTCCCTGAAATTAGGATAAGAGCATCTGCTAAATGTCAAAAAAGGTCAAATGTAAGTAATTCAATACCAGGCAAGGTATTATTACCCACCTCACCAATCTCACTAGGTATGATGGAAAACCTCCAGATGACTTACTTCAATTAGACACTCAGAAGTTGCTCACCTGGAGGTATTCCATTTAAATGATGAGTTAGTCCTGGCGAGTAGGTGCTTAAATCATGTATAAATTTTCTGAGGTCAACCTTGAGGCGGGGGCGGCACGGTGGTGCAGTGATTAGCGCTGCCGCCCCACAGCGAGAAGGTTTTGGGTTTGGGCCCTGGGGACGGCCGTAGGGCCTCTCTGTGTGGAGTTGTATGCCCTCCCCATGTTTGTGTGGGTTTCCTCTGGGTGCTCCAGTTTCCTCCCACAGTCCAAAGGCTTGCGTTGTAGGTTAATTGGCAACTCTAAAGGTGTGTGTGTGACTGTGTGCGTGTGTGCCCTGTGGTGTGTTGGCGCCTGCCCAGGGCTGTTCCCTGCCTTGCGCCCAAAAGTTGCTGGGATAGGCTCCAGTATATATATAAATATGGCTTAGATTCTCCTCGGCCACATGGAACCAGATCTCTCCCCCAGCAGAAAAGAGTGGTGGACATCTGTGTCTGCACGGGAGTGGGATTCGGCCAAGGCCAGAGAGCCCGAGACAGCTCATCCCTGCTGGCCTGGCATGGGCACCGTTGGCTCCATCCAGCTGGCATCCCAGTCCAGCTCAGAAGAGGGGTTTACATTGTGTGGCCCTTAACAGGGTTTAGCTGGACACAGATCTGGCCTACCTGGAGGCAGGTCGGCACAGCCAGCAACAACTAGCCACATGGCATCTGCAGATGGTTAGAGTCAAGTCAAGTCCACTCCCTGTGTGACCAGACTTTTGGGGAATCTCAGTCATTTTAGAGGCTTTGTCTGTGGTAGAAAGCTTTTTTCAAGTGCTCGTTACCAACGGCTAGCCAAGAAGGGGAGTTGCAACAAAGCTGAGAAATGCCCCGATGGACTGGACTGGAGAGAAATTTCTCATTGCAAAAGCAATAAAAATGATACTTGAGGCTAGGTGTGGGAGAGCGGCCCGTTTATTTCGCTTGGTGGAATCTCAGCCATCTAGGTGGTTTCTGTAGAAAAAGTCATTCCGAAAATTATGAAAATGGGCAAAAGTGGGGACTGATTGATCCGACTTTTACAGCTGATGTGATAAAACTAAAATAAAGCAGATTTGTATGCTAATGTGGTGATGTGTAAGATGTTAGACATGACGGAACTGGATAATTCCCATTTTACTTTTATGCCATTTAGCTGTTTGTTCATCGGTAGCTCATGTTGCCATCTCAATTCAATTCAATTTATTCATTAATTATCTGAACCGCTTAATCCCAACTAGGGTTGCGAGGGGACCAGAGCCTATCCCGGGAACTTACGGGCACAAAGTGGGGAACAATGCTGGGCAGGCACCAACACACTGCAGGTCACACTCACACACACACACTCACACAATCACACTCACATTCACACCTTACGGGGCCAATTTAGTGTCGCCAATTAACCTATAAAGCATGCCTTTGGACAGTGGTAGGAAACTGGAGCACCCGGAGTAAACCCACGTGAACACGGGGAGAGCTTGCAAACTCCACACAGAAAGGCCCTATGGCTGTCCCCAGGGTTCGAACCCTAGCTTATTTGTCATTGTGAACACACAGCACAGCACACAGTGCATCACAACAAATGTGACATCTGCATTTGATCCATCCATGAAGGAGCAGTGGGCAGCTGACTTTGGCACCTTGCTTATGAGTACCTTTTACTAGTCCAGACCTTCAGATCACAGGGCCAACTCCCTAACTGTTATGCTACCAACTGCTCGTGATCTTAAGGCTACTTTCAGTTTAGTATGTACATGTTTAATCTGTGAACCCGAACACTGGGATTTGTATTTCAAATTTGTAAATTATTTATTACTCACATTTATTTTTAGGAGATTAATTAGAGATTTAATACTGTATATGAAATTAATATAGCATACTGCACATCCAAATCTTTGGCTGATGATTTTTGGTTTTGATACAGTAATTTAGTCTTAATCAGTCAAGCAAGTTTAACATTATCGTTAAAACCATCCTGTAAAAAACATTTTCACTTTTCACTTTTTTGGGGCCTTTTGAGTCTGACGCCTGATCTTAAAAGGCAACTTGAAATGCGACATATCTCAGAAAGCACAGTTTTTCTTTGAAGGCGTTTGTCAGGGACGTTGGCGATGTTTTGCGTCGTGTCGAATGTTTGTTCTTCTTTCTTCCTCCCTTTTAGGCCTCTCTGTCGAGTGGATGCGAGTGTTGCATCAGATGTCTTCCGATAGCAAAAAAAGTCACAGGAACACTGTGCTCTTCTCAGAAATGAGAAGACATAGCTGCAAGTAACAGACGGTGTTGAAGATGGGTTTCACTGTCATGATATTAGAGCAAGAAGACCTTGTACAGCATCTAAGTGCTTACATCATCTAATCAGCAGTGAAAAAAAGAAAAAACTTGAAAGACTCTTTTATAACAATATTAGCCGATTTTATTTGGCTATTATTGACATTTAATGTAGCATTCACATCAGGTAGCTAATTACCGTTAGGGTTAGCCACAGCAGATCATTGAAAATGCATATTAGTTTGGTTTCTATATTTCATAGATTTAGCCTACTTTAGTGAATAAAAGTAGCTACATTTTAGTCACTTTAAACAACAAAGTACATAGCAAAACATCCTTAAGGTAGAAATTGAATTGTTCAAAAAGAAAATCCAGGCCAATATACTAAAAAGTGAGTGTTAACATAATAACATAATAGTGTATAGTAAGTCGGGGCAGTTGGTAGCGTCATGTTTAGGATGTTCACACTGTAATTGGAAGGTTGCCGGTTTGAATCCCAGACTGGTAAAGGTACCACTGAGGTACTCATGAGCAAGGTAAATGTAAATGTAAAAAAAATAAATACAACATAAAATATGAGTATATTTTACTCTGTCATTGCTTTATTCCTCTTCATCGACTCTGGAGGGACCACTGCGTGCGCTAAGCCAATTGACACTGACGTCCGATTGGTCACACGCTTTGGCACTGTTGGCATCGACATCGGAGGGACAACAGGAGCCCAAAGGGACCACTGCGTGCGCTAACGCCAATCGACACTGTCGTCCGATTGGTCACGCGCTTTGGCACTGTTGGCATGAAAGCCATTTATCACATTAGAATCTCTGAAACTCCTTTGCTCACTTTCTGTCAACCGTGAAGTGCTTTTAAGCAACTCTGCATACTTGTGCATGTTAAAAGTTTTTAAGTCGACAACTGTTTTTTTCTGACATCGTCAGGGCTGCAGGAATGAACAACTTTGCATGCTGAGACTGAGTGGCAGTGCAGAAAGAATGAGGGAAGATGGGTAATAGGTTCAAGCCTGCGGCAAGTTGCCATTCGTCGTGCCAAAGTCTATGGTTGGTCTGGGGTGGAGGGTTTTGTAAAAAAAACAAAAGCCAACAACCCTAAAACAGCAGGCCCCTGGTGCTCCTGCTTCCCTTCAAGGACTTTCAGAGGTCGCTGAGCTCATTCACGCACCAATTTACATTGATCATACTTCCCCTTTTGCTGCAAAGCGGCTTTAAATCACACAAGGGCTTGATTCTGGATGCAAATTGGGATAAAGTGGGATGATTTCATCTGGTACTAGAGACCCCCTCCTAATCCTCAAAAGAAAGCATCAACATGAATCATGTTGTTTGTTCATAGCTCTATAAATTCAGTGCGTACTGCTCGTTTTTATCACTCACTCCGCTGATATCTACAGAAGATCAAAGCTTTCCTTCTTTGAAAAGCAATTTGGCAGTCTTTCCCAACGGACGACTTTGATCGAGAATTCCATCTGACGTATAGTTTGGATGTTCTCAGCAGCCGGGTTGTTGAGTTTTTTTCTTTTTGTTTGCTTAGTCAGTGGTCTGCCGTCAGTGTTTTTACTGGGGGATAAAAAATCTGGACAATTACCATCTTAATTAGGCCTCACCTTCGCTGCTGCTGAAGGTGTCATGCCTGGCTGGTCAGCAGCACCTGTTATGTTGGAGTGCCGACTTTTTTTCTGGTGAGTCTGCATGTAAGTGTGTGTGTGTGTGTGTGTGTGTGTGTATGAGTGTGGGTAAGCGTGCTTTAAACATTTCTGGTAACAATAAGGTTAAAAAACATTGAATATTATTAAAATGAGCTAATACAAAATTCTGTTTTGAAATTGCATTAAGGGTGTTGTGTGAAATAATATGACTAACCTCTTCTTATTTTTATTTATTTATTTTTATTTATTTATTTATTTTTACATTTTTTCACATAAACAACAAGAGTTGTAGAATAAATTTCCTTAAATAATTTGCCCATTTAAAATATAATTTAAAATATAGATATTTTAAAATAGAGATATCTAGAGATGTGGGGCAGCACAGTGGCACAGTGGTTAGCGCTTCTGCCTCACAGCGAGATGGTCCTGGGTCCGAACCCCAGGGCTGGCCGTAGGGCCTTTATGTGTGGAGTTTGCATGCTCTCCCAGTGTACGTGTGAGTTTTCTCTCGGTGCTCCAGTTTCCTCCCACTTTCCAAAGGCCCCGTAAGGTGTGAATGTGAGTGTGTGCCCTGCGGTGTGTTGGTGCCTGCCCAGGGTTGCTCCCTGCCTTGCGCCCGTAAGTTCCCGGGATAGGCTCCGGTCCCCCCACGACCCCAGTTGGGATTAAGCGGATATGACTCGGATATGATGAATGATATCTCAAGATACACCAAAAACCTCATAGTGTGGCTGCATGCATGTGTGTTAAACATATTGGGAAATTTTTGTTGCAAGCTGTATTGTTGACAAAACATTTTCTTCATTAAAAGAAGTTAATTTATGGATAAATTATGAGTAAATTGAACATAAATATGCCATTTAAGGTTTTGAGTGCATCATATGATACAGCATGCCCCTTTTTGTTTGCTTGTATTTTACAAAAAACATTGTAAGTCATTTTATTTCTTTGTTTTTAATGGTGTACCTTGGCCATTTTTAAATAAAAACTGTTGTGTTAAAACATTTTACTATTACTATTACATGATTTACATAACTTCAATATCATATAATAAATAAAAGCTAATATAAAATAAAGATAAATTAGACGTTTTCTTGATATATTTTGGCCCTTTTAGTACTGTAGAAATCTCACAAAATACATCAAAATTTACATTTATGGTGTCTATCCATTGTCTCCTTGGAGAAACTTGGGGTTAAGGGTCTTGCAGTAGCTCTTGGAGTAAGATCAAGTGGATTTGAACGTATGACCGACCGTTTGTCTACTAGGCGAGCATTACCATCACGATGGATCCTGGATCCTGGATACTGCTGACCATTTGTCTGACCGTGGACCCAAATTTGTGGATTAAAATAACAAAAATTAAGGAGGGAATTAGACAGTGATTTCTAAAATGAGAAGCAGAGAAAGATGGAGAAAGACAGACAGGTGGACTTGGACTGACAAAGAGAGAGAGAGAGAAAGAGAGAGGAGCGGGTAATGGAAGAGGGAGGGTGACACCTTATCGACTAGCATGGCGCGAGCTCACGGTCGGGGCCACGTCAGCACTAAAGGGTTCGATTGCGCTCCCATCGACCGGGGCTGGGCCCCTGATGGAGCCGCAAGGGTGGCTGGGACGTGTTTAATTAATCACAGACAGAACGTGTCTGTTAAGAGCTTAATGGTCGTCGGCGGCGGGGAAATGGGCCAGGAGGTGAAGGGGCCGACCCCTGGTCTGTCCACTCCACCCAAAAGAGGTAGGAAAAGAAAGAAGGAGAGGCTCCAATCGATGGATAAATTGAAGCAGTGTGATAACAGCAATGATCACAGAGAGATGCTAATGACAATACTGATCTGCTCAGCTAATGGCAGCACCAGAGTGAAAAAAAGGCAGTGCTTACCGATGCCTTCGAGATATGTCAGGAAATATCATAAATTAATTAAAGCGAATGATTATTTGTAATTAGGAACACACCACAGCACACAGTGCACCACAACAAAATGTGATCTCTGTACTTGACCCATCCATGAAGAAGTAGTTGGCACCTGGTGCATGGGGATGGTGTCTTGCTTTCAGGTATCTCAGTGATACATTTACTGGTCCAGAATTTCAACCAGTGGCCCGCTGATCACAGGGCAACTCCCTAACCATTACACTACCACTGCGCCTGGTCAAATACAAGACAAGAGGGCACAAGGGCCCCAACAAAGTCAGCCATAAATATACATGCATCTGCTGATGCCTCAATCCTAGCGGACCTTAGTGATGCTGCTGGGATCATTGGATGTTTTGGAATTTTCAACATCCCCACTAGAAACGATCAGATCTCAGTATGTGTGCAGATGTTTAGCTACTACAGCCCCATAACTTCAGAGCCTCTTTAGAGTCAGAGTTGTCTTGAGGGCCACTCTGCTGTTTCGGTGGTACTGCAGATGGCTCTCCACTTCCTCTGTCCTTCGATGCTGACCAGGAAATCTGAGTGAACCAGGCTGATGTCAGGATGCCACTATTAGCTCTCACAGCATAACTTTCTTGCGCTGGCTGGAAAATTATACATTTTTATCAGTGACCTCTATACTCCAGATTGAGCATCCCAAATCAAATCTGGCACTATGTCATAGGCACAGGCATAGTGGTTGCCTTGCATGTTCAACGCAACATGTCTGATTATAGGGTTGTGGCTGAAGTGTGGCTGCCAACCAAGGTCTACCAACTGCCAACGATGTCAGAAATGGTGGCAAGCTCGAGAAAAAACAACAGAGCAAAAACTCTGGTTGCATTCAGACACAAGGACAATGTCTGGTCACAGGATGGTAGCTGCAATGTGGCTGGGGAACTTCCATGGACCACTAATAGCTGCCAGCCTCTTGCACTACTCCAGAAGCCCCGGAATGGCAGCCGCTACAAAAAATGGCAACAAAGCAACAACTTCCGAAGCTTCAACAGTGGCGTTTGAGTTGGCGGTGGTTCTGGCGCTAGACGTCAAGAAGAAGGTGAAAATCAAACGTTTAATCACGCGAGCCATCCTCTTAACTTTGAAAGTCGGTTAAAAATCGATGGGCGCATCGTTAAATAAACACAGCCGTATTGAATTTGCTGCCGATGTTCTCTGGCAAGGTTTTTTTTCTTTCTCTGCTATTAATGCAGCATTCAGACTGCCTTGCTCTCTCAGGTCTGAAAAAGAAGGGAAGAAAAATATTTCTCTCTCTTTCGCAAACCCTCAAGGCCACCCATGCAGTAAAACTCTTTAAAGAGCTGTCGTGATTGATGGGGTGGCTCCAACAGGGACAGCCATGGTCTCTCCCTGCTTTCTGCCACTTCTTCATGCTTCGTGTTACCCTTTCTGACCTCCCCAATCCCCCCCCCCGCAACAATCCCCAATCACATCCGATTTCCAAATTTTACCCCTGCTCCCAGGCGAATCATTTCTCCTCGGCCGTGGGCCTGAGGCAGAAAAGATGACATGCGGTGAATTAGTTTACCAAGGATGGGGGAGAAGCTCTTCTCAAGCACCAAATTTTCCAAATTTTACTCCTCAGCCAGGTTCAACTCGATCGGCTGTCAGTAAACTGATGACCTCACACTCTTGAACTGGAAGAACCTCCCTGAGACAGCGGAGAATTCTCGTTACTAGTTCTTTGAATGTAACTCGGAGCCATAATCCTTTTAATGGGCTTTGCAAGATGTACTTGAGAATTGACTTTAAAATCATCCTCAAAATATTCAAGTCTTGAATTTTCAAGTTAAGATTTGAAATTATAAAAAAAAAAAAAATTGTTGAATAAAATTAAAAGAAACGTAGCTTCACAAATAATCAACAACACAAGGACCATGGTGGAAAGCATAGCTACAACTGTGTTGCCTGTGTTGGCGTTTGGCTGTAATATCTGTGATCAAAACAGCTACAAAAGAATATCAATGTGCAAGATGTGGAATTTTAAGGCACCTTCATTGGGAGGAGTTGGTAGCGTAACGGTTAGGTTGCTGGTTCAAATCCCTGACTAGTAAATGTACCACTGAAGTACTTATGAGTAAGGTCAGGCTCTGCCTAGGTCAAACAATGTTGCAAAATACAGTTATTGGTCTTGGATTCAAACCTTGAGACCTGAAAACTGTTGACCATCTGTACAGCATCTCTACTCCAAACTCACTCATCTGGATTTGTTTGGTTAAGTTTTACTTAGATAAAAACCTCTCTGGTTTGAAATGGTGCTTTTTGTTGCTGAACCAGCCGCAAGAAACCACAAGAAAGCAAGAAAGGGAGTCTTTCTGAATGAGTTACAACAGGCTGGAGGAAAGAGAGAGAGAGAGGGAAAGAGAGAGAGAAAGATAGAGAGATGGACAGAGATAGGGATGGATGGAACAGAGGGGTTGGGGGGTTGGACATGGATGTCGTCCACGATATGGGATGGCAGAATCAATTCCATCCAAAATGAGCACAATTGATTCTGGAAGGTAACAAAGGGAAGTGCAATCAGAAAGGGGGAAGGAGAGAAGGGAGAGAGCTAGAGAGGCTTCTACAAGTATACTCATCTACAGAGAGAGTGAGAACGAAAGAAAAAGCAGGATGATGAAAGTAGGAATGAAAAGTAGTAGGATACAAATAATCAATGTACAATAAATCAATTCACATGATACAGAAAAGAGAATCTCTGAATGTTAGTTTCTAGTAGAATATAAAGTTCTAAAGTGAAACACCAAATGGGGGTTTCATTAATCATTAAATAAACTACCTAAATAAATTAACTAAATAAAACTAGATTTAAATGTGGTTAAATAATGAGCATTTCCATTATTATTATTATTATTATTATTATTATTATTATTATTATTATTATTATTGCTTACATTTATATAACAATTATTATGGATTTATTTATTATCTACATATTATTTCATTTATATATATGATTTTCATATTACTTACTACATCAATTTTCATTTTTTATTAATTGATTTGCTCTAAGAGTATCCTACAGCACAAATGTTAAGTATTACTGGATGAAACAACTTGGAGTAGTTAGCGACCTTTTTTCTTTGCAGTTCGTAGTGTAGCTAACTATTGTATTAAAACGGGTGCTTGGCTGTAACTTAGCTACTTTTAATCAGAAGCAGCTTTAAAGGCAGCTCTCCCATCACTGAATATAAGACATTTTAAACTAGGGATGCACCGATACCATTTTTTTGAGACCGAGTACGAGTACTGATACTTATTTTTGGGTACTCACCGATACCGAGTACCGATACCTGTGTAGGTCTATTATTAATAACAGTGACAATAATAGTAGAATTTTAAAAGAATTTTTCTTTTTTAATATGAATTACTGTATTTCCCCAACGATAAGCCGCCCCACACTATAGGTCACCCCATTCTATAAGCCGCAGAAAATTTATGCTCATTTATGTTTTAAAACTCTAAGATAAGCCGCCCCATGTTATTAGCTGCGATATTACTGAATTTACCAATCTGAAGTAAAAGCAGCTACGTCAATAGCCACGTGACAAAAGCGTGTCCGACATCAGCGACAGCAAAGCAGCACAGGTCACAATCGAGTTGTTCGGTGACAACGACGTTTACCGATCTGATTTTGAAGGATTTGAAGAAAGATAAGCCTAATAATTTTTGCATTTCAGTGTTGCTAATTTTATACTGATGAATTTTGTACTGTAGACAGATAATTGACATTGCTGTACTACAGTACCCCCACCTCCAGTGGTTCAAACGAAAATGAAAAACTTATCTTTTCCCAGCCAACAATAATCTTTTGTTCCTTTTATTTCTGTAAAATCTTGTTTTTGCCTAGCTTTTATTATAAACTAGGATGTAATGTAGCAAAGGCCTGAAAAAGTGTAATTTTTACATTGCAGCAACGAGGCTGGATGTGGCAGAGCCGATTAAGTGACAGAACATCATCTATCTTTGTTTTGTGTTGCTTTTCGAACTGTTCGTTGCTGCCGTAAACAGTGCATTTAAATTCAACTAACCATTTGGGTATGTCGTCTTTTTTGTGCACTGAATTATACTTTTAGCGAATGCATTTTTATGTTTTTAGATAGGGTGCCCCACTTAAGCAAGACGCACCCAATACGCAGGTTTGTAAAATTGATGTATAAGCCGGGGCCTATCGTTGGGGAAATACGGTAGTCTAAACTCAAAAAAACACTATCAAAAACCAAAATATAAATTAAAGTACACTTGAGCCTTATTATGTTATTTTATAAAATAAATGACACTAATTTTTTATCCATTTATTTGTCCTATATGTATCAAAACATAAAAAGTAACAACAATTAAATAAAATATAAAATATTACAATATTTAAATATTAGTCTGCTTTGCTGCTGTCATTATCATTTATTTTAAAGTACCTCCAGACGGCTGGAGGTAAAGTACCTCCAGGCATTTTTATCTTCGCACAGTTTACAGTTTATTTGGCAGGTGTTGTGGCATTTACATTTCCCCGTATGGCGTTATGTTTCCTACGCGTGGCGATGAACATAACTACATTATATCTTCCACATGTGGTACCGGAGGTAGGTATCGAGGAATTTTGTTCCGAGTACGAGTAACTGCACTGGGGGTGGTATCGGTGCATACCTATTTAAAACAAATCCTAGTGACCACCCCTTAAAGATGGCATGGCACTAAGCGACACCTTTGCTGCTCTCCTCATGGCTGGGACCCTGACCCAACCTCTTTCTCTCTCTCTCTCACTCACTCTCTCTCTTTCTCTCTTGCTTAAGGCCCAGACCAAGGTCATCGTCCTCATTAGTGTCCTGTTTTTTAGCCGCATTAACCCGCAAGCTAGTCACCTCGTCTCTTGCTGCTCGTTACACTGGCATTAGCGCCCCGCTGGACAAGACTGGACTCGGCCCCGATATGACCTGGAGACACGATGTGATCTAAATTTTTTGTTGCTTTATAAATGTGAAAAATGTGCAACCATTGAAAGGCGAGATGAGAAAATGAGGGTACTTTAATAGAAAAGGTGAAAGCAAGAAGAGAGTGATGGAGGCGGGAGTAAAAAGAGAGTCAAAGTCAAGAGCAGGAAAGGAGAGGAGGATGGATTGATGAAAATAAGAGGGATATAAGGAGATTTGAGGAGCCGAGTTGAGAAGGGCCAAGAAGACTGAAGAGAGGAAATGAGAGATCTTGTATTCATTGGATTTTATGAAATCCAATACAAATTTCACTCATTCATTTTTACAGATTCAGCATCCAGACTGCAATAAAGAAGAGAGAAAAACAGAGATGGAGAGATTGAATATCCAAGGACGAATTGACGTGATTCTGTGATTTTTCTACAATTTTGTGGTAATTAGCATTTTTCATGACTTCGTCTTGAACAATCCTTGTCACTTTTTTACTACAGATACAAGCATCTGTTTGACTTCCACCACTAGTTTAGTGCAGAATTTGAAGAGTTGCTTATAGCTGAAGCAAGAATTTGACAGTGGATATAGGAGATGGGTCAACATACTTTTTGTTCTTGATGTCTTACTACCACACGTTATTTTTCCTATCATGTCAACATAATGACTGTCAAGTTATAATTCTTTATAACCTGACATAACAAATGTTGAATCAAAATCATGACTTTCAAAAGTGAGTAATTATTTCTCAATGTGAATACAGCACAGCACACAGTGCACCAAACCGAAATGTGACCTCTGCATTTGACCCATCCGTGAAGTAGCAGTGGGCAGCTAACATGGGCAGCACCCAGGGAGCAGTGCTTGGGGATGGTACCTTGCTCATGAGCACCTCAGAGGTACCTTTACCAGTCTTGGGATTCGAACCGACGACTTTCTAATCACAGGGTTGGCTCCCTAACCATTATACTACCAACTGGCCCACTTTGTTGCAACTTGCTAATGTGTGTCCTCTGTGGACTACGGATATACAAGTCCTCAAAACTCATATTTTTTAAGTGAGCAGCGGTCCATCTGTATTTCCAGTTTCTGGAGGCTTTTATTGCTGATGTAGGGGTGGATTAAGGAAAAGTTTTTGAAGCCTTCTGAGAAGTAAGTGAAACTTTTTTTGCTAGAAAACTGTGATTAGTGTTACTGCATGTTCACCTACTGGTCACAAGCATTAAAATTTACTGTGTCGCAGTTGAGTTATGGCTTTTGCATTTGTGTTGTGGCTTTTTATTCTGCCACCGTAGATACACTTGTGCTCTAGTACATTTAAGCCTGACTCTTCCTTCTGCTTTGTCTCGCATCTGTTGCCCTCTGTCAGGGTGTTTTGTGTTCTTTTTTTGGTTTTGTTGTGCTTTCCTTTATTTGTAATTAAAGTTTAGTTTTCACCCTTCACTTTCTCCTGCATCCCTTTTCGTCATTCTTATACCTCAATGATGCTGATATCAATGTTATAATGTAAATGTCCCTACAATTTGCTGAGATTTTAACCTTAAAACTTTGTAGCCTCACCTGACATAGTTGCAACTTTTACATATAGCACAACAGGGAGATCTGTGAAATAAATATTTTGAGGCATTTTGTTGTGCCTGAAGACTTTACTGTCCTGTGAAGGGGTGTGTCAGCATGTTCCATCAATTTGATCCAATTTTCCAGAGCTTTGTAGTTTATTTCCCTCGTCTGCTTTGCTGTAAACGAAGCAGCTTCTCATTAATTTACGCGTATGCTAGAAGTGAGCTGTGTCATCACAATGAGGAATGCACCGAGGCTGGAACGAGCACAAGGGAGACGAGACCCAACAGCACCACTGCTGTTGTCCCTTCCAGGGTGTGTGTGTGTATGTATGTATGTGTGTGTGTGTATGAGAGACAGATCTGATTCCATTAGGATTTGTCCCTAAATATCTGACACCATTAGAATGTTTCCCTCAGAGGTGTAAAGTGAGGAAACCATTGTTTTAGGATTAAATTTAGAATCTGTATTCATGTGTTTGTGTGAGTATGTGTATGTGTGTGTGTGGGGTGAGAGAGAGAGAGAGAGAGAGAGATAGACACAGAGAGAAGGATGGACAGAAGCAGATGATAATTACATTCCCAGCTCTATTAGCTCAGCAGCTGTGATCTGGCTTGAAGGCTCAAGGCTCAGCACTGTGTATGTGTGTGTTTAACACGTAAGTGTCTTCCTTTTAAAGGTGAGTTTCGGCTCCCTGCTTTTCGTCCCACATTTAATGTCAGTATTGAATGATGCTGCTACTAGTACACAGTGAAGTGAAACAAACTTATCATATCCAAAAAGTGTGCTGAAACTGAAGTGTGGAGAAGTGTGCAGTGTACTGTGTGAAGACTGACACCTTACCAACCCCTCTCTCTACATCTCTCTCTCTCTTTATCTGTCTCCCTTTGAGTTCTCTTTCTCTCTTTTTATCATTTAAGAGAACATGCTTAGGTCTCTCCTCTCTCTTTCTCATCCCTCTTTCTAACTCCACGCTTGAATGGCACTACTAAGGAGAAGGGAGTGCGTTTGGGAGGCTGTTGATGTATTTATTTATTTATTATAAATTTTCAGGTGCTTTATAGGCATGACATGCTTCCCGAGCAATCAGTAGAGAAAACAACTGTGATAACGGTAGAAATGTTACAACACGTTGAAATGGTGCATCGGCTCTTAGGGTGAACCAGATTAATACTGAGTAAATTGTTCCTGCTGTGTTTATACTCGCCCCCCAACACACACACACACACTCACACCCCTACCGCAGCATGCGTTTAAAAGGCGGGGAAGGTGGGAAAATGTCAGACGTCACCCCAAGATCTGATGTGTGTGAATGATCATGTATTCATTCATTCATTCATTCATTTAATCAACTCAGTCATTCACTCATTCTCCTTTGCTTCATTAATTCACTCCTTTTCACTTGTATAAGGGATAGGGCTGAAAAGAGACTCAAGGCCTCTTTTCTTGAACTTCTTTTCTTCTTTTCCCATCTCCGAATGCACATAAGCACACACAGACACACACACATTACATTTTCTTGTTTCTTTTTCAATTTTCCCATGCCCTCCATTCAGGCTCTCGGGTGTACACTTTCATTAGGCAATTTCTGTCTTTCTTTTTCTGTCTCTCGCTGTTCTTCCACTCCCACCATTACTAACACACTCATCCTCTCTTTCTCTCTCTATCCTTCCACTACTCCGTTCTAAAATGTTTCTTCTCTCTTTATTCTTCTCTCCCTCCACATACTTTTTTCCTCTTTCCTCTCATCTTCGGTATTTATCCTTCTCTCTCTCTTGCTCTCTGAGGAACAGTGATTACAAGTGAGTGTATTCGGCCTCTTCCATCCCAATTAACGAGGAGAGTTTAAGGACTGTGTGGAGGATGGGAAGGGGGGAGGGAGTGAGGGAGGGCGAAAAGAGAAAGAGAGAGGGGCCGAAACAGAGAGAGAGAGAGAGTGAGAGAGAGGTGGGGGAAGGGGGGCAGTGTGGCTGCATTTCCATACATTACCATTCTAAACAGTCTGGAATCTCCCTCTCTCTCTCTCTCCCTTGGCACTGCCATCCGCCCGCCCCTTTGTGAGAAATTTGGCCCGAATGCGTAACCTATTGGGAACATTTGTGAACATATTGTACTTGCATTAACAAACGTCTCCTGAGGATCCTGTCCATCCAATGCTGCTCTCCCCACCCGGGAAAAAAATCACACAAATGTTAATTATCTGAATATTTCATGTAGAACCAAACTCCAGAGGCCATCAAACACAATTTTCAGGAGTAGATCTTCTGCAGAGTCTCCAAGCTGCAATCCCACTATCCAGCATGTGCTCATTTTTGGTAGATCATTGAGATCTGAAAAGGAATAACAATTAATGCAAATTGATCTCATGGAAGGTAATTAAATAAACATTTAAGAGAAGCTGAGAACTTTTACGATTTGATTGGAACAAACTGAATTTTTAAATGACCATTGGTCCTATTTTTTATGCTTAGAAACACACAGATTGTGGATTTAATGGCCTGTATTAATGCATTTAGATCTACTCTCTCTCTTTCTCAGAGACAAACTGTGGTGTTATCTTGCAGATCCGTCTGGTCTGGATATGCTTACTTACAGCTAAACCCCTTCAGGCTAAAATAATTTTCAAAGGATGTGCACAGTCTGTTCTTATTTGAATGCAGACAGAAGTAATAGTATATTAAAAACATGATTTACATCTGATTAATAGTTAAGTATGATGTATATTATAATGCAGGCCAATTTTAAATATGCAAGTCAGATATACTGTAACATTCAAACATCTGGACTTACCTGGTTTAATATAATCAGGCTTTGTTAATTTGTTTGATCAGGGCAAATAGAGTGTAAATATCCTAGAATTATGATTGAAATACAGTACAAATAGATTTTCACAAATTGCTGGAAAATATGGAATTGTGTAATTTATGAAATTGTGTAATTGTATCCTACAAGTGTGTCAGAACATTTTAATGCAAAAAGAATAAAACTGTTATCACAGAAAATGGTGACAAACATACACGTTTTGCTTTTATTTAAAACATAGCAAAATTCTGAGCCTTTTTCAAAACACCAGAAAAATGCTCAACAGGCGCACAAATAACATTATAGTGAAAAATACATGATGCAATAATGGGAAGAAATGCTGGTAAACACCAACTGTGTTCTGACCTTGAGTCAAGGTGGAAAAAACTCATGACTGACACTCAGCGACAAGATCACACCAGTCCTTGAGTGGGCTTCCTCCTATAGGCCCAACAAGAAGCTCTGGACCATTTTTGCTCAAACCATGCATTTTTGTAAAAACCATGCAAAACTCTTCTTCAAGATTTTCATCAACCTTCATCAAAGTCCTAACTCATTGAAGCACTGCAGCATGCATGCCAGTTTAAAAGAAAAAACTACAGCATCACTTTGACACAAGCAAAATGTCTTGTTTGGTCGGCATCTCTGGGATGTGTTAATGGCTTTCATGAGGCGACCGTTGGCTGACTAGATTTGTGGGATGGAGCAATCAACATGATCAAGCGAACGTTTCCTACAAGGTCTCTCTCTCACACACAAAAAAGAGAGAGAGTTACAGTTAGAAGTGTTCATCAAAAGACTGTCTGTGATTGCACAGGATGCTTCCAAGCTCTATGGGAGGACTCAACACAACTGGGTAAGGATAAAGAATGCCTTGTCAAATGACAAGAGGCTAAAAAAATATCAAAAAGTTCCAAAATAAACCCAAAACAAAAGATGTGGGCAAGGGGGGGGTGGATGGGAAATCAACATATCACAAATGCATCTTTATAAATAAATAAGACAAACCAAAAAGGAATATAGTACAAATAACTTCTCTCCATATAGACATAGAAATGTATAAACAGAAACCTTTTTACATATAGCACAAGAATTGCAAATAGTATTTCAAGTTAAAAGGGCATTAAACTATCTGTACTGTCTTTGTGATGATCAGCCCCACATACGTCCTGTCTACAACTTAAAATAATAATAGTATGTGTTACACATTCAAGACAAAATGGAGATTTTTTGCTTTTCAGCTGTTTTCTTTATTCTGTTTTGAAAATGAGCAGTAGACAAATGTCACAGGATATGAAATAGATTTGGGGTTTCATGCTGCTTTAATATGTTACATGTTATTTTTCTAATTTGCGTAATTGCACAGTTAAAAGAGCGGATCAGGATACATTTCACTGCATGTTGTACCTGTATAATTTGCACGTGACAAATAAAGAATCTTGATTCTTGAATGCAATGTTTTAGCATGTTCTGTGAATCCACCACAACCTTAATGCATGTGGAGGACACATTTCATCCCAAAGGAAACATGTCTGGAATACTTAGTGATCCCCTTAATATAACCTGCTTCACATTTACACAATGCACATCACATGCAGCACCGCCAGCTATCTGCATAGGACTGGTGCATGTCACTCAGAATTCTCATATTGATATTCCGAACTTGAGCCAACTTCCTTCCAAACCCCCTCACTCATGATGTCATCAATCCGTCTACAGCAGCAGATCGACAGCTCCCAAGCCACTGACCTTGCCAGGGTTTGACGTACCATCAATGGGTAACAAAGGCTTTGTTGATCGTATCTCGGGTTGCCTTTCCTTTGAAATCTTAGGTAACTGTTATTCTGGAGAAGACATAATGGTGGTGGTGGGGGTCTGTGGGGATTTAAATAATCCACCCATTTCCCTTTTTACCCTCTCTCCTCCTTTCTCCATATATCACGACTCGAAACAGACAAGCTTGGCCTACTACGGTCTACTAACGGGAGCTCGCTCCCGGTTACACCGTTTCAAGAATACCGCAGTACACCGAGTTTGCTATAAATCACGTTATATTACCGCCGCGCTCTTCTCGCGTCTCAGCCCCTTCCACAGATCTGATTGGCCGGACCGCCTTCGTGCGTACCCGCCCCCTTCTCCGCAGCGCCTGATTGGCGGAGAGACTTTCTCCTCCAGCCGCCAATCAAAGGTCTCGCGCGCTCGCTTCAGATCCCCCCGTTAACGATGCGCACACAGTGTTGATCCACCGATCGCGCCGCATACAGGAAAGGGAAAAAAATATACCATTAGTACGGACGGAACGGAACTGAACTCGCGCCGTTTCCGCTGCGCAGCTATTGTTTTTAACTGTTCTTCCGCCTTCTGGGATAACTGCGCGCGTCAACGCCGCGTGCGCCAACACCGCGTAGAGATATTTTGGGGGCTTTCTTTTTGCGCTAGGATTAACGAGTCCTTTGGCACGCGCTCCGCGTCTGTCAAGCACTGCTCGTCTGACCGTCCCTTCGTGCGCCCCGGGGTTGGAAGATAAAATAAAGGCAGGAGGAGAATCCCGTCTCGTTTGCAGCACTTGTGCAAGATTTGTTGACCCTTGTGGCGCGTATTACCAAAAAGAATAAAAAATACAAACAAACCACCGAGGAGGAGCACGTGCACGTCTACGCGTTTGGACCCCCTCGAATGCAAATAAACAAAAATAAGGACACCTACTTAATTGCCTTAATTGCGTCGTGGAATGGAGACTTGCACCATGAGCCGCGCGGTCTTGCCGAGCACGTTCCTTTTGCTGCTGCTGTTGGGTTTGCTGCGCGAAGGTAAGTTGCAAACCGCATGCCATGATGATACCGGAGTGATCGAGCGCGCGCGCACGCTTTCGTCTCGCGCTCGTTCTCCGTCGGGGCTGCTCGAGTCGAATACTAATGCGGAGCTGGAGCTCCTACCCGCCGAAAAACGGGTCACGCGTTTATGCGCAGAGACGGTTGGGGTGTTTTTATTGCACGTTTATTTTTATTTATTTTTCTTGTGCGCGTGCCGAACCGCTGACCGGAGCTCAAGCGCGTTTCCATCCCCCCGGTAAAGAGCTGGGCTCGCGCGTTCCACAACATACGAGGGCTGCATATCAAGACTTTTAAGATTCCCTCTCCTCCTCTTCCTCCTCCTCCTCCTCCTCCTCCCTCCTCTGCCGTCTTCCCCCTCCTCTCCCGTCTCCCCGCAACAAGTCATGCGCCCGTTTATCCTGCCGTTAGGGACACATTTGCGCAATCGTGGTTTGACGTACGCGTTAACGGAATCCTGTTGTTGCACATCTGAAGCTTTGCTGGTTTATGCATATATGCACGTCTGAAATCACCTTTGCAACCGAAGTGGACGTTGCAGCCTCGCCATCGTCGTGCATATATGCAATTTTCTTTACATGCCAATTAGTACATATATTAAACGCATAGGTATCTTGCGTGTATATAAATCTGTCATTTGGATATTTGCATCCTGCTGTATCGCCTCGTATCGGATGGTTGCAGACGGTGGCATGCTTCAGAGGGCATCCGAACATTTCTCATTGTTAATTTCATGGAGCATGCTGGCGCCGTGTGAGCGTGCTGGCATCCAGGCACGCTGCAGAGGGCAGAAAACTTGTACCAGAATGACGCTCGGGTTTCGTCTGAGAAGCATGTCAGCGGTACAGATCAAGTGCAAATTGAATCATTTTTGCCTTGAGGTATTTTTTATTCACCTCAGTCTAGCTTCAGTGTCTGATTTGCTGCCTATAATGACAGGTACATGTCACATACTGGGCCATTTAATATACACAGCCTTGGATGTCATAGGATTAAATTGGGGTTTGAATAAACAAATTGTCTGCTTAATGACTTAATTATTAGGGGAAGGTTAATGCGTGCCTTGTAAACATGCATGCTTATTTACACAGCAGCAGATGACACTGGGCACTATTAAAAGGGGAAGCCCCTAAAGGTCACGTCGGGACGGGTGGCCTCTTTTGAGGGCTTTGACTGACTGACAGTGGACCACTTTGATGTGTTGTTTGTACTAAGACAGGGCCAACGACCCCATTTGATTTAAGCTAAGGGAAGAGAAATCTCTTGAATGTTCCTTTTTCCTCCCTCCGATTTCCACTGCTCATCCGTGTGTCTGAGGGTTTCATTCACATACCTTGAAGTGAAGCATAAGGGCAGGCTCTGCCTCATCTGACGTTCTACCGTTTTGCCTTTACTGTCATGTTTAATGGTGAAGGGCGCAAAAAGGTTTCTCTGACAGATCTCAATACCTACTTTGGCTCCTGAGGAACGCAGTTGAGATGCAGTTGATGTACTGTGTGGATTGATAACGTTGTATGCGATTTCCAGATGGACGTCCCTAAAATGATTCAAGGAATAGCTTTTTTATCAACTATAGGCCAAAAGAACTGTGAAAAGACTCGCAAAACATCTCTTACCTCCACTAACCTCTTACCACCCACCAGAAAACAGACACTTGAGCCTAGAGCCATTGCCACCCAGACAGAAAGAGAGAGAGAGAGAGATTAAGCAAGCTACAAGGACATGAGGAGAGCGAGAGCAAACAGGCTGAGCCGTCTGTCTTGTTTGGAATGCAAGCTTTGGCAAGATATTTGTTTTTGCCATGAATGCTAATTACACCACGAAACAACAAATCCCCCTGAACAGCACCCAAGGACAAATGCTTCACCTGTTTTCACGGCTCCTTCCTCTTCCTCTATTTACTGTCAAATTTGTTAACTAGGCAAAAAAGTCTGCTTGCATGAGTGATAAACTGCTTATCCACAACAGCATCAGGCAAGGATGCAGTGACGTGCCAGGGGTTATACAAAGACAGGCGCTTGGCCTTTCACCCGCATTTAGAGAAACCTGTCAGCCGGCCCGGGATACAGTCATCATTTAAGCCTACAGATTCCCCTTGGCATTTCAGAGTTGATGCGTTTGATGGTATTATCTGCTGGGGATGATGCCTGACACAGCTCTCACTTTCCAAGTGGTAAAGTAAAAAGACAACCTGAGGTTCTTTGCTTCCATAAAGGTTTTTAGAACGTGAATGAAATTGTTTTGTTGAGAATTGATGACTCCAGCTCAGATCGAAAGAAGACAACTGCATACTCTGGAAGTTTTATTGTAGACGGTGAGCATGTCTTATTTGTAGGGTACAATGGGCAGGATATTGTTGAAGAATTTTAGAGAAAGTGGTTGTTTTGTAACCTTGTGTTGTGTTGTAACCTTTTAGATATTGTTTGAGACCTCTGACCATTTGTAGGGATACCATGGCTGCAAGAATTGTCCATGTTATTGTCAAAGTTTGTTTTCACACTGACTTTCTGTCAACGGATAATTCTAAGGCAGTCTTTACCAATCTGGGCCCTCAAGGAGCCCAATACAGTCCATGTTTCTGTCCTCAATACACCTGAAACAAACAAAAAGATAGCAAAGAATAACTGCCACCCTTGTTGGGACAGAGAAAAAATTGAAGTGGAGTCTCTGAGGACTAGTTTGGGGCACATTTCAGGGACATTCAGGAACTGAACAGTTCATTATCGGGGGCAGTGTTGATACTGATACAGCAATAATATAACATTACGTGTCTTGGTGAGATGGTGTTCATCGATCCAGTTCTTGCTGTATGAATGTGCGTTATGTATAATACTTTTATTGAACTAAAAATACGTCAGTGTAGTGATACACTTCAGGAGATGGTCCTATTCAGTGTGGTATTTGGGTTTTGATCTTTTTTTTCATATTGCATCATGTTCCCTTTTTTCATGGCATGAATTGGCATTAACACCCAGTCATATTCTTCATATCCTTTTTGTATGGTTGAATTCATAAACCAACTACAAACCAAACGTTTTTAGGTCTGCACACATCAACCATGCCATATGGTCACATATGGGAAACAAATGGAGTCGCTGCATGGGGCACATGTTGTCATGTTGTCCCCCTATATTTCCCCTCCAGCGTATTTTTTTACACCTTTCACCCAGAAACTAAAATTCAGACTTTGGCTGTTGACTGAAGAGCGAGGAGAGGGTGGAGGAGAGGAGCATGTCATTGGCTGCCAACTTCAACAGATGCCACCTCGTTCAAACTACCCTTCTTTGATTAACAGTCTGTCACGGCTCGGTGTTGTTTTGCACTGACTTGTGTACCATCCATACCTTCAATAGCCTTTGATGCCTGTTGTTAGGGTCTGCAAATGTGTCTAAGGACTTGCAGGTAAGGGGGATAAGCAGTTGACATAATCAGTGCATAACTAGAGTGGTAAAGCTGTTGGGAGGGGAGGGGATTCGGCAGGGAGTTGGGAGCGGCAGAGGGCACAGTGCCCAGAGTTCTGAACTCTCGTGCTCCACCTGCGGTGGTGGGTTGGAGCGGGGGGAAGGGATGGGAGTATTGACAGATTGCACTGTTTTCAGATCATCTTATGAGCCTTCATTTCTGGTGAAGGAACCATGCTAGCAGAATAAGAAAACTTCCTCATCCTAAAGCAGGATGCAGACGTGCCAAGATGAATCACCTTGGCGGAAAGCTGATGACCTTAACGTAACCCGGTTTTGAGCAAATGTCACAATTTGATTTGCAGCTTATCTACATAGAAGATTATTTACACTTTTACTTTCTGATTTACACTGCATGAATTTTGCTCGATTTTACCTCCCATATACCCTCTGGAAAAATCATCAGTGATGTAGCACGGACACCAATTTCTGGCAGTTTTGCCCTCATATTGGGGACAGTTTAAAATGGAACCAGGGTACAGTACAGTGTACTGGCAATACAATGGAGATTTGAAGATTTGAACCTACAGCCAGAACTATCACCATTGGGTCCCTGTGCAAGACCCATATTTTTCCAGAGCTACCAACTACTAATTTATTCAGAACTGGTGCAAGAACTAAGTGAGTGAGTGATTATTTGTCGTTGTGAGCACAGCACAGCACCACAACAAAATGTGACCTCTGCATTTGATACGTCCATGAAGGAGCAGTGGACAGCTAACAAGAGCAGCGCCCAGGGAGCAGTGCTTGGGGACGGTACTTTGCTCATGAGTACCTCAGTGGTAACTTTACCTGGATTTGAACCTGCAACCTTCTGATCACGGGGTGAACACCCTACCATTACACCACCAACTTCCCCTAAACTACCATTGCCCACCACCGCTACTCCAAGCTACCTAGACCATCCACGTATCTTAAACATTACCTTCCCAGTCAGATCAGACTCTGTAAGCATGGGGGTAAATGACGTTTCTAAGTCCACCGTCTGCCCTTGAGACATTGCTCATGCTTTGCTTTGCCGCCTTGCCACAATTAGATGCAGAATAATAAATGAAGTATCGCAGCACGCCGATTATTCATTACTATAATTATAGTCATTATAAGTCTACAGAAGTGAAAATGAATTTGGGTCGCCTCGTGGCATGGGACGAATTCCTCCACCATGTTTAATTACTGTAATACTAGTTGCTTCCTCCCCTTCACTCCGGTTGCTTCTGCAGCCGCAAACGCTCGGTCTGGTGCTTTCGAACCCCGTTTGTAATAAAAGCGAAAAAGGGCTCCATGTTTTATTTAGCGGCGGAGGGGGAGAGAGATCATTCAAGTGGCAGTGGAGTGGATGTAGCGGCAGAAATGAGTGGTGTGAGACAGACACTCACTTGCGCTCAAACACACACTCAGAAGTGCACTTGCTTCACAATCGTCTCCCACACACACCATAAAATATATTCGCATGTACGCAAGCCCACTGGCACATACATAGTCGACGCCTACACATAACGCAATCTAATACACACACACATACACAGACACTTCCAGACGCCCTTATGTGTGCCACCAGCAAGAAGAATTTAAACTACTCCACTAGTGAAGATTCTCGGAGGGAGTCGATAATGGCGCCCGTAAAGCAGGCCCTGGCTCTGGGAGAGAGCATCTATATATTCATACCATGCCGCAGCCACACTGTAAATAACGTTCATCGATCTCTTATCAATAGTCTCATATAGGGAAAACCTAATAAGCCTCAGACCCAGAGAAAAGTGCTTTCTCCTGGTTTATAAGCTGGAAGGGTGGAGTGAATTGAGCTGTTGAAGGAGACTGTCTTTGTTTAGAGAGATGGAGGGTGGTGTGGGGGAAATTTTCTAGCCTTTTCACCCATTTATCTTAACTAATAGTAGATGGACCTCACAGGATATGAGGTGGATGTATACTAGGGCTTGATTGACTATTAACCCTCATACTTAGGAGTCCAAGCACAAAGTGCTATGGAACCTTCTTGTAATTGTATTGTTTCTTCCAGAAAGCATAAATTTTCAGGGCAAGAAGGAATGGTGTGCATCTCGGCATAGACCGAAAAGCGCAGAGATCATCTTATAATTATATTAAAGGCAAACATGTTTAGCAAAGGCAAACATGTTTTGACCTCTAGGGGCGCTAAAAAACCTACATGACTTTATGCAGTCTGATTGACTGTGGTGCTAGTTATACAATGCCGCTATTTGAACAATTGGGGCTGCTAAAAATGTTACATAAATTTATGCAGTCTGATTTATTGTGGTGCTAATTATACAATGCAGCTATTTGATCAATAGGGGGCGCTAAAAATCCTACATGAATTTATGCAGTCTGATTCCCAAACTCCTTTCATCAACGCATTGCATCGGCTACTTTTGTGCTGCTTTTGTGATTTTTGTTTGGACCTCTCTCATTGCTGCTTGCTGCTATATTTAGTTGTTTCTTTTTTGTTATTGGTATTGGTAGTTTTAAACCAATATGAATATCAATAAAATACATTGATTCAACAACGTGCTACTTTGATTCTGATGTACAACCCCAATTCCAGTGAAGTTGGGACATTGGGTAAAATGTTAAAAAAACAAAATACACTGATTTGCAAATCCTTTTCAACCTATATTCAATTGAATACACTACAAAGACAAGATATCTGATGTTCAAACTGATAAACGTTATTGTTGTTTTGCAAATCTTCACTCATTTTGAATTTGATGCCTGCAACACGTTCCAAAAAAGCTGGGACAGGGGCAGCAAAAGACTGGGAAAGTTGAGGAATGCTCAAAAAACACCTGTTTTGAACATTCCACAGGTGAACAGGTTAATTGGAAACAGGTGTTTGTCATGATTGGGTGTAAAAGGAGCATCCCCAAAAGGCTCAGTCGTTCACAAGCAAGGGTGGGGCGAGGTTCACCACTTTGTGAACAACTGCATGGGCAAATAGTCCAGCAGTTTAAGAACAACGTTTCTCAATGTACAATTGCAAGGAATCTAGGGATTTCATCATCTACTGTCCATAATATCATCAAAAGATTCAGAGAATCTGGAAAAATCTCTGCACTTGAGCGGCAAGGCCGAATACCAACATTGGATGCCCGTGACCTTCGATCCCTCAGGCGGCACTGCATTAAAAACCGACATCATTCTGTAAAGGATATCACCACGTGGCTCAGGAATACTTAAGAAAACCATTGTCAGTTAACACAGGTCGTCGCTACGTCTACAAATGCAAGTTAAAACTCTACCATCCAAAGCGAAAGCCATATATCAACAACACCCAGAAACGCCGCCGCCTTCTCTGGCCCCGAGCTCATCTGAGATGGACTGACGCAAAGTGGAAAAGTGTGCTGTGGTCTGACGAGTCCGCATTTCAAATTGTTTTTGGAAATCGTGGACGTTGTGTCTTCCAGGCCAAAGAGGAAAAGGACCATCCGGATTGTTATCAGCGCAAAGTTCAAAAATCAGCATCTGTGATGGTATGGGGGTGTGTTAGTGCCCATGGCATGGGTAACTTGCACATCTGTGAAGGCACCATTAATGCTGAAAGGTACATACAGGTTTTGGAGCAACATATGCTGCCATCCAAGCAACGTCTTTTTCAGGGACGTCCCTGCTTATTTCAGCAAGACAATGTGAAGCCACATTCTGCATGTTACAACAGCGTGGCTTCGTAGTAAAAGAGTGCGGGTACTAGACTGGCCTGCAGTCCAGACCTGTCTCCCATTGAAAATGTGTGGCGCATTATGAAGCGCAAAATACGACAGCGGGGACCCCGGACTGTTGAGCAACTTAAGTTGTACATCAAGCAAGAATCCGAAAGAATTCCACCTACACAGTTTCAAAAATTAGTGTCCTCAGTTCACAAACGCTTATTGAGTGTTGTTATAAAGGAAAGGTGATGTGACACAGTGATAAACATGCCCCTGTCCCAGCTTTTTTGGAACGTGTTGCAGGCATCAAATTCAAAATGAGTGAAGATTTGCAAAACAACAATAAAGTTTGTCAGTTTGAACATTAGATGTCTTGTCTTTGTAGTGTATTCAATTTGAATATAGGTTAAAAATGATTTGCAAATCATTGTATTCTGTTTTTCTTTACGTTTTACACAACGTCCCAACTTCATTGGAATTGGGGTTGTACCTCAGAAAGCTCTTCTTTCTGAATAACAGCCTGGTGCTGCTAAATTGAGAAAATTAAATTAGACAAATTTCAAATTAATCTTTTACTTATTTTAATAGATTATTAAATTTCAAGGAGTTATTTTATTTATTTCTTTGTTTGTTTTTTTTTTGCTTTTTATGTTTAGAACAATAAACAAATTCAGAGTTAAACAAATCCTTGAAGGCATTACAATTAAGTTGTGTTGAAGGTTTGCTGTTTATTTCTACACCAGTTTTCATTTTTATGACAAATATATCATGTATTGGTTCAAAATCTTAGTTAATGCTGTGCTGGTTTGGTTATAATTGGTATTGACCTTGAAAACAAAACCATTGTGTACATTTGAAGAATATCGGCGTTTGTGTTGCAGATGTTGATCATACAGCGTTCAATTTTGGATCACTCACTTCTTCTACTGATCCCATCCATCTTCCTGGACCAGCAGGTCTCATTCCCCTTTAATATAGCATACTAGATGAAAAATTACGAGTATGCCGATTGCCCCATTAAGTTATGGTTATGGAACTCATCTTAGCTGGTTCTCGTAATCATCTAAAACTTGCTTCAAGACACAGCTTAAGATGGTTTGCCAAAATTGCTTGGTATCAAAACTAGCTTAGATTCATGAAGTCAGTTCACGAAAATGACCATTTGAAGATGCACAGATTAACTTAAAAGTGCAAGTTGTAAATACGGCTCTGTTTAAGAGTGAATGTTTTCCATCTGGTTTAATGTAATTGCTACATTAAAGATGCAAGTAAAATCAAATTGGGTATACTAAATATTCCAACTCATTTAAAGTCTAGATTAGCTTTGTTATTGCTCTCTGTAAAAAAAAAAAAGTTTAAGTAAATAAAAAAGCATGTTAACATGACTTTTCAGTGTAGCAGTTAGCAGGCAAATTCCAAGTTGCTCCAGGGACACTGTCCTTGAAATTTGGTAGTGGAGGTTGCTCTGACCAAAAGGTGAAATTCAATATCATGACCACGCTAGCATTCGATTGGTAGGATGCCATCACTCATTGCTCACTAAGTCACCTGAAAGTGCTCTGCCAATTGCTGCAGTGAAAATTGGAGGTTGAGCGTGCTAACTGCTAACCGCAGTAATTTTTAACTTTTATACTTATTATACCATGGTGAAACCTGCTATTATGTTGGAAACAATCCACGCCACTCACTGATCTCGTCCAACATCACCTCAAAGCCAATGGGATAGAAGTAAATGGCACAACCTCTTTTTAAAAAGTATATGTCGGATAAAAAAATGCTCATCCTGTTGCTAGCTTTTCTGACAATCTAAACGATATGTCACGTTCCAAGTTTTCTTACGGTTTGACAGAGAGAAACTTCCAAAGCTGTTCTTTTTTTTTTACAGAGTTTGTCAGGATTCTGGCATTGCTGCAATGAATCAAAAACATTTTCTTTACTCATGTTTTTTTTTTTTCCATGTCGTACTGGAACTCTCTCACCTGCTTGTTTTTTGCTCTTGGGGACAGTTTCTCTTTCAGTTATTTAGACAGTCAGTAGATTTTCTCTATTATGCATCTAAGTCTGGCTTAATTTATGTCTCTGAAGCTGGTGCCTTTTATTACATTAAGAACATGAAGAACATAAGTGAAATCTCAGTTAGAGATGGCATGGAGTAGAACATGGCTCTGATGGAATATTTTTGAATAAAGGAACTGATTTATTTCACATTTTTCAACTTAAATCTTAAGATTTTTACCTTAATAATTTGACCTTGAGCATGATCTATGACATTGACTTATTAACCTATATTTAATTGTGTTTTTGACTGAGCAAAATCTATTTTAAAAGTTAAGATACATATTTGGTAAATAGACCCTGAAATAAACTGAAAAGAATTGATATCAGATTGGCATCTGTATCATCAGACGGATCATAAGACTTTAATAATAGAAACTGGATTGGAGCCGAAAAAATTATATTGTGCCATTTCTCATCTCGGTTTGTTCCCTTAGAAGTAGGGTGCAGATGCTAATTGTTTTATAAGCAACTGATCTTCTTTGCACTATCAGTTGTAACAAAATAGTATTTTTTTGATGATTTTCTTTTTTTAAGCGCACAAACCCACAATGCTTTCTGAAGTCAGATGTGATCAAATCGTGTCTCATCCCTAACTCCAACCTATTCTTCCTCCCTCCATCTTCTCCCTCAAACCACTGGAACTCCAGACAGCTGTCGGTTTCGCTGCTGCTCTTCCTCTGTTCTTCCTCATTGCATCAGCTCCCTGTTTTCTTATGAAACCTGACAGTGAGCCAAGCCGAACACTTTATGTACTGGAAAGGTGAACGGTGTGTACCGTAAAACTCTACACTCTTCTATTATTGGAGCATATCTGGGACTTATATATATTCACTTAAAAGTACTCCAGACTCCATGTCCAAGAGTTTTGTTCAGTCTACAGTCTCTTCAGTATGACTCAATCCAGAAATCCAGGTTACGTCAGTTGAGAGGAGCTGGTGTCTTGAGCTGGACTTTGTTAGTGACCTGAAATAGTTACCGAAAATACCAGCATTTGATTTTTAGTTTGGAGGTTTCTAAAACACATCTTAGGATGGTTTGGCAATCAGGCTTGGCACCAAAAGATTGAAGTGTTCTAAAACATCTTTAACCATCTTAAGATGGTTTCACAATCTTGTTTGCCATCAAAACTAGATTGAAGGCTTACAAAGCACGGCTCAAGGTGGTTTACAGTTCAGGTTTGGCACCAAAATTAGCATGAAGGTTTCCAGAAAACAGCTTACGATGCTTTGGCACCAAAACTAGCTTGAAGGGTTCCAAATCATGCCTTAAGATGGTTTGCCAATCTGGTTTGGGACCAAGAATAGATTGGAAACTTCCAAATTACTACTTAAATTTTTTTGTTCATCTTTTGAGGCATCAAAACTACCTTAAATGTCTTCAAATGTCAGCTTGAATGTTTCCAGAAAACAGCTTAAATGGTTTGGCACAAAAGCTGGCTTGTTTGTCCATCTAGTGTGACACCAAAAATAGGTGCCATGAGAGTGTTTACCGATCTAGTTTGGGAGCAAAACTAGCTTGAAAGATTCCAGAGTTCAGCTTGAGATGGTTTTCCATTTTGATTTGTCAGAGGTTGGTTAGGCTAAAACATAATTTATGATGGTTTGCTACTAAAACTATCTGGAAGAGATCCAAAACACATGTTAAGATGCTTTGCCAATCTGGTATGGAACCAAAACTAGCTTTCATGGTTCCAAAACACATTTTAATATGGCGTTGTTCCAAGAATTGCTTGCAAGTTTCTAAAACACATCTTAATAGGGTTTACACCTGCTGGTTTTGCACAAGACTAGCTTGAAGGGTTCTGAAACACACGTTAAGAGGGCGGATGGAGAACATGCTTACTGAATAAATAGCTACATAATTGCCCTGTTAGCTTCTGTTAGCCTTAATAGTTGATGTGTGTGGAATATGCATTTAATATATTGTTCTCATGATCTTAACAGTCAAAAATAAGGAGATTTTGATCTTAAGCTTGCCATGCTTTTTCGTCTTTATTTGTACCTTTATCATTTTAAGTCTTGCAATGCAAGAAATTGGCAGTCACAAGGTTTTAAGCTAAAAGAGCTACTGTTGTGACGTTAAACTTTAACAGAGTTTCACCTGAAGGCTTCTATTGAAAACCCTTAGGCTTTTAGAGCTATGTGGAGCCATTTTGGCTATTTTGATTTAACGACAGTTAGGTGGGATGACATAGCAGTGCAGCAATTGCTAAGTAATGGTTCACATGGAGGAATTTTTCGGCCGCCCCTCCGTCTCTGACAACGAGCGGCACTGGGGGTGATTTGGAACGTTGGCGGGGGAGCGTCAGAGACAGAGGGGAAAATACATAAAGCCGAGGAAAACAGATCAATAAATATTTCAGCAGCGGCTCCTTTACTTGCACACACACACTCATAAACACACGTCCCAACACACACACACTCATCCTCGAGTCCAGCCGTGGATGGAGGCCAGAACCAGGCCAAATTTTGGAGTTTGGAGAGAAACAAAAAAAAGTAAAATCATGATATTGAGATAACGAAAAGAGAGAATGTGCAAGAGAGAGATGAGAGAGCAAAGGCGAAGTAACAACATGGGTTGCTAACAAGTTTCCAGATTCATGGCATTCTGCCGGGGATCCAGTCTGGGCAGTGGATCTTGGAAGAAGGCGTTTTAGAAAACATGAATATTCATGTGTTTACTTGAAAACAAAGTTCTTGACGAACAAGCAAAAACACTAACCTTGTCTATTGCTGACACTGATGCTACTGATGATTTTTTTTCTTAACCCTTAGCCTTTGTTGCACTTTAAACAAAAAAAAAGTCAAAAAGAAAAGAGATGAAGCAAAAGTTGCTGCATGATATTTGTTGGTCTGCTTTTATCGGATTGGCGGCCAGAGAAGAGACAGATGGCGAGTGGGGGAGGACGGAGAGAGAAAAGAGAAAGGGAAAGACAGATCGATCTGAAGGCAAAGTCATTAAATAAAATCAAACCCAACAGGTTTTTCTGTCCGGTAAGAGAAAAAAAAAAACATGGCACGTGGGCGTGTGCTAAAACGTTTTCCCTGGTCGCCAGCAAGGCCATTGCAGAAGCGTACTGGAGTTGAGAAGCGAAGTGTAATCGCCATTTAGATTTACACTGTTACCCTGTTGCTAATGAAGGTGCAGTAATCACACCTCTGTGTGACTGACGTCGACCGTGTTTTTTTTTGTGTGTGTGTGTTGTGACTTACAGCATGGTCTTTAATCTTCTTTCATATCTCACAGACTTCATATCATGAAGACCATTTTAAAACATGGAGCAATTAATACAACTCAAAACAAATGCAGAACAAGTAGAAGAATTTCACTCCAAAAGACAAAAAAACTAACAGTTCAGTTGCCAAGAAGTCAGCAGAGTGTGATACTTAAATGAGAAAATGTAATGAGTTTTGTCAGAAATATGTATGTACAATGATAAAAAGCATTTCACTTAAGTATTATAATATTATATAATTGTAGAACTGAAGAAAATCCATTTAGCTAATGCTTTGCACAAACAACCATGCAATAAAATTTGTGTAAGAGCATTTATACAGCCCAATTAAGAAAACATTGTTGAAAGTAAGAAAACTGTGAAAGTGGATTTTTGAAAATAAATTTCTTCTTAAGAACTATTGGCAAATGAGGCCTTAGATATGAGACTTTATTGCTAATAAAGGTACTCAAATGCTCAATGCACTATATATTTATTTGTTATCAAAGAATACTCTATAGTAAATATTGTGTCCAAAAACTTGGTAGCGTGTCTGGTAGTGCACCACTATTGTTAAATTTGTGGGTTTTTTTGAAAGGCTAGAAAAAAGTGGTCTGAAATTCAGTTGAAAGAACAAAGATAACACGTATTCCAAATTATTATTGGGGAGGAATTTGGGAAGTGGTTGACCTTCTAGCATTCACATACATTTGTTGCATGCATTTGTTTTACATTTATTTATTTTCCTCCTTCTGATTTCTCATTTCAATGTCACTAATCAGGAAGGCACTTTCTCTCATTTAATTAATCTTAATGAATTTCACTGCATTATGTGCTATTTGGGGCGAGGCAGATATTCACAGCTAATGAAATTCGTTCTCGTTTTTTTTTTTTTCAGAACGGAAACGTTCACCAAGCTTGACTTCTGACTTCGAGTTGCTCAGTTCCCGGAGCCGCTCTTAATTTGTGAAAGTGACATCACTCATTTAAATAGGTTTCTTTTGCATATGTCTGAAATTTACATAATAAAAGGTCAGTTATAATGGAGACGCAGCTCAACCTTTTGCCGTAAAAAACACTCTTCCATCCTTCGCCCTTCCTCCACCTCCCTGACTTATTTTTGATAAGCGTGCATTATAGATAGCATATTATATTCCGCTACACAGTCAAATCATTTCCTCTTCTCTTTTTCTTCTTTTTCTGTTTTTTTGTATCTGTCTCCTTTCTGTGGGAAACGAGGACAAACTGCACAATATCAACCTCGAAGAAATTTTTTAATGTTATATATGTGGCATTTTAGTAAGTAAGAAAAAAAGATTTTTTGTGACTGTTGGGCACCAGCAATCACCTTGCTTTCTTCATTATTTCTTCTTTATCCCACTTCTTGCGCCTTTAACTCCCTTTACAGTTTTGGTCGTAAAGACATAGAACATAACCATTTAGTGCTATATATGTATACATATAAAAAAATTAAATACAAAGAGACTATTTATTAAAGCTAGTAAACAAGGCATTTAAAAAAACTAGGCATGATGAAATGAAAGCATGGCAAAATTTCCAGAATCAAAGTCAAATATATATAAAAGTTAATTTTCTATTTAGCAATGCACTGCTAAATTGACTGATTTTCAAATGCAAAAAATAAACTGGGGCAAAAAAAGTATTTAAAAAAGTTTTTACTCAGACTCTCAGCCATTTTAACTTAACTTTCTCAACGCCTCGTTCCCATTTGGCATGCGGCCGGCATCCGTCAAAACTTTCAATGAAAATTGATCTGTTTACCGCCGAACCTTTAATTCAGACACGGCTGACGGCGTTGTTGTAGCCACGTTGCTCCAAACGGGCGCAGCCCGAAGATAAAGTCTGCCAGATCCATCACCGTCAGTTGGCATCGACGAGAGAGACGTCACAACGAGCCCCGTCCAAGTAAAAATAGACGGGGCCCATCGACTTTGCCTCAGGTTACCAACAACAACATTTGGTGGGCGTCACCATTCTCTCTAATCCTATCACTTTTCATTTAGAAAAGTCATAGAAGCTATCTGTAACCAAATTTTACCAAAAAAAACATCAAACACTAGTCAGTTATAATTATGATATAAAATCAGGTGGGAGTCTAAGGCTGGACATCGTACCACCTAGAAATTGATGAGGTGCAAGTGCTCCTGTCTATTTGGGCAGAAGATAAGATCCAATGGGAGTTATCCAATGATGTGAGAAGTGCAATGGTGTAGCAGGGCAACTCTTAGGTGTACCAGATACAAGGACATCTCTGACAAGTTGGTCAGACCAGGGTGATCTCTGGACAAGGGTTATCTCTGGACCAGGGTGATCTCTGGTTAGCTGGGACGTCAGAGATGCTTTGGAACTCTGGGAACCAGGGCATCTCTGACAACTAAGCTATCTTGTAGCTAAGGTGTACCAGGGCATCTCTGACAAGTTATCCTGGTTGAGGGTGATCTTCACACAGCTAAACAATAATGAGAAGAAAAACTTAAATGCAGAGGCCACATTTTGTTGTGGTGCATTGTGTGCTGTGCTGTGGTGTGTTCACATTGACAAATAATCACTCACTTTCACTTAGAAGTGGGTGCTAAATCCATGCATTGTTTGTTCATTTGTTTTTAAATGAAAGTCAAATACCAACACCCAAAAAACACTTGATCATTTTCAATATTAGTTTCCAAAACCAGAATGGAAAACAGTATTCAGCATGTCACAAAGCAGCTTTACAGATTCCAGTAGTAGCAAGTAAGAAGAAATGTAGGAAGTGACTGTGAGAGGAACCACAAATCAAGTCAAAGTCAAAGTAAACTTTCTCATCTCTGCTATATACTGTACAGACATACAGAGAGACGAGACGACGTGGCTTCAGTTTTTACAGTCCCCATCCTCTTCTATGGTGACGCCAGATTGAGATCATGCATGTATGGAGAGCTTGTATGCAAATATATGCGTGTAGAAATCTAGTATTTAAATTTGCATTTGGGAAACCACATAACCTATAGACCCTAGGTGATGTTGCAATCATGTACAGTAGATACTGCTCATCTGGTAGAGATGAATTGGAGTTACTCAGGAAAAGGGCAGGGTTCCAATCCTTTGCTGGCTATTTGGGGGATCCTGGTGGTTCAGGTTTTTTGAAGGTCCAGCATGAGATTCCATTATAGCACAGGGTGTTCAGGTCCTTCACAGGCTCTTTGAGGGATTCCGGTGATGCAGGAGGTCTCTGCAGGAGCAGCAAGATGAACTAGAGAAGGAAGTGCTGGGTGATAGATCTTCACTGACTCCAGGACCCAAAACGCAAGCATAGCAGCACATGTATGACTTACATTTCACTCACAAAGACATTTCACTGGGTTACGCTATAAAGTGTGCCACCTGCCAAATTATTAAAGTAGAAGAATTAGATCTGTAACCAAAGTCAATGAGAATACTTGAAGTCGATGGTCTGTCTCTTTGTTTAAAAGAAAATGTAGAATCTGTATTGAGTGTGGGTTGATAGGTAGGCTTTATGGTCACAAATTCTGAGGTTATGCCAGACACTCTGCATCATTGATTTACTCCCTGATTTAAATCTGGCCACGTGTCCTCCGTTTGGGAGATCAATTACTTTAAATGCTAAATAATTCATGGCTATATAGAGGCGCAGGGTTCTAGTGATTTTTTTAAACATCATCCCTCTGATTAATGTGTTAGGCTACACATAGTTTTTTGATGTTTCTCCTCCCGTCTGCTGAGTGGAACAAACAGGCCCAATCGATGTGATCTCTGTTGCCAACATTTTCAACTATCGAGTGTCCCACGGTAAACATCGTAGACAGATGAAACTGAAGCCAAAAGCTTCGTTTTGATGTAATTCAAGGGAAGCAAAAAATATCTGTGTGGCTCATTTGCTGTGAGTGTGAAAAAGCAAGTTGGTGAAATGTTAGTGTCAGAGCACAGTGTATGAACTGCATTGATTAGCAGAGGGATAAAAAAGGACCTGAGACCCATATTTGACAAAATGTAAAGATTCTCTACCATGAAAATTAGTACAAGTTAGAAGGCCCCAGATAGGGTACTACTTAAGTAAAAGTACTGATTTGTACAAATTTATCTTATATGAACTAAGGGTGTAACAATACATCGATCTATATCAGTGTATTGATTCAATGATCAACAAGTCCAGAGCATCAATCCAAAAAGAAAACATTGATCAGACATCATAGCATCATATTTTGATATTTATAATAAGGTCCATTATTATTGAAAGAGAAGATTCATTTTCAATGTCTGGTTGAGCTCAGGAATAAAAATGCCAAATGATATTTTAGTTGTTTTTTGTGATTTGTGACATACTGAAGCATCAAATATAAACCATAATTAAGTATTAAATGGCTTAGCATACTACTTGAGTAAAAGTACTGAAGTATCTGATATGAACGGTATTATTAACAGATATGAACAGAACACTAAGTATTAAGTGGGACAGAATACTACTGGAGTACAGGTAGTAAAGTATCCTATATGAGCAGTACTGAAGCATTAATGGTGTTGGAGTACTACTTGAGTAAAAGTAACAAAGTGTCTGATGTGAACAGTAATTAAATATTACAACTATTTTGCTTGTACTGGTTAAGGTTAGTCAGTAGTAGGTACTTCTTGTAAAGGTAATCATGTTGGCACAATTTAAGCTGTATGAAGATAAGGTTTAGGATTTTTGCTTCATTAGTTGCATTAAAACCTGCAGGTGGCGATATTAGTCCTTCGGTATCAGTTTCCAAAAAGAACAAAAAATTAAAAATTAAAACCTGCATTATTTCTGACAATGCAGACAAAATTAGGGAGCAAAATAGAACTGACTTCATCACTAGAAATGGAGGGGGAAAAGCACTTTACTTTCAGTGGAATTGTAGTCAAGTAGAGAAGGACAAGTTGCTGATATTTGGTAGTTTTGCCACTTTTTATAATTGTGATAATGAACAATTTGAGCTCATACCAGCACATAGACTGTGGCTGCTAGTGCAGACTTCCAGCTGGCATCTTTAAGAATGAATCCCCCAGACACTTTTGTGCATGTGAAGAGAGTGTATTGTGTAGCCAGGCAACACAGTACCATAATGGATCAATTCCTTGTGTGTAAACAAAGCATGGCATTGTTGATGTGCTCCCTGAGATTTTGAGCATTGCTACTAAACTGCAATTTACCTTTTTTTAGTGTATTCTTCTTAAATTGGTTCAGCAGGCACTTTGCCTCATCCTTATTCATATGTCTTGTCTTTGCAGGAAAAAAGGGGGGTGACAAAAAGTTTTGCACAGACAGTTCTGACAGCACTTGGATCAATGCAGAGTTCAGGGGACATGGCGTCTCTAAGTGTTTCTCTCTCTCTTTTCCGTTTTCTCTTTTTCTCTCTTGCTCTCCACGGGATGCTAAGCTAAATCGTTTAAAGTCGGCCACTTTGCTAGGGCATGCTGGGAAGTGAAATGTTTAAATCGGCAAAGAGTGAGGGTGGTCATTTGACAAAAATTCCACGCCCCATCTCTCTGTCTTTCTTGACAGATGAACTGGAAAACTGTTTGAGTAAAATAACATTCAGTGTTTCACTTGCAGAGAAGGGTGAGATGTGTTTGCTTCTGCATTATTAGAGTCATGAAACAGCGGCATGACGATTTTATGTTGAGTGAAACATGTTCGCAGGTCTTAAGTGAAAGTCCAACTGCAAAAGTACCTGATCTGGGACACAAATGTGGGTGAGGGCTAGTGAGACCCCAACACCAGACCACAGCTACCAAAAAATGGTAATAGAAAATAAATGTGGCATTTTTCAACCATCATAGAGACCTAAATGCCAGGTCACTGAAAATGTCAGTATATTTATCCTGAGGGAAACTTCTTTGTTGCAACTGCACAAAAAGTGAAAAAGACAACATAAATTAAGATAAAATATAAGAAGCTCTAAAATTTCTAAAATTAGCAATGGCTGGTGAACATTAGAATTAGAAATTGAAGTTTTTGTTCTACAGTTGCCATCTAAAAGCCATGCGAAGTTCTATTATGTTTTTTGGTACTCATAGCCTGTAACAATTACTCAATAGGCCCAAATACAGAGTATAAACTTTATTTGAGGAAGGTTTTTTTTTTCTTTTTTCAAAGTTGGTGTCATAAAATGGGTAAATCAACAGATTGCAAATCAACCAAATCCAAATTGGAGTGTTAAGAATTATCCGAAAATACGGAGGCTGAACAGAAAAACTCTCTGAATGCAGTTCAAAACGTAGAACAGTGCTCTTTTTATACAGGACATTGTGAATATGACAAGTTAACTCTATCTGGGGAGGGAGACTCCATCCTGGGCTGCGACATTACAAGGCTGTTATAAATGTTTAAACAATTACACCGAGAATAAATAAAATAGTTGTAAGCCTCATGAGATTTATCACTGTCAGACATTTGCCAGTTAAGACACTGCAAATAACACTTGATGACACTGCGAGCATAAGTTAAATGAGCAAATTCAAGCCAACATGATTGTGTAGTGTTAATTGTGCAGTGGGTAGCACACTGTAATCCCGGATTAGTTGAGTTTACTAGAAATAAACCCGTTCCCCTCAAACCACTTTAGTTTTTACACATTCTGAAACTAAACTGATTAAGTTGTATTGACATGGACAATCATTAGTCTTTACTAAAAATGATTAGTTCACTTAACTAATTTTTTTGCATCCCCAAGTTGTTTGAAATAACTATTTTAAGCTAAACTTAGATACACATTGTATTTATCACTACTTATATTCATTTGTTAATATAAATAATGTGGTTTCAAATGTAATTAATACCATTTTGTTTTTGTAATAAATACTTTAAACTAAATTGTATGGAAGAAAAGCAATAAAACATTTAAACGTTCAGAAAAACATATATATATATATTTTTTTTTTACAAAATAGTGCAAGATAACACTCTGCTGTATTGCACCAACCAGACAAGTAAAGTCATCCCTTAAAATGGCATAGAAACTATTTTAACCACTTTTTCATTTGACTGAATAAAAATAAACATATCATTTACAAAATATCTGCTACATCCTGAAAATTCAACACATCCAGTCAGGCATTTCAACAAGCATCTTGAACTAGTATGGAAGTCACATGAACTGTTAATTTAGGTTTAAAGAACATCACTATGCAGTCCTGTGCATACTCTGCTGCATTTAACCCTAAACCTGTAACCAGCCAGAACTAGGCAGACAGAACAGATAGTGTCACTGGTAGCTGAAGAGCAGTGGGGAGGGGACTTGTGTGTGCGCGTTTTAATATATGCTAGTCAATGTGCTGAAGTATCTTTGTTAAGACCTTAAAGGGTTAGTTTGGATATCTAGAAGTCAGCTTCAACTAAATTATCAAACTGTAGATGTCTATACTTCCACAAGAGACCATTGTTAAATGTTTTATCAGCTGAGCTAAATTATATGTGATGACACTGCAGTTTATCAATCTGCGACAAGCCACAGCTTTACAGTTAAGGAACCTGACTTTTAAATATCCAAACTAACCCTTTAACTTTAAATACTAACATACATACAGAACATATTGTGCTTACACACTTTCATTGTATGCTACAAAAAAAAAACACATTGGTACCTAAATAATTGCATATTTGCAAGAGGCACAGCGAAAATTATTTGTATGGCAAGGGCCTCCTTTAAGAACACCAAACTGTATAATGACCTACACTCACACCTTGACTTTGGCCACATCGGAAAGTGACTGAAAATGATGAAGTTATGGCTGTTCACGGTAGACTTGACACAGCATTTCTTTACATTACTTTCTGATGAACCTTTGATAAGTGGACTTTAAGAGCATTAATGGAGTTAAATGTGCACAAACATTCTTGGTGTAAGCAGGGAAAGGGTACAGTTGTGCTGTAGCTCCCATGTTTTAACTTGTAATGTTTTAACAGGTAACCTCTCTGATACAAACTCACAGTACTTCCACTTCCACTTCATCTTCACAAGAACCTGCAAAGAAAATGAGCAAACTATTAGCTCAAGCTGCAATAACGTTAACCTGACTGACAAACAAATGTTGTCGGTAAATAACGAATCACTGTGTTAACACCTGACTAATATTACCGTGGTGTATTACATTAACGAGACGGCTGCACACGTTTAACAGTTTTACTGGAACAAGTGGCTCGCTATACAGGACAGGCAGCAGGTTCGTGCGGTCTGACTCTTATACCCGGAACATGCACAATAACTCACTTAAAAGTATGGTGAGCCTAAGAGCTCAATATACCACAATTACCATGGTAGCCCTGCTAACGGCCGCGTCCTTTGCAAAGTTTGTTACATTAACAGTGTTGATATAAATGCAAGAATCACCTCTGACACCAAACACGGGTTAACCGCGATAGCCTGCTAGCTCGCGGTTAGCATTAGCTACAAGCACATGCAGTCACGCACGTTGTTGTAAACACTGACTGAACCGACAGATAACGGTCTTCTTAAGACATAGCTGAGGTTAGCGTTTAGCTGTCTGCACTGATTTTATGGGTCTATTACGTAAGATATAAAATTTAACACTTACCAGCTTTCTTCAAATTCCCGTCTGGACAAACTCCAGTGCTCACGCCTCAGCGCGGTGCGTGAACACAGGCCTCGAGACACAGTGATTTTTGAAAACAGCCCCGCCCCCTCTGACGTAACATGTTGAGTTATCTTTGCTAATCATGATTATTGCACTGCACAATGTTGAAAAGTATTTCAAATAGCTTATCCTGGTTTAGTAATTAGACACTGTTTTTACAAAACACGAAAGAATAATTAATCATTACTAAATAGTTTATGCTGAAACAAAATCCGGGTTTACAGTGCATCAAAACCTAGCCCAGAATTGTTGACAGTGGACTAATGGTAATTTCTGATAGCATGCTTGTTTCTGCTGGTGTGTTTATGGAATTGGCAATGTTCCGCTAGCATCAGTTTCCTGTCTTAAATTAGCAATGGGTAGTGAGCAATTAGCATTGGTTAGCTCGAATCCCTGAGTATGGTTCAGAGTCAAGCGGTCGCCTTTGAGCGTAAACATTGCTAAATGTAACACATCCATGCCCTTGTAAGCAAACTTGCCATGCTGTAACTAGTCCCCATATAATCAGCCTGAAACATACTCCGACAGGGTTTATTTAAATATAGCGTGGAAGCGACAAGAACGCTTATTCCATCCAGTTAATGTCAGCTCCGTCGCCCACTTAATGCCATCCCCATGCAGAGACAGAGACGCCGTTGTCGTCGTCATTGTCGTGGCGCAGCAGAGTGGCAGGTTTAATCACAGCGGAGGCTGAGGCTCACTTCGGCAAAGAGCCTCTCTCATTACTCCCAAGTCCAATCACTTTCACACCGCAATTAATGTCATATTTTTGACCCCCGTCACGCCGTTGGGTAACGCAATTCTGATCAGATGCTTAGCGTAACTGGTGTGCGGTCAGTGGGCGGTTGGGTGCTTTTGGTGAAGTGGCGTATGGACACGCAGCTTTGGAAGGGGGGAGTGTTCCAAAAGAGACAAAAAACACCACATCCTGCTTGAAGAGACTCACAGAACTGAAGGATGTGACTTCCACATTAACATCAGTCCCTGGATATTTTCTGTCTTGTCTCTAAAATATCTAACTTCCTAAATGCACCTAAATTCAAGCATAGATCAGATCGAATGTGTCCAATATCAAACCATGATCAATTCAGATTTTGATCAATCGAAATTGTGAGCTCAGCTCATTGTGAGATTCTGCCAAGGAGATAAGGCTTAGATCAGATCAAAAACACCAAGATCAACCTAAGATCAAACCAAATGTGCCAAAAATTAAACATTAGATCAGACCAAAAACTCAAGATCTCAAGGTCTCAAGATCAGACTGAGATTAGATCACATCCAGTTCAGCTTTTGATGTCAAAGTTCCGATTTGGATTGGACCAGGCAGATCATGCCAATGGCGGTAGTGCTAAAGGTAGGTTTGTACCAACAACCTCTTGTTTCGAAGGCAAGTATCCCATCATCACGTTACTACCACCGAACACGTCTTTGTTTCTGAATCAAATCTTAAAGGACACATATTACCATAATGCCACCTACCCTCATGCTTATAGACACACACCCCACACACTTTGTTGATTCAGAACCATCTGTGGCCTTTTGCAGACAGACCAAGGTACTCTGCCTTTTCTGAGGCGCCATTCCGCAAATGAACCAGTCCACATTCATCCCGCCCTCCCTCCCGTCGCTGCCGTAATAAGAGCCTTCTATCTCGCCACCGCCCGGCTCCCTTCACATGGAGGTTAATGGGAATGACATGCATATTAATAATGCCATTATTACCGTGGAGACAGGACCCACGTTTGAATTCGATATGACTGCGAGTCTCCCAGAGGCCAGTTGAGGTCATGGGTCGCACTCCCAGCCCTCTCTCTTTGCGGCTCCCACACCACTAAATCCCCTAGCTCTGAGACATGGAGATGAGTGGTCGCGTCAGGTGGGGTCACCTCATGGTGCCATCAGTCTACCATCGGCAAAACACCGGTGACAGACCAAAGCCGGTCCTGCTTAGACGGGTGGGAATTAAACCACGACCCTTGACTCACTGGCTAATCAGCAACAATACAATATGAGCCCAACAGAAGTGCACATTCTGCTCGCAGAGGCACAGGCTCATCTTTCTTGAAAGACATGGCCTGCAGAAACAAAAGAAAGGCGTTGTTTCTCTTTCTGAGATGGTGGTAGCATGGCCAGAAGCCACACGGCCTCCAGTTCCAACTAGATTTTCAGCTTGAAGCTTAGTAGGTTTGGGCCTGGCCGGTACTTGGAATGGAGACCTTCCAAAAATGGTGGTTGCTTCTGTTATAGGTGTTTGTGGCTCCAACAGATCCTAATATCTCAGTGCAGTGACAGGGGCGGGGCTCAAAGAAGTTGTAGGTTTAAATTCAGCTCTATCCTGCCGCCATATCCCTGAGCAAGGCCCTTAATCCCAATTTAGTCCCCTGGTGGGGAGCCTGGTGTTGGTTTACTGATAGGGCACTTGGCTTTGGGCCACGAGGTCATACTTTCAAATTCAACTCTCTTCTACTGCCAGAATATCTACCATAGAGCCCCTGAGCAAGACTCTTAAACCCAAGTTGTTCCAGGGTTCCCTGCTTCTCTAACTGTGTTGTTTGCATGCTGTAAATGTAAATACATTACACTACAACATTTGGTCCAAAAATATTGTCATATCACCCAACCTTAGGTGAAACGATGATGGCCAGCAAAAATCACCCACCGTGACTGACTTCCTAATTATCCCCATTCTCTAATTGTTGAAATATACTTTCATCACTTTAGATGATGGTATGGTGAGGTTACTGGTGCATAATGGTGCTAGAGCATACTCCAGGTGGAAGCTACACATTGGTGGTGGTTGAAGTAGTTTGAGTGTCTAGAAAAGTGCTAGTAAATGTAAAATTTATTCGCTTACTACCTCCGGCAATGTCTGGGATGATGACCAACAAATTGATATTGGGTGGTTGAGAACATAGTGTCCTGAACTGGGTCGAAATGTGTCATGCCCCTCAGAGGGACACTTTAATCCTCCCAGTGGACCAATGGGCGTTATTTTCTCCCTTCCTTCGTCCCTCCATCGTCTCCTGCTCGCCTCTTTCACCTCTCTACCCGGATCACAGAACCCGCCTGCTTAATAATTCATGTGTGTGGATTTTAGGTCATTAGGAAGTCATCAGTCAGAATTTTCTATTTTTTCTTTTATGAAATCCAATATTCAATATTCATTTTTTCTTTAGATCCCACCATCCTCCCTCTCTTCTTGTCTCCTTCGCCTAGCCTTGTTTGGTAGGCGTTTTTTTGTGGGCGCCGGTCAGGTCTGTTTGAGACTGGCAAGTTAATGGAATGGAGTATTTTGGGGCCAATTACCAACTAAAGAGCTAGAGGCAGTGGGCTCTAATGAGCTAAAGGTTAGCCTTAGCATGGCTAAAACAAGAAGGTGTGTGGTAGTGGGAGTATAAGCATGATAACGTTAAGCTCAGCGCCAAGGAGCTAAAGGAAGCTCTTGAAGAAGGAGAGGTTGCGGCTGTATTATGTCACGTTTCCTTTCATTCAAAATGGATTGAACGGTTTTGGAGTCAGAAAAAAAGCATTTCAGCACAAAGTGCTGCGATTACAGCTCTCGCTCGATATGTGACACCAAGATCAGCCCAGAGGAAACTGAGATTAGACCCAGATTGCGCTTACATCACATTCATGCCAAACCTGAATCAGATTCTGAATTTGAGAATATACTGAATTTTTAAACCAGACCAGTGTACAAGCTCAAAATTCATCACACCAATCACACCAATTACAATGAAATCAGATCAGACCCTGTACAGTGCCGTAAAAAAGTGTTTGCCGCCTTCCTGATTTTTAATTTTTTTTGCATGTGTGTCACACTTACGTTTCCGATTATCAGACAAATTTAAATATTAGACAAAGATAACCCAAGTAAATACAAAATGCAGTTTTTAAGTGATTTTATTTATAAAGGAAAAAAACTATCCAAACCTACATGGCCCTATGTGAAAAAGTAATTGCCCCCTAAACCTAATAACTGGTTGTGCCACTATTAGCAGCAACAACTGCAATTAAGCATTTGCGATAACTGGCAATGAGTCTTTCACATTGCTGTGGAGGAATTTTTGCCCACTCTTCTTTGCAGAATAGTTTTAATTCAGCCATATTGGAGGGTTTCTGAACATGAACCGCCTTTTTAAGGTCATGCCACAGCATCTCAATTGGACTCAGGTCCAGACTTTGACTAGGCCACTCCAAAACCTTCATCTAGTTTTTTAAGCCAATCAGAGGTGGACTTGCTGGTGTGTTTTGGATCATTGTCCTGCTGCAGAACTCAAGTGCACTTCAGCTTGAGGTCACGAACTGATGGCCGCACATTCTCCTTTAGGAGTTTTTGTTAGAGAGCAGAATTCATGGTTCCATCAATCACAGCAATTTGCCCAGATCCTGAAGCGGCAAAACAGCCCCAGACCATCACACTACCACCACCATGTTTGACTATTGGCATGATGTTCTTTTTCTGAAATGCTGTTACCTTTATGCCTGATGTAACAGGACGCACACCATCCAACAAGTTCAACTTTTGTTTCATCAGTCCACAGAATATTGTCCCAAAAGACTTGGGGTTCATCAAGGTGTTTTTTGGCAAAAGGAAGACCAGCCTTTATGTTCTTTTTGGTCTGCAGTAGTTTTCGCCTTGGAACTCTGCCATGCAAGCCACTTTTGCTCAGTCTCTTTCTTATGGTTGAGTCATGAACACTGACCTTAACTGAGGCAAGTGAGGCCTGCAGTTTTTAGATGTTGTTCCAGGTTCTTTTGTGACTTCTTGGATGAGTCTCTTGGGGTCATTTTTATAGGCCAGCCACTCCTAGGAAGGTTCACCACCGTTCCATGTTTTCTCTGTTTGTGAATAATGGCCCTCACCGTGGTTCACTGGAGTCCCAAAGCTTTAGAAATGGCTTTGTAACCTTTTCCAGAACGATAGATGTCAATTACTTTGTTTCTCATCTGTTCCTGAATTTCTTTAGATCGCAGCATGATGTCTTCCTTTTTTGGGATCTTTTGGGCTCCTTTTTAAGTGATCTCTTGATTCAACAGGTCTGGCAGTAATCAGGTCTGGGTGTGGCTGGTGAAATTGCACTCAGATTTCCAAAAAATGTGATGAACCACCGTTACTTTATGATTTTACAAGGGGGGCAATTATTTTTTCACATACGGCCATGTAGGTTTGGATAGGTTTTTTTTCCTTAATAAATAAAAATATCCCTTAAAAACTGCATTTTGTGTTTACTCGGGTTATCTTTGTCTAATATGTACATTTGTTTGACAATCTGAAACATTTAAGTGTGACAAACATGCAAAAAAATAAGAAATCAGGAAGGGGGCAAATACTTTTTCACAGCAATATACATCCATATCAGGCTTAGATTAGATCTAATTTAACCACATCACATTTGGATCAAGCCAAATTCATCCAAATCAAAATGTGATTTGACTAAACACAACCAGGTCAGATTTAGATCAGACCACATACACCCACATTGGGCTTGGATCAGACCAAATCAAATCAGATCAGACTTGGGTAAGTCATATAGATTCAAAATGTGATTATATGTATTACACCCAGTTAAGACATAGATCAGACCAAATACATCCACTTATGTTTAATTTTGGACAACATACAACCAGATTAGATTAAGATTAGACAGAGACACATACCCAGAAGCAAGAACAAGTAGAGAAAGCAGGTCAGATCAGGTCCTGCCTAAACCCAAAACCAAACTCTCAACCCAAAGTGGTGACAGTTAAAAAACACAACTGGTGACAAGCTCGCACACGATGCACTAGCTAGAAGTGAGCTGTTATCAAGACAAACCATCAGGATAATTACAGCTCCCACTACTCCCATTAATCCTCCTCTCTTGCCGTGCTTCGCCGCCAATAACGCCACTAATAAAGTCTAAATGTAATCCATGTTGTTAGCGCTACGTAGTGGCTTTTTTTCTTCTTCACTTCTTCCCTCAGCTTTACTATGGATTTGTGTTGTGTTCCGGCGACGGCTGTAGAACACTTTAGCGCAATTACATCCTCCAGTGAAGCAGTCTGGGTAATCCTCACCCTCAGCCACTCTGATGATATTTTATTGGAGTCGTTTTTCATTTTCAGGCCTCCCTCCACCGCCGCGTATCTTCCTCAGCCATCTCTCCGCAGAACGGCAACTATATAGATACAATTTTTTACTTTTCACTGCTCCCATTTCTCAACCTATCTATCGTTCTTTCTATTGTGCTGGCACTAGCCGTGTCACCCATGGCGATATTGTTCTTTGAATGGAGGGGTCTGAGCAGCAGGGGGTTATTTGGACTTAAAGTAGAGAGACAGTTAGATGGAGGGGTATGTGTGTGTGTAGTTGTAATAGTTTATTGTGCACACCATACCCATGTGTGTTTGTGTGTGTGTGTGTGTGTGTGCGCAGGTGTGATTTTTGTGTGCGGGGGTGTTTGTGCATTCATGTGGATGACAAAAGGAGATAGAGGGTTAGACACTGTGTGTATGTGTGAGGCTGGGGGAGTAAGAATTGGAGAGTAAGGAGGTGAAAAGGTCACTGCAGGATGGCCGCCCATACAGCTAGTTGTTGTCATGAAACACACACATACACACGTCAAGAAACCCCGCATGGTTGGTCTTGCCAGCTCTGTCCGAACCCCTAATCTGTCTTCATGCTTCTCTGTCTCATTTTGGATATCTTGCTTTCCCATCTCTCCCTGTTTGTTTCTGTCTTCTCTGGAGAACGAGGTAGAAAAAGAGAGAAAGGAGGGTGAAGGCCTATTTCAAGCCCACCATCAGCCCATTTACAAGCGTCTTATAATTTTCTGCGAAAACTGATAGATCAGATACACACGCAGGTCGTACCAAATATGCATACATCAAAGTTAGATCAGACCGATTTCACACAAACACACCCAGGTGGGCGATATATCGAAAATACTCTATACAGTGTATATCTCAGCTTGTTCCACATGCAATGTAGTAAATTACTATATCGAGAACATTGTGTGCAAATCATCAAGTTTATTGTTAAAGAGACAGCATGTACGTCACTTTCGAGTTTGACTTCTCCGCCCTCTCAAAGCAGACAGCTCACTCCCCTGCTCATCCAGAAAACTCTCCTAACACATGCATGTTTTGTACTGGAAGCGGAGAAAAGTGAGCGTGCAGAGAGAGAGGTGAATATCCACGGGATTTCAGAGACATTAACTGGAGATGGAAGCAGGCGACTTGTTTTCCAAGACAAACAGCACTGGTTCTGTTATTCTGTGGACAACAACAGAAGTAAACTTGTAAAAACGCATAAATGACTTTCTTCAGGATGTAAACGTGCCGTGTGTGGGAGCACTTGCAACTCTGACTGCGAACACCATCAATTGCAAAAATATATACAAATATAATATTTAGGCTGATAAATAACAACCCCTGTTTATGCTCACAATACAGTTATTTACTTGATATTTTCAGTGTTTGTTCCAGATGCATGTCCAACGCATTATCGTGCCACGACTCTGAGTCATGCGCGAGTTCTCTCCCAGAAAGTGAGAATATATTAAGAAATATATTGTGTATCGCGATATAGCTTAAAATATTGTAATATTATTTTTAGACCATATTGCTCAGCCCTAGTTCCAGCTTTCATCAGACTAAATATACCCATATCAGACTAAAACCAGACCAGACCAGATCATACCAAGTACACCTGGTCAGGTTTAGACTAAATGTCAGACTAAATATTGCCATTTCAGACCTAATACACTTATTCTCACTCATTGTTAGAACAGGCCAAATACACCCAGATCAGACCAGATTCACTCAAGCCAGCCAGATCTTTGTTTCCCATCTCTGTCTCACTGTTTGTTTTGTGTTTCTGCAAGAGTCTGAGAGAGAGAAAGAGGGAGGGATGGGAAGAGAAGGGGGAGAAGGAAGAATAAAGTCATCATGCCTCTATTTTCAAGCCCACGGTCGGCCCATTAACAAGCATCTTCTAATTTGCTATGAGCTCTGACAGACAGCCGAGAGCTGCAGGAGAGATGAGGCGCATTCTATAAATACGACCCAACAGGCTTCCTGAGAGAGAGAGAGAGGGGGAGAGAGAAGCAGACAGATACAAACACGCAAAGAAAAACAGGCCCTGCATAAATCAGTAGATCTTGGATGTAGCTTTTTAACCCTCCCTCCTTCCTCCTCTTTTCCTCTTCTCCCTCCTCCTTTCTGTACATTTTTTCCCTCACCCCAGATCTGCTTCCTATTGCTTGATCTCCTGAGCTAAACGGGAAAAGTGAAATTGAATTTAAAAAAAAGGTCTTTTGATATCTTCCACAGCACTGATAAATAAAATTGTCAGAATCTGTCAACAGCTCAACTCGCTCCCGTTGAGGAAGCTTGTGCACACACACACATACTCACTCACGCACACACACTTCTCTCTCCGTCGTTTCTCAACTCTAGATTGAAATCTGGAAACCCATTTGCTTTCTTGCCTTCCTTCCTTGCCAGTGTGTGTCGGGCAGTTTGTGTATGTCTCGCTCTCTCTCTCTCTCTCTCTCTCTCTCTCTCTCTCTCTCTCTCTCTCTCTCTCTATCTTTCGCTCTGTCTCTCTCTCTTTTTCTAACGGCCCCTCCTCTGTTTCTCTCTCTCGTCCACTACACATACACATCCCTGTCTGTCTTTCCTTTCATCCTTCCTTTGCTACCTCTGTGTGTTTTTACCGCTCTATATCCCCCCCCCTTTTATCCCCTATCCGTCTGCTGCAAGGTCTGTGGAGAATTTGTCCAAATTACCTGTCATAGCTGCAGCTATGTGTAAATAAGCTGAGAAAGTGTGTTGCTGCCCCTCCTCCACTCCCTCCATTCTCTCCCTCCATCTCTTTCTAGCGATTTTCACTTTAAGACTAGCTGGGATGCCCAAGCAATCGTTGTCATTCTTTTCTATTTAAAAAAAACACATTTGGAAGTGGCTCCGGGGGTCGGGAGCAGGGCATTGACTAGCTGTCATTTAGCCAAGCGGTGTAAGTGAATTAGAAGTTACAGCCACCGCTCCAGTGCTGGAGACAAAGTGTGTGTGTTAGGGTGGATGGGTGCTGGGGGGTTGGGATTTTAGATTTTTTCTACTTGTGCCAGTTCTGGTTCTGAATTTGGAACTTTGTTTTTCAACTGAAAACAGAAATGGTGCTGGTGTCAGAAAACAGGTTCTGAACCGGCACCATAACTTTGCTTCTTTGGAACCGTGAATGTGTCATAAGAGATGGGCCAAGTAGTTTTGAAGTGTTATCACCTGGCTTCCACTGTGTTTTGAAGTGAGTGGAAGTGCGGACAAGTTCTAACTGGTTCCTAATTTTGGCACCGGCACCGGGACAAGTGTAGTGGAAAACAGGGAAAAGTTTGCGTAGTTTGGGTGGTGAGTCAGAATTTTAGTGATTTGTGGCTCCTTTTATTTGCGCCACTTCCCATGCATAACGAATTGAGCATGCACACATTTACAAATCGGCTCCATAGATTAGCCCAACGCCACAGATAACCGATCCAGCTATTTAAGTCGTTATCGGACAGATATTCGATCCACGTATCGGATTGGTGCCATCTCTAGACCAATGCCGCATTTTTCGACTGATAAAGGAAATTGTTCAGCAAATCATCTCTGAACTGGCACCAAAATTGTGCTGGTTTGGAACCAAAGTCCCATCATGTGTCATTTGACATCCCCTAACCCTCATGAGCTGAAAAAACACTGGAAATGCAGAAATGTGGACCAGTTCTCGTTGGTTGCTACCAACTTTTGCACAACCTAGCACTGGCACCAGAGGTTAGTGCGTCTGATTGTCTCCTACAAGTTCCCCAAAACCTGAGATCTGTCAGCTTTTTGTGACGTTCTGAGGACATTTTTTGTCCAAAGTGTACTGTACCATAGCTAGGCAACTGGAGCATTTTTTTGTTGCATTTTTGTTGGTGTACCAAGCATCCCAAACAGGATCTAAAAGATGACTTTCTTCTTTTCAGTGTCTCTATTCTGAAGATTTATAATAGGGACAAAACAAAACTTCATTACATATACACTAGGGCTGAGCGATATGAACAATATATTCTCCAAGCTTTGTACTTCATTTATATCACTAAAGATACATTTTGACGCCTGTTTTAACGACAGAAGAAAGGATTATCGTATCATACATTTGCATTCCTTGGTGAGCGTGGCGAGGTACGTTTGTTTGTTTAGTCATGATTTGTAATTTGTATTTATATTTGTATGAAACGTGTGGTGGTGTATGCGAATGTTGTATTTTAGTATTTATTTACATAATAAGCAGTTTGCGTCCGTGGGAACTAGATTGTTGAAGGTTTATTGTTTGTACGTCTTGTTACAGTTTTCACGTTGCTATAAGGTACAAGACGAAATGGATTAAAGTTGATGCTGCTATGAACTTCAAATAAAAGAAACCTTAAGCATCTGTCAAGACTCTCTCTTTGGGATCCAACGGCTGCTACATTCAGCATCATTTGTAAATAAAACTATTATGGTATGTGAATTTGTGGGTTAGACCACATCTCATTTGCAGTGCGTGATTTCTGTGGATTGGGACACAACCTAAATGCAGTCCTGTAGTGTGCCTGTAGTGTGATTGCCACGTCTTTTTGATCTGTGCAGGTTGGTGCAACAGCGAGTGGAAGATGCCTGAAACAGTAGCTGCATTACTTGCATAAGCAATCACTGTGTGACAGAATATTTGGACTAAAGTGAACACGACTCAGCAGGATCCTCGCCTGCGATTCATGCGCGCCTGTAGTGTGATCTGTCTTTTTGGCTTGCGCTGGGAACAGCGTGTGGGGAAATAGCAACATGCCAATAAGTTCCAGGTTTAATAATTAGCTTCTAATAATGAGCTTTAGACAGTCATGAAAATAAAAGGACTAAAACTAGAACTAGATTCGCAGTAAGTAAGAGATTTTCATTAGGTTAACATTGCATGTTAAGTTTTTTTTATTCTTTACATGCAGTACAATAATACATACAATCTGGTGGACTTGGTGGTATATTACATGCCGTCTACAGCGGTAGAATGACTTTTTGAAAAGAAAACGTCCTTTGTTTTGATTACTACCTAACACTTTCTCCCAGTAGGCAATGGTAAAACGTAACTAAAGGTACCCACCCACCTAAATCTATTGGATAATGGTTATTTATTTGCATTTTTGGCCTTGTGTATTTTTTGTTTATGCGTAACATATAAATTGGTTGTGTGCAATTATATTGAGAAAATTATATGTAAAAAGATGATTTATAAAATTGAGTGGGAGAAAATATAGACACATATCATAGATTGACTTTTGGTCTGGAAATATTGTGAGATGAATTTTCAGTCATATTTCCCAGCCCTAATATAGAGTGTCAAAAAGAGGGTTAGGGTTAGGACTCTGTACCTTTGCCCATAGCTTGTTGTTCAAGGTTGTTGCTTGAAAATACTTTCACGGTTGAATTCAGAATGAAATTAAATAAGCTCAAACATGTAGCTGCAATATCTAGTGAAATGATAATTATCTCAGATAACTTAGGTAGTAAACAATAAAACTCATGACCACTTTTAACAACAATTATTTGTTTTACAGTTACATTTTACCAATAGTAGTTAAAATGTACCCAAAATTTCGCAAAGTGGCGAGCACCACTGGTTCCTTGCCTCATCAGTGATGGTTTGTTTACAAATATTTCACAGTGTCTCCACAAACGTGCAAAAAACAAATGTGTGTCTATGCGATCCGGTAGTGTTAGGCAGCGCCTGCAGAGAAAGCATAAAGGTTGCTGATTTCATGAGGTCATATAGCTCCCAAGTCTGCCCTGCTACTGCTGGAGGTTCCTTTGCCCTACTTGAGGACTGAGGAGCTTCAAGGGATCATCTCAGGCTCAATTTTGGGTTTGCAAGGTGCAATCATTCCTTGCTCAAGGGTTTCGAGTGCAGCCGTCTGATTCGTTGGGAAGACATACTGCTGCAGGGAGGGACTAGTAGTTTGGACGGATTGACAGGATGGGTAAAAGGATGGGCCATGCAGTCAGGTGCTGTTCCAATGGGACAGGTCTGATCCCTTCAAAAACACAAGGCTACCATATCAAGTTACTCTGATTAATGTGGATGAGCATTCGGGGTTATTTCTGAGGTGAGTGCGGGGGGCGGGGCAAACACTCATGTCTTGCATCTAAATTTGGCATGGCGACTTTGAAAATGACCTACTTCATTCGTCAAAGACTGCTGTGGCATCGTCTGTGATTCCAAATCCCGATGAGACACAGGAAAAGGAGATAAACTTGGCAAACAGAAATTGCAACCAGATGAAGTCACATCAGAACCTCAGAGTTTGGAAAGGTAGGCGTCTCTGCTTTCCCCGCATCCTTTGCTGGGTTCTCTCTCATCTCCCTCACCCTGCTGCTCAATAATGCATGAACCTGCCCGGGTCTGTACCCTGCACCAGAGCTAAGTATAGGAAACGCTGGGCTTACCTCAGCATTTGGAAGAGCCTTGCTTGTTCTCAGCACGCAGATGTTCTCCACCGAGGCCTGGGATGAGGAGTTATTAGGCATAAGCTAATCGAGGATCATCAATGCTGCCGCAAGGTTGAACCCGGCAGTCACAGGGGTCAGGTATGCGTGATCTGCCTGCCTGATTGGTGGAAGCCTTAAGGGAGTGGGTCAGGTGGTGGACTTGGGAGTGGGGAGGATGTACAATCCGGGGGAGTACATGTGCGTGTCCTTTGTGTCATTTTCTGCTTCAAGCTAATGCATGTGCATGCTGTGTATTCCTGCCCTAAGGGATAAACAAATGTGAGACCACAAAGAGCAGAGCTGGGCAAGTCTAGTCTTAAAGGGCCAGAATCCTGGAGGGTTTTCCATCCTACATGGGGAGTCATTTTTGGTGAGTACATACCTGAGACCTAAATGTAAGAGTTCCAAAGTCCAAAATATGAAGGAAACCTGCTGAATATTGGTTCTCTAGGACTGGGATTTCCCACTCCTGAAAAAGACACGAATGGTCTCTCCTTTCAAGGTTTAACAAAGGCCAAGTTATAGCTCATCTTACCTCATCATAGTTTGACTGTAATATAAAAATGCACATCAAATTTAAGATCAAATCAAATGTAATATTAAATTGTGCCTCTGTATTCCCAAGTACTCTCCAAGTACTGAACTCTTAAGTTTTGTCAGTAGAGTTTACACCCTGGACCATCTGCATTACTCTGCGACTCTTCCCTGACACGTTACGCCACTTTAGACATTGGTTTCGCAAACAGCCTTCAACCTGCACTACCAGCTCTAGAGGCCCATGGGCCCTGGCTTTGATCCTGTTCCAAGTCGAGTGCTAAATGTATCCATTTACCAAGGGAGGACTTGGTAAATGGAGCTGTAGTCCTATTTTATCAGTAAATTTTTCATACTTGCAGCATTGAGGGCTTTTGGAAACTCTGATAGTGGGATACCACTGCAGGTTTGATATCTTTGACTTTCTGTAAAGAGTTAATACGGAGCTCCATATTAACTTAATGTCCTTGTGCAAAGACCCATAAAAAATAACTGATCAAAATTTTTATCTGTGTGCCTGTAGCACTTTTAGGCATTAAGGTGTCTATTTCCACTAGTTCTTTGCCACTTTTTCCAGAAGTTCTCTGCCATTTTGCGTCAGTTTTTTTCTCAGCTCGATTCCAACTTGTCTTGCATCACAAGCAGACCTCGTAATTTATGACGGTTCGTAAGAAAAAAGAAGAGCTACCTTCTTGCCTATTCCCAAAACCAAGTAGCGTGTGTGTGAAAAACCCAACCTGAATCAATAACGCCTTACCAGTTGCCATTGCAGTAGAAGGACATTGACTGGCGATAAAGCTGGAGTTGAATACCGAACAATGCTTTTTTTGAAGGATTTATTATTTGGGGTTTTTTTGCCCCCGTCATCTGGGAGCAAAAAAAAATCGCAAGGCTGAGCCGGACTGGATGGGCTTCTTTGAGGGCCTCAAATGTTTACGCTCTGCCAAACCAAGGACTCTTTCTCTCCTGCCATCTTTTATGCTGGCCTGTTTATATTTTTGTGTGTGTTTCGGTCTTGCTGATTTTGAAGGCGTTGCAAACAAGTCTTTGACATTAGGATGATAGGGAGTCAGAGCCAGATGGAAGGTTGCATGTATCGCTGGTTGATCGAATTCTGACGCCAATTTCAGCTTGGACAAAGTAATAGAGAGAGCGAAAGAGAGAGGATGCAAATATATACATTTCCCCACTGCTGAAATATCGCTCATCTTTATTGCTCCCCCAATCTAAGGCTGTCACTAGATCCTGTGAAATAGGGTTGTATGTGAGGCACGACCCTCTTACATGCGCTTCAGATAAGAATGGCTTGTTTTCCATACAGGTTGCAAAACAAACTTTTATTAGATTTTCTCCAAAAACCTGATTTGAACTCCACACCAGGCGGAGAGCGCAGTTCGCTATTGATTTCATTATTCCCTTTGAAGAAAACCCAATGCCATCTCAGAAGAAAACACAAACCCGTAATTCCATCCATTCGCGGCACACTGCCCCCGAAATTTGCGTTAGATGTCCTGCATTAGAACCACGCAAGACTTGACTGAGCATCAATTTGTCAACTTGAGCAGAAGTTAATTTATTCATTCATTCAGACTTGGGTACCAGAGAAGATTCTGGATTAAACCCTGGGTGAATGCCAACAGCACAGAGAGAACAAGCAAACTCCATGCACACAAAGCTGTGACCCTGATTCAAACCCGCAACACTAGAGGCGTGAGGAAACAGCACTACCCACCATGTCACCATGCTGCTCACTTGATAAGATGGTACACGGAAAAAAATGTCCCGTAATCCAAACGCTGTGACATTTTAATTCCACCCACCTCACAACGTCTGGGCAGGAAATGTTACATCATTTCATTAGTCAAGCCTAATTACGCCTATTTCGCCTAACGACGCCACGTCAACCACTGTGCTCGTTAAGCGTCATCCTCCCGAAGATGCCTAATGGAGACGGTGCCTAATTTCTGTGTCCGGGGAGACAATGGCATAGGCATCAACTCAGGCGTTGGCTCAGGACTCTGGAGCTATGGTCTTAATTAAGAGATACCTAAGAGAAAGACCAGTGGTGGCTCTAATCCCTCTTAGGTTGGTGTTAGTAATCCCAGGAGGTGGAATTGGGAGGGGCAGGTTTTTCTAGTCTGTCCCATATCCTGGTTAGCCTGTTTCTGCAAGTTGGCTTGGTTATTATTAGTAGGCAGTGAGTGGGAGGTGGCGGGGGGAAGGAAGGACCAAAGGAAAAAAGGGAGAAAAAGGGAGCATGAAAAAGCAAGAGAGTGGGGGACCAAGAGATAAAAAGAGCAAAGTTGGGGGGAAGTTGGAAACTGGGAGAAAGAGAGAGCAAGAGAGAAGAAAGTACTGAGAGATGGAAGAGGAAGCATAACAAGAAGAGAAGGCAAAGGCGAGACATAAATGGGGAGGAGATGAAAAAAGATTTCCTGAACAAACGTTGTGCATGGAGGAAATGGGAAAGGAGAAAAGCAAATGGTGGCTGGGAAGTTGGGGAGGAAGAGAGTGCTGAGGAGTGTATACATACCAAATGAAGGAGTGACATAAACATGAGTATTGGAAAGGGAGGGAGAGGAGGGATGGAAGCTTGACTCATACATTATTGCTGACCTCCTATTGACCGAGGAGAGAACGTAAGAGAGAGTGTGAGTGGGTAAGAGAATGAGCGAGGACAGGAGAAGGAATGATCGACAAAAGAAGTGAGACGGTATACGCGGAACACGGGGAAGCCTGAGCATGAGAATGAGACCTACGAAAGAGGGAGAGAGAGAGAGTGAGAGAGAGATTGATGATGGAAAGGATGTTGACAGCGGTGTTAGACCCGCCAGTCGCTCGGGTTTAGCCCCTCGGCAATCGTGGCAGCCTCTGCCTAGCAAGTGTCTTGGCAGATAAAACCCAGCCCTATCTGGAGAGTGCTGTTTGTCTATACCCTCACTTCAAACATGAACATAGAGCCGAAGTAATCTTTTATTTTATTAGTTGCAAAGATTCATATCCTATCTATGCAATGGTGTCCTTTTTGCAGGCCTGTTCAGGAAAAATTTAGGAATTAATAGCTAAGCATTAATAGGTACAGTCAGATTCAAGGAGGGTGACCAGTTCAAATCCCAGACTGCTGGGTGTATCACTGAGGTATCTGCGAGCAAAGTACCATCCCGAACCACTGTTCCCTGGGTGCTGCCCACATCAGCTGCCCACTGCTCCTTTATAGATGGGTCAAATGCAGAGGTCACATTTTGTTGTGGTGCATTGTGTGTAGTGGTGTGTTCGCAATGACAGTCATTCACTTCCTTGCACTCCTTCTTGGTTTGGGATAGTGGGGCACATTCAAAGCAGTGGTAGATTAATTGTTAGGAAGTTGCCTCTGTATTTGAGAGGTTACCGCTTCAAATCCCAGACCAGTAAAGGTACCACTGAGGTACATGTGGGCAAGGTACAATTCTCAAGCACTAGGCTACACCTCAAGGAATGTAGCTTGGGAAAGTTACCTTGCTGACAGATACCTCAGTGGTGTCTTTACTGGTCCTGGATTTGAACTAGTGACCCTCCGATCACAGAAGCAACTCCCTAACACTAACACTGATGATGTGATACCATCCATTTTCTGCCAGTACACTTAGCACATATCAGCTGCTGAAACAATGGAAGAGACACAGTTCTGGGCAGAGTTATACTCTGTACTTGCCACAGTGGAAAAAAATACTGTTGTGAGAACATTTTGAAATAAAACTCAAAATTACAATTGTTTATAAAAGTAAACTTGAGAAACTGTCTTAGAAAACAAAATTACAAGTGCTTATAAAAATAAATTGAGAAATGTTCCAAGAAGAGAAAATTATAAATGTTCTTCATACCTCATAGTATTTGGTTAAACATATCTGGTAAAAAAAAAATTTTTAAACATTTATTTGAGTGAAAATAGGCATTTAAATGAAGCAAATGGACAGACGGACTGAATAAAACGTGATTGTCACATCTGTGCAGTAGACTTGGCATGGCTCGGAAAAATGGCTCCAACTCCCATTTAAAATTTCACAGTCTGTTCCAGCTGATGTGTGTGGGGCATTTCTATGCCAGTGGGGGTTTGGGGGGATTTTTTAAAAGAGACAGCTTGAACTAAAAGTGCCTAAAGAGTAAAATTTACTTTGCTTAATTAGCTTTATGTGCAAAGTTACCAAAAATCCATTCCATCTACCTTAGTAGAACTTCAACCACCATTGTTAGGTTGCTAAGCAGTGTTATTGTCACAGCTACTTTAGATTTAGTCTTAGTCTTAAGGTGAAAATGCTTATTAGTTGTAGTCACATTTGTAATTTGTACTTTTAGCTTTAGTCAACTAAAAGTATTGACAGCCAAGCTACTGTTTTTATTTAGCAGTTAGTTACATTACAAGCTATGGAGAAAATGTAGCTAACTACAACCAAACTATTTCACGACCACGCTAATGTGAACTCGAACTTCCATCTCCATCCCACAGCTGCTTTTGAATGCGCCTTTGAAAATATTTTTTAAATATAATTTAGCTACATAGTTATTTGTTGTTTTTAAAGCTACAGCATTTTGAAAGTAGCCTTGTTTACTTTAAAAACGCTGTAGCTTTAAAAATAACCTCAGTTGTAGTGTAAGTAGTTTAGTTAGTAGCAAACATTTTTGTCATATTTTTTGTTAACAAATGTCTTCTAGTTTACGCTAATTTGTAGTCAAAATAAAGGATGTAACCAGCAAAGGACAAGTCAAGGAAGTGGAGGAGTGTCACGCAGAGGCTCTGCCTCGTTTAAGTCGTCCCTTAGCTGTCAGTTATCTGATCGCCTGGATTGATCGGCCCAAGGAGAGACTGACATCCAGACCGCACCGAGCTGCATCAGCCTGTGCGACGCATCAGGATTGGGCTGGGACTCTGCGGTAGACATGGAGGTCATTTAAGGGCAAGGAGCACACTTTTTTAAGGAATAGGGTAGTCAGAGAACAACCGAGGTGGACCTTCTGCTATGGAATTTTCAGCTTCTCTAACAGGACTCTCCCCCGCCCTCCCCAGGAGGATACCTAGATTGGTTCCCTGAGGGAATTCCGCTGAGATGGCAGGCCAGAAATGTCCCTGAGAGGGAGAGAGAGAGAAAGAGAGAATGATAGTTTATGTTAATGTCATCGTTCTTATTTTTGTAATTATGTTAATCGCTTTCAAAATAACGTAATTAGTAACACTCACGCCACTAAAGCATAAAGAAATGAAATGAAGATGCGGGGTGGAAGGGAGGAGGGTATGACTTGAACACAGCTGTTGCTGCTACAGCCTCATATCCGTTGCTAAGCACCAGTTGATGCGCCAGTCGCTGTTATCTGTTCAAGGGTGAGCGGCAACATTAAAGTGAAATCCACATCATCATTGCTGACTTCACAGACCCAATGCAGATCAGGCCGTTGCTAACAGTTTTTAGGTTTGTATGACATTTTTGGAATGGGTAAATGTTAAGTTTTATAGACATTTTTGATAACATTCCAGCAATGTTTCCACAGTGTTTCCACAAGCTGTATAAAGAGCGCTGTATCAATGAAATTGAATTAAATTGTAAAAAGCTTCTACAAGATTAATACAAGAATTATTTGCAAGTTTGGATTTATAAACTTTTATGAATTTGGTGTTCTTAGAACATTTCTCAACCTTGGTTTAATAACATTGGTATTTTTTTATTCTTGGAACGTTTCTTGGGTTTGGTTTTATAAACCAAATGAATTTTGTATTCCATGGTCATTTCTTCAGTTCAGTTTTATATAAATATGTGAAATATTGTGTTCTAAGAACGTTTCTCAAGTTCAGTTTTTATAAACTTCTTTCATTTTGTATTCTTAGAATGTTTCACAACTCTGGTTTGAAAACATTGGTAATTTTGCATTCTTAGAACATTTCTCACATTTGTTTTTATAAACATTTGTAATTTTGCAATCTGTTAATTCATTGATTTTACAGAGCATGTACTGTATCATGATATATGCCATTCCTGGGACAATTTTGGTTGTATTGCATGGCTCTAGGTCGGGCTTGTTTCAAGAGAAAAAACTAAAAACAGCGGACCAAGTGCTGTTTGTCATTGTCTGATGACAAGTTTGTTGTGACTGCCAACACATTTATTTAATTAGTGTTTCTGTTGCACACCTCTTAGATAAATACTCACATTTTCTGGAATGGGTTGTTTGGCCTTGGGAAACATGAATAATCTTTACAGAGACCTTTATAAATAATTTTTTTTTAAATAAAATAACCTCAAGTGCTACTCCAAGTCCACAAGAGTGAAATGTATTAGTGAGGAAAAAAGCTCTTATTAAGAAAAATGTCATGTGCTTGCATCGACACCCCGACCTGTTTTGGCAGCATAATGAACAATATTCAGTGCAATGCAGGAAGAACAAATTCAAGCTTTAAAATTTCTTGGCTAGCTTGCATGCCTGTGTCTTCCCTGTAACACCTGAGTTCATCTAGATTGAGACTTCACCATCGCTAAAGACACTTAAGTATTCGTTTTCCCTTCTGCATTCAGTGAAGCATGACATTTGCAGCAAAGTGATTATTATTTTGCCCACCACACCTTAAAACCTGTAACTGCAAAACGTTGCAAAACCCAAAAATTGTTTAAAAAGATGTTCGAGCAAAGCTTCATTGACGATGTGATCGACTGGTAGCATTGGTCACTTCATTTTGGTGTTTGTACAAAAGGGGGCCTTTGCAACAATATTTGCAAAATTGTTAAATGTGTACCAAAAATGGCATTTTAATGTTCACTGTTAAAAGGTTGTGTACCATCATTATAAAAATATTTTTTATTTGTGATTAAAGTTTAAAGTGTCATGAGCAATAGTAAATCATAATATTTACTAGGGCTGCACAATAAATCATTAAAATATCGCGATTCACCCCTACATGCGACCTTATTTCTGAATGACAATGATTCTTCAAGGGGTGAGTGGATGGGCTTATGCCACCTGTGATGTAGTAAATGGCAATATCGTGAATATTGAGTACAAATCCTCACATTAGTGTTAAACAGACACCATGTACGTCATTTTCGAGTTTGGCTTCTCGGCCCTCTCAAAACAGAGCGCACGCTCCTCCGCCCATCCAGAAAACTCTCCTAGCGCATTGTTATGCGCTTGTAGAAGGCACGTGTGTGTTGTTGTTTTTCTCCGGTGAAAAAAAAAATTGACGGTGGCATCAGCGAATCAGCTGTCATACTGGGGCAGTGAATGTTTGTTGTGGCATGTCCGGGAGTGCATGTTGTGTGCGTTAGAGAACTATCACCCTGTATAGACACATTAGGGTAGCAGGTGAGCACCAATCCTTGTATGTTTTTAAGGGACATTTAGTATAGGTAGCTAGATTGTCATTCTAGTGTTTTCGAGCAGACTAGTTGCAGGGTAAGTTGGTTCTATTATTCTGTGCACAAAAATAGAAGTAAATGTGTAAACGCACATAAATGACATTCTTTGTGAACTGCGCTGTGTGTGGTTGCTTATTTTTGCTGATAAATACACTTACAGCATTTAGCAGACGCTCTTATCCAGAGCGACTTACATTTCCTAATTTCAGGGACAGATCCCCTGAGAGCAACTTAGGGTTGAGGGTCTTGCTCAGGGACTCAAGGTTGGTAACGCCAGAGGTCAGATTCAAACCCACAACCTCTGGGTCCCAAGGCGATTGTCCTACCACTAGACCACCAACGTTCTACTCACAATACAGCTATTTAGTTGATATTATTCTGGATGCATTATTGTGACATGGCTCCAAGTTGCAGCGCGGGGGATTGTGGGAAATGTAGCTCTCTCCCAGAAAGAGAGAATATATTGTGATAAATATCGTGTACATAACACATTCTAAAGAAATCACACTGTTTTTGGTACTCTACTTGAGTTGCCAATTGTATGATCTTTTATTTTGTCAGAGTTATTGGGTGCAAAAACATTTCAATTTATAAAACAAAATCGTGCAGAGAATTGTGATCTCAATTCTTATCAAGAACATCGTTATTCACATCTGGAGTTGTGCAGCCCTAATATTTATTTACAATTCAATTCTGAATTCAACCATGAATTTTTTTTAAAGAATGGCTGACATATTCCAAAGTTACTGGTACAGAGCTCCTTAACTTAGGGTGTAATATGATAAATAATGAGAATATTTTTACTAAAGGTTCATTGTTAATGCTGTCTCTGAATTATCACACAGTTAGCTGACCAGAATTAGTTTTATGGGTTTAGCAATATGTTTTTTTAGGGCCAATACTGATTATCACTTGTCAAGGAGACATTACTTTCAGAATGGAGAGGACTTTTTTGCAAAGGAAACAAGTCTGGCTTTTTTTCAAAAGTTTGGACCTGGAAGATAATTGTCTTTCAGTCTTATCATGGAGAAATTAATTCTATTATGAGACCATTATTAGCCAGTGTTATCTGTGGTCTGAGAAGGCACATTAGAATTATCTGGCCCACCTTACTGTCTGATTATTGGTGAAAATGTTGTGAAATCTGAAGGAAAAAGTAGCTTAGAGGTAAAACTGTTGCTAAACCCAAATGAGTTTTCGTCTGGGTGGGTGAATCTTGAGCTACTTGGATACAGTGGGAAGTGCTGGGACACATGCTGGATGCTGAATAACATTAATTTCATGAAAGTAAATATAAATATTGGGTAATTAGACGTCAACATGACAATTTGGAATTCCTTCTTTGCTTTCATATTTTTTTGTCTTTGGAAGTGCACTTAGCATCTCGAAGTCCTCGTAGCTTCGTTGCTCCTTGTTCCGGTGAAATCCACGTGTTCCCCTGACGCGACTCATTGACTCTGACAGCTTGGCTCCCGGATGCGAATCTGGACGCTGGCCAATCGCCCGCCTTGTGCTTGCCTTTTGTGTTTTAGCTGCCCACTTGAGCATCATGCTCTGTGGCACCTGGCTCTTGCCCCCACCGTCTCTTTGCTCCTGCTGTGTGGCAATTTGGAAAATTCCAGTATGTTTGCTTTAAACGTTTTCTTGTTTCACAAAGCCTCATTTTGCCCACTACTGCAAACCCTCATCCAAATTTTGAAAAAATATTGGCATAAACAATTTTGACAGAATCATGCAAAATCACAAGTTAATGATATAATATAACGAGAATAATATGAAATTAGAGGCATTTTTATTTCATCGCTTGCTATATTTTGTCATAACTGCACACACACAGACACACACTAAGTTCATTTAGCTGTCATAGTCAGGACCTATAAAGACTCCTACCTGCCTCCTTGGGACGTAATTTTTTTCTGAGGACCTTTTAAAATGTATTTTCCATGTCTTAATTATTCATTATTCATATTCATTAACCTCAGAGATCAAAATGAACCTTTTAACAGTTTTGGATTTTTTAAAAATAAAAGCTTCAGGTCTGGTAAAGTGCTTGATTTCCTTGTGGCATCACGCAAAAAGTCCTCACTGTGCCCATGCCATGTAGCAATGCCATGCCACGTACAGTAAATATCCAGGCTCGCTTTGAGCTCACGTAGCCCTGGTGATGCAGCTGCGTCTCATGCAAGTTGGAAACACAAATACACACACAAAAGCCGCCGCAGTGCCTCAGTAGCGCCGGCCAGTGCTTTGTATGTGACACCCGTGCTAGCTTGGAATTTTCACGACTTTAACCAGAAAGTTTTCAGTGCCCAAAGACTTTTCTCTTTCTCCCCACCAAAGAAGAAGAACAAGCAATATGTGACTCTGCACGGCAAAACCAGTCGCTTGTCGCAACGGAGGTTTCTGAGAAAAACGACCATTTATGTTGCGTGGGGTAAAATTTTGGATTTTTTGTTTTTAGTGTTTTGAAACAGTGGAAGGTCTATACCAGTGGTGGGCAATACCGGGCCTGGAGGGCCGGTGTCCTGGAGGTTTTCCATCATACTTGACTTTAGGATATTCACACCTGGTCTCCGGTAGATAATCACCAGAAGATACTCATCAGGGAGGGTGGAAAACCTGCAGGACACTGGCAATCCAGGACTGGAATTGCCCACCCCTGGCCTATACTGTACTGTTGTGAATAAATTTCACTGAAAAACTTACCTTTACCATCCTAAAAACGTGACTTTCTTGAGGTGAGGAATTCAATTCCAGCAGAATGTTAAAAGTTTCTGTTTTGACTGCTCTTCAATATTTACGGTAAATCCACTCGTTGACTAACGCAAAGATATTTCTCCAGAATCCATCTTCGTCTCCCGAGTTCAGTTAACCTAACGCAGGTAGGCTATCCGTGTGGCTGTGAATGCAGCGTAGGCTACCGTAAATACAAACGTAGCCGCGACCGCAGCAAGCGTCTGTGAGCGCTACGTCGATATTCAACTTCAAAGGCAGATTTCTCCGTTTCTCACTTGCCGTGACAGGAAAAACCCGACTCCTTTGAATGTTGATATCTCAGTCATATGTCCTCCGATTCATTCGATATAGGTATCGTTTTGAAGCTTGATGTATGCCCTTTCACGAAAACAATAACTCAATTTTGAAAATTTGCGACAAGCAACTGGTTTTGCCGTGGAGGGTCACATATACTGGTAGAAACACCCATTTTGCATGTCAACTGTTTCATATAATTGTTCATGTTTGCTTCCGAAATTACTATTGTGATTATTTGCCGTGGATTGAGTACTTCTTAATGAGTATGTTTATTTTGTTTGGTTGTCACTCTTCCCACACAACCATACCTTAAACACAGACACACAAAACAACTTTTAAACAATAGCTTTTCAAGACGCAGGTTACTTATGATTCAAACGTAGGTAAACTCCAGCTAAACAACTGTTTTAATAAAGCAGCTAAACTAAGAACTACAGAGAAAAAGTAGCATCCAAGCTATTTCATCAGGTAATATTTAATATTTGTGACCCGATCTGCCAATTATGTTAAAAAACTTTAAAAATATCGGTTTTTCCTTTTCGGAGACCAGATTAATTTTGAAGACCTTTTCTTTCATATAAGACCAAAAAAGAAGAATCGATATTTTTGATGTTTTTCAACATAATCGGCCCGTATCTAAATAAATTGAACGCCGACTTCCGACTCATTACGGCAGATCGGGTCACATTTGTGTTGCAGAATACCTTTAAAGCAAATTAATTTAAAAAATGTGATACATTTAACATAATGTCATCACATCACAGTTTCAATGACATTTTGGAGGCAGAGTGTTTTGTGACAACCTTAATTATTAAAAGTTTCACATTTCAAAATAAAAGCTTCAGTTTTTGTATACTGTCCTTTTTATAGCATCCTGCAAAAACCTCACCATGACAAAATTCATGCTCTCCTTTCTTTACAAAGTGTTCAATATGAGAACAAACACAGACTGAGTTTGTTCTCACATTGAACACTTTGTGAAGAAAGAAGAGCATGAATTGTTCAATATGAGAACAAACACACAGACTGAGTTTGCTTAACTCTCATAGTTGAGACATGTACTTTAATAATACTTTTGGGGGACTTAAATATTTTGTGAGGAACTTCATTTGTTAAAATGTACTATTCATGTCTTAATTACAGTTCTTACTAAATCTGTCTCTAACGGTAACCTCAGAGGCTAAACTAAAGGGTTTTTGGTAGTTCCATGTTTCAGAATAAAAGCTTAATTTGAAAACTTTTGGCTTCTGAGATTACTGTTGGGATATGATATAGTTACAGTCATTGTACATTTTCTGTCTTTTTTTTGTAAATGGTCTTTTATTCTTATGGCCTACAGCAAAAAATGTCTTCACTACAGCAAAAACTCAGGCTTTTCTTTTTCTGAGTGCATCCCTTCCTCACAAAGTGTTGAATATGAGAACAAACAAATACACACACACAAACTGCCGGCGATGATACACTCGTAAAACATTAATGCCGTGACATTTTCGCACACAAACAAACCGCATCCCTTGCTGCGTGCTTCTCCGGGAAAAAACACATGGGCCGGAAGTGCGCACCAGCGCCCCCGCCACTATTAACTTTTCATTTCGATTTGTTATCGGCGAATGCGCTCCTCAGCCGCTGCGAGCCGACCTCCACCTCGGAGGCTAATCTGCATGCATTGTGCGGCCGTGTCAAACCCTTTTGGTACTGGCAAATAAAAAAAACGGAGCAAAGGAAAGGTGGCTCAAGTACAGAATGGAGACGTCAGATTTCGGTCATTGGAGGGAAAAAGCTCTAAAATTAATAAATAACGATGCTTTGGAATCGGTATTAACCTTGTTCTGCTACACTTACTGCTAAAAGTGAGTATAGAGTTGCACTCGCAGTGGGGTGGAGATAAACAATGATAGTTTGACAAAATGGAATTAAATCTGTGTGGTCAGGATCTGTCCTATACACACAATATATATACATATATACATATATACAGTGCTGTGCAAAAGTTTTAGGCAGGTTCGAAAAAATGCTGTAAACAAAGAATGCTTTCAGAAATATAAATAATGATTGTTTATTTTTATCAATTTACAAAATGCAAAGTGAGCGAACAAAAGAAAAATCGAAATCTATAAATCTATCTAATTAAATCAATATTTGGTGCTACTACCTTTTGCCTTCAAACCAGCATCAATTCTTATAGGTACACTTGCACAAAATCAGGGATTTTGTAGGATTATAGTCATTATATTATTTTGTAGGATTATAGGATTATAGATCTGTGGTTAGTTCTCCAAGATGTTTGGAACAACCTACCGGCCAAGTTCTTTCAAAAACTGTGTGCAAGTGTACCTAGAAGAATTGATGCTGTTTTGAAGGCAAAGGGTGGTCACACCAAATAATGATTTGATTTAGATTTCTCTTTTGTTCATTCACTGCATTTTGTTGATTGATGAAAATAAATGATTAACACTTCCATTTTTGAAAGCATTCTTTGTTTACAGCATTTTTTCACACCTGCCTAAAACTTTTGCACAGTACTGTATAGTTTCTGAAGACATTTTGCTTTGTAAATCGATCAGGTCTGAGAACATTCATTTTAATTTAAAAGGAAATCAATCATATGATTAAGACTGGCTCAACCCTTCACATTCACGTAGTTTTGGGAGATACAGCATTAAAACTTGCTTGTTTTGTTTGTAAAGAAGAATTTTGAACTCATAGTTGATTGTAATTAATTGCTATATATTATCTATATAGCTAGAAACCTAATGCAATTAATTGCTGTGATTAACATTATATATACAGTATATATAAATGAGACAAATGTAACTCTCTGCATCCTTGACACTGGGTCAGACTTTACACAAGCGTTTGAAGAAAGCAGTGGCGACTCTCCGAGGAGTCATAAAAAATTCCCTTTTACCTTTGTGAATTCATTTCACCCATTTAATCATGAATGGCTGGGGAGATTCTTTCTTTTTTATTTTAATCTGTCATCTGACGTTTTGTGGAACAGGCTGGAATTAAACTGCTTAAACGACTCTTTAGAAATCACTGGCCCCGTCTTAAACCTGGCGAGAGCAGGATGGACGGTTTGCAAAAAGAGAGCATATTCGAGAGCGCTATTAGTGTTCTGCTTTTAAACTAAAAATATGTTAGAACAATCTCAGTTATCTTTTTATGTATGGGACTTTGGGTACGAGGTGGGGACCAGCCCTGGGCGGGCACCAACACACCCCAGGGCACAAACACATTCATACCTTATAGGACCAATTTAAAGTAACCAATCGACGTATTGTCTGTGGGAGGAAAACCGGAGCACCCAGTGAAAACACCCGCGAACACGGCGAGAGCACACAAATTCCACACAGAAAGACTCCTCGGACAACCCCAGGGATTGAACCCTTCTCGCTGCAACTAACCACCCAAGATGAACAATGTTTGACTTTTGTATTACCTAAAAACCTAGAAACCTGGAAGTAAATTTTGTTGTAAATTGGAAATATAACAATTAAGCTAACTGCATTCTTCAAAGTATACTTTTCGTAACCAAAAAATTCACTTATTGCATTGTTCATAGTTAATTTTTCAGCACAAAATAAAATTTAAGATGTCAGATACTCAGTGTTTACTACTCTTACACTTATTGAAATATGTTTCTACTTTAATAGTAAGCTACTAACCTAAATTGCACTACTAGCTTAAAAGTTGTTTAAAAGTAGTAAAGCTTTTTTTAAATAAATAATTATGGATAGAACTTAAAAATTGTTTTAATTTATTTAGATTTATAAAGAGAAATTGTGTAAGGGTGCTGATTTTTTATTTAAATGAATCAATTAATTAAACTCTCTAGTTTTTGATCAATTTAAATTGTGTACATTGCAGAATCCGGTCAGAATTTGTCGGAGGTAGCAGATCTGGAACGGGACGGGAAGTGCTGTGCTGTGAGTTTAATTTTTTTGTGTTTCTGCAGAGCCAGGTGGTGGGAACAGAGGGCTATACGTTATCTGCTCTCTGAAGAATATCTTGCAACCTGTCACCTGACGTTGGCTTTCGGAAGCCGACTCAAATAGCTTTTTGTTGCAGTGGCATGATCCAGAGGACCCAGAATGGCCTCGTTGGCACTGGTGGCGAACTTCAGCATCTGCACCTTAAAAAATCACTTGTATAACTTTGAATTAAAATAAGAAGGTGAAGAGGATGTTAAATTGAGAAAATGAGATGCAGTAAGGGATTACATTTAGTTATTTCTACAGGTTTTTTTAAAAACAGTTTATATGCTGTGTTTCATAAAAAGTGACCTCTGTAGCTTTGCCAATAAGCTTTGCTTTTCACAGTTCATACAGAATTAACTTTGCAACAAAGTGACATTGATGCAATTAGGACTGGGCAGTTAATCGAAAATCAATTATAACCAATATTTACAACCTCTAATCGACCTTATTTTGTCCATTCAAGATTCAAGATTTAGGCGGCACGGTGGCACAGTGGTTAGCACAGCGAGAAGGTTCTGAAAAACAAAATGTAATCATTCAATTAATCGTGACATTGATTTGAGGTCATATTGCCCAATACCTGTTAAAAATGATCAATGTGCCATTGATCATTGCCGTTGACAACTTTGTGCCCGTGCCCATTGGAACAGCCGGCATTTTGAACAATCTTTGTAACTTGCAATTACATATATCAACTGATAATTGCTGTTGAATTTACTCCTAAATGTTTTTTTTTATTTCAATTGTCATATATCATTACTATGAAAACAAATGTTGTTTTTGTAGCTACGTGTTTCCTTTATTGTCATTGCATGACACACTCAATGAAATTCAGTCGCATCACCTGCAAAATGGTCAAGGCACACAAAGAAAAAATTCCTAAATAACTAATAAATAAATAATTGGTCTGTAATGTGTGTGATTTTAGTGAAGCGTTCACTAGGGTAATTGCTTTAGAACTGTTTATTATCAGTCTCAATCTGTATCTCTTCCCCGAAGGAAGAATTCAAATAGTTTAAGGTGTGGTGGGGAAAACAGAATAATCACTTTGCTGCAGATATATTTTTGAAAATATTTATGTGTAGTCAATGACACTTTGCCCCCAGATTCCCCCAGATGATTTTTGAGCAATTCTTGGAGGTTTTGGAATGAATTGCAACCACGTGTTTAAGTTATAATGGACAATAATAACAATAATAATAATAATAATAATAGTAATGATGCGGAACCGTGGCGCAGTGGTTAGTGAGAAGAGTCTGGGTGCGAGCCCCAGGTCGGCCATAGGGTCTTTCTGTGTGGAGTTTGCATGCTCTCCCTGTGTTCATGTGGGTTTCCTCCGGGTGCTTTCCTCCGGGTTTCTTCCAAAATCATGCACTATAGGTTAATTGGTGAATCTAAATTGGCCCCGTAAGGTGTGAATGAGAGTGTGATTGTCTGAGTGTGTGCCCTGCGGTGTGTTGGCGCCTGTTCAGGGTTGGTCCCCACCTTGTGCCCGTAAGTTCCTGGGATAGGCTTCAGTCACCCGCAACCCCAGTTATTATTATGAATGAATAATAATAATAATAATAATAGTTAGGAATTTAATTATAAAACAATTTTGAAAATCTTTTGCAAAGGTACAGAGGTCCCTTTTTGGCTAGTTATTAAAGAGTCAAAGCATGCCAACTATGCAAAACCTTCCCAACACACACACCCTTCTGGCCCTATCATTGCTGCATGCGAGTGACAGAGATGGAAGAGAGCACCGCTCTAGCTATAGAACTTTGCATCGATCCGCTTCCAAACCCGCTGACTGTGTACAAAAAAATCTCCTCCCTCTTTTTTGCCCCCTGCCACATTCCCTCATTCCCCGCATCCCTTTCCTCCATCCCTCCAACCACCGCCCCACCCCCGCATCCCTCTCTTAGAATCCCCAGAGATCATCCATATACACCCCCTCATACACATTTTTTCCGTCGTCCCCACTCCCTCCATCTCCTCCCACGTTGCACCTCTATTCCTCTCTTTTGACCGTCCTTTCCTTTCAGAAAATCCCCCAAGTTGCTTCAAGACCCTCACCTCTGTCTCACCTGGCAACCGTCCAATTTCCTCATCTACCTCCCCTTTTCTTTTTCCATCTCCTGTTTCCCTTCTCTGCTTGGTTTTGTTTTTCCTCATCTCACATGCCCTCCCTCCATTCCTCCTCTCATCGCTCCATCCGAGTCCCCTTCCTGCTATTCCCGTATCCAAGAGGGAGACGGAATGGCAAAGGATCAGCGCCTCTGGTTTTGCATCAGGTATTCCATTAGAAACATGTCGAGGTTCCTCCTAAATGAGCCTGATGTAGACATTTTAATAATGGATTTTTGTTTTCTAGACTCTAGAATTTAAGATTCGGATCAGGATCAGGTTGCTTGGGGGTGGGGGGTGATGGGTGGTATGGAAAGGGGGAGGGAGGGACGGTATGGTTGGTATTCACCTCACGTTCCGAGTTCGATTCCCCATTAACAGTATGAATTAATCATCAAAACCGGCATTGCTTCGTTACTTGGAAAGGAGGAAAGGGATGCCCTGTTATTTAGCCTCGACCCTTAAACTGGCAAAAGCAATGTGTTGCTCAAATATCTTGACACTTAAATATATGGTTATTAGGTTTGGTGGTTTTTTTTTTTTTAATTTTTTTGGAAGTGATTATTTTTATTAATGTTGAAAAATGTTTTTTGGATTACAGTTTCTACAGGTATAACAATATATTGATTTACATTGATTCAGTAATCAAAGAGCACTTAGAATTAACTCAAAAAAAGAAAACATTGATCAGGCCTCAAACATACTGTAACGTGACTTTATACAGGAGGTCTGTGTTTATGTGTTTTTTTTAATTTAAATGTCCGGTTCAGCTCAGGAATAAAAATGTCAAATGATATTTTAGTTGCTTTTTTGTGATTTGATATGAATGGAAGTGTTTGTGTTTAATCAGCATTTGATCTCGTCTCATATCAAGTGCTTACTCCTGATTTTAAGCTAACTGAATCGAAATCGCATTGTAAAAAACGTCAAATTGTTATCCTTTGAATCGATATAAAATGGTATTGTGATCGAAACTTGTGCTCTAGACCCTCAATATGTATCTGGTTAACAGCCCTTAGAAGTGCCAAAAAAAACCAAATAGTGGCAACCCCATAAAGAGGACCAAAAAATCTGTTTATTTATACAAATGAGCGGGCGGTTTAGCCAATTACCGATCCAAACGAGCACATAATTAGTTAATTGGTTTATTAGGCCAATTGCTCCCATGGCAGCCATCTCACTCTAGCTCATCGTTTGTCAAAGGTGAAATGTTGTTGAGAGAGTGTGGAAAGGCAGAAATAGATACTTAAAACCAGCTTTCTTAATCCCAGTTGTCCAATTTCCGGCAAGCAGAAAAGGTGACCTTCAATTAGTGCAATGATGCTAATGAATCAATTCTCCCAGATGACGTAATGAGAACAACAAACCAGTTGGAACTGTCCAAGCCTGCTTTTCTACAGTTCCATTCTTGTTTTTGCACTTTAGCGATACAGGAACGATGCTGAAAGATTGACAGGGATTTAAGCCTGTGGGAGCTTGTGTGGAAGGTTTTTCTTTTTTTTCCCCACCCAACCTTTAAAGCGATGGACCAATTACTTATCTAGCCCACCCCCACCACCCTTCTCTTCCTGATGGAGAAGCAAGATGTTTCATCAGGTTAAAACAACAAACTGCTCCGCTTGGCCCATGCCTTCCATCCAGCACCCAGATTCTGGGCTTTGCCACTTTTGTCTACTGTAGCCGCTGCAAATTAAATTAATGTGCAGAACTTGAAATCAGATGCAAAATATATTCTGTATGTTGTACATGTGATTAATAGTGATGGCAGGCTGATTTGAGGTTTGAGTCTGATACCAATTTTGATATTTGAAAAATGATTTATTTGAAAAAATCAAATCTGATAATGATGTCAGAATTTTTTTTCTTAAGAAACACAAAAATTTTGATTTCAAAAACTCCAAGATAAATAATGGTTTAAAGTAACTTTTGAGCACTCTGAACAAATGCAAAATACAACATGAAATTCTGCAAAGAGTGGAGCTCAGGGCTGCTCTCAGGTTTCCCTCTCCCTTTCTAAGTAATATTGTAATACTCAAATAATTAAATACTATACTTAACTTTAATACTTTAATACTTAAATACTATTATTAACTTTAATACTACTTGAAAGTTATGTGTGATAAATGTTTTTTCTGAGCATTGTCACTTTTTTGTGCGATTTCCAGTTTCTCCATTCCAGCCTGGGGTGCATAATTAGCAACTATGCTTTTGGGAAACACACCCCGATGGCGTTTTGTGCCCCCTCATTGTTTTTGGAATTAATAACTTGGAAACTGGAATCTTCTGATGAATAAAAACTATTTTAATCACTTAATTTTACAACTTTGTAACTATTTCCAATAATGACAAACCTTTATTAATACCAACAAAATACTTTTCATTTCACATACTTCCAGATATAGACAGATACTAGTTACAATATCTTGCAAAACCCCAAAATTGTAATTGCAAAAAAGCACGTTCATTGTTGAATTTAGCATTTGTTCACTTTTAAAGCTTTCATATATTGTTAATATGAAAATCTCATTGTTGGAAAGCTGTCAACATTTGCAAGTTATGGGCAAGGATGGTGTGGTCTGTTTTTGGACTCCACTCAAGCAACACAACTTAGACTTTATGAGTTCTTCGCTTTCCGTAACTGTTAGTAAGTTCGAGCCTCCCACTGACAGCACCGGGTCCAAATTAGGCCAGATTTTCTCCTCTCTGGCGTATCTGGGAAACAAACAACATCAGCGTTGGTTGCACTGTCGGAAAGCCATCAGCAGGAACGCAGAGTCTAATGCGTTTCAGCGCAGGCGATGTGTCACGTCCTAATACGCTGCCGTCACCACGCCGGGAAGTGCCAGCCCTCAGTGAGTGTGGAGGTGGAGTAACGGAGGGCGTTTATTGGGCCTTCTCACTGGCTGATCCCTTTTCACAGCGAACGTCGCTCCCTCTCAAGGCCAAAATGCGCGCACTTGACCGAGAGTGGCTTGCCCACGCAGGCATGGGCGGCTTTGTCTTTTCTTTTCTCGCAATGCACAAGCTGTTATGCAAAGGAGAATTCGGATTGCTCAGATGTGTGGGGGAATTTCTCTTTTTCAGTAATAAGGCCAAACTTTTTTTTCTTGTCAATGTTGTGCAAATTGCGTTACAGGGGTGCAAATTATCTGTGAAAACTACTGTTTTCCGTTCGGCAATGTGTGCCGTGTTTTGTCTAATTGACTGTGAATCAGCGCACTGGGCTCTGCCATGCAAGCTCTACCCAACAGGTCCTTCGGGAGTCAGGATGAACAACAAATTAGTCGGTTCAAAGCTGTTTCCGGATTTGCGAGGCAAATAGTGCATGAACAATGAGAGATAGTAGAACGGTCAGTCATGAGAGAAAAAAGACAATCATTGGTACGACAACCGGCGCTGTGTCCGCCGGGACGTGGGATCAGCGTGTGGACTTTTCTTTACACAGACAAAAAATGATGGTGAAGAAAACAAGAGAACTTTACAAGTTCAGTTTTTATGCCATTTAGCAGACATTATTATCCAGAGTGACTTCCATTTTACAGGAACAGTTTCCCTGGAGCAACTTTGGGTTAAGGGTCTTGTTCAAGGACCCAATGAGTAGGATTTGAACCTGCATCTTCTTGGTCTGTAGTTGTGTATCCTACAATTAGTCCACCACCTCCCCAAGCTATCAGCTAGGGGTTAAGAGTTTTGCCCAGGAACCCAACAATGGATTTTAGCCTTTGGTATGAATCAAGCCCGCATTTTCAGCATACCCACTTCTAGGGGTCTAATGATGGTAGTGCTGGAGAACCAGACTTGGACCCACAACCTCTTGGTTCACAACTAAGAATCCTACATTTACTTTTATTAGACACTTTTACCCAGAGCAAATTTCATTTTCTAATTACAGGGACAGCCTTCATGTTACAATGTGGAGTTTAGGGTCTTGCTCAGATCTCTGATTGAGTTTGTCTGATTGTGATCTCCTCAATAGTGGTTTCCATCCCCTAGTTATAGGGATAGTGTCTCTGGAGGAACTTGTAGTAGACTATCATGTTCAGGGCTCCTCATGATGGTAATGCTGTAAGTAGAATAGAACCAGACTTAAACCTCTTGTTCCATAGAGTATACTAGCATTAGACCAATAGTCTTCCATTTGCTCCGATCTCACAGAAGAGCTACCTCAAAACACTTTGATGAAATTCTTCATGCTGGCAGTGACAGAAAGGTGTTCAGAACCGAGGGTGCAATGTGGCTTACTGTATATGTGATTATGTAGCCACAGAGTGCCCATGTTGACAATCCGTCCCCTAGCAAAAGTGCCTACAATGAGGCAGTAATAATGTGGTTTTCATAAGATTTAGGGTTGGGAGTGGGGAGTTTAAGGGTGGTGGTCTAGTGGTCTGACACTCACCTATGGACGAAGAGATTGTAAGTTCAAATCCAGCTCTATCTCTGTCTCTAGTTCCTGAATCCCATAACAGCCTAAAATACAGGCAAGACCCATAATCCCAAATTGCCCCAGGGAGACTGTCCCTGTGATTACGAAATGGCAGTTGATCTGGATTAGAGTGTCTAATAACATGTAGGAAACTCACCTATGAACCAGAAAGTTGAGGGTTCAAGTCTGGCCCATCAGTCCTGTGGTTGGTGAGCATGAGGCTCAAGTGATCCTAAAATCCATGGTTGGGCACAGAGCAAGACCCTTAGTCCCAAGTTGCTTCAGGAAGACTGCACCTGAAAGTGACAGAATCTGTATACCAGAGGTGGAAAGTAACAAATTACATTTACTTACGTTACTGTAATTGAGTAGTTTTTGTGAGTAATTTGTAATTTTTTAAGTAGCTTTTGAAATAGGTAATTTTACTTTCAGTCAAGTACATTTTGACCCAAGTATTTTACTTCGCTACACTGGAAAACCCCAACGTTACTGAGTAAAAAATGAAATGCGGAAAAAAAAACAATCCGTCTGAACTGAAAGGAAATTGCGTGGGCGTTGGCGCACGGCATTCCCACTATTTTAATGTAGCCTATCGCTGGATGATGGCTGGTGCCGAGCAAGAGGTAGTTTGCACATTATACCTCTCAACAGGTTGTAAACATTATGCAGTTGATTTGTCAATTATATTTTCTATGGAAGTGTTACACAGTATTACTATGGAATCGCTCAGTTGTCTTTAAAATGTGAGTGTCCCAGACACTTTGAGTTTGGTTATGCGACTTATGCCACTTGTAGGGCCCTATGATTTGCGCGATGCGGAAAACGTGGACGGAATCTCGGAATTCAACAAATAAAATGGAATCCGTTGTAAAACGCGGCATGTCGTATAATTTGCTGATATCGGTGTGTGGGCAAAGGAAAGCGATAGTTTCTAATCAATTTTGGCCGCTGCAGCCTGTACGTGTTACCTGTTGAGGCAGGACTCAGCTTTCCACACACACAAACGCACAGACACAGAGGGGAAAACGTCAACGGTCAGCTATGGCGAAGAGGCTCGCTGAAACACCGAAGTCCTCAAAAAAATGACGGAATTCGAGTGTTAGTGCTAAGTTTAGAGCAGAACAATACCCAAATGATTTTTATGACTTGGGAGATTCATTCAACTCTTTTATACGTTTTGCCAGCACACGATAGACTGGACCCGCAAGAACATGTGATGACCACTTACAGTCAAAAACACATCAGAAACGTTTCGTTTTGCACGAAACTTTTACTTGAGTAGCATTAAAGCAAACTAAAGATACTTTTACTTAATTGCAAATTTTCAGTACTTTTTCCACCTCTGAGAAGTACCAAAGATTCTTTTCAGATTCCACCTTAAGGTCTCTGTGAACCACAGGGCATCTTCAGGGCTTTTATGGAGTGCAACCTTGGCTGGTGAGGACTGTTTTGGTGGCACAAACTGGACCTACACAATATTACACTGTTATAGTCTTACTATAACAATACAAATTATTCTTTGGGCTGTACTGCATAAAGGTTTTTATTTGCTGCAGTTTAGGGCAGTGATCTGCATTCAAAGCAGTTTGTTGTAGAGCGGCACTGTGAAGACAAAGAAGAGACTTGTTGGTGACTCAGGGCAAAGTTCTGCATTGTGCAGAGAGCATGATTTCCTGGGGAAGCGCGGGGGCGGCACAAGGTAGGGTTCGGTTCACAGATCAGTGAGTTTAATTAGGCCTGATGGGCGCCTCTGGGGGTGTCTCCGGACCACTGGAACAGTTTCTGCTCACACTCTGGCATTCACAAGGGGAAGGAGAAGGACAGCTGGATGGATGGATGGATGGTTTGGGAGGGAGGATGAGAATTAGAAAGGGTTTATTTGAGAAAAATTAATAGAAAATCAGCAATAATAATTGCGCCAAAGGAGCGATTCTATACAGGTTTCCCTCTCATGCACAGAAACTCAAAAAGGGAAGGGATCTTTCCCTTCATTCTTAGCATGTCCCATCCTTGCAAGAATCTGACCACTGTTGTCAACTCTCTCACTACCATATTTCTTTCTGACACTTCATCTTTCCCATGAAGTGGCTGCCTGTCTACTTCAGGGTGGAGCAAGCCTAAATCAAACTGTAAGCATTTGCCGTGAGGTGACAAGTTTTACGGAGTGTAAGTGGTCCAGCGTGGAAAAAAAGGGCGAGAACCTGTCAGTGCCCTCATTAGGATGAAAGGTTTCCGTCTCTCAAAGAAGTGATGCTGGCTCCTTGAGTGAATTTAATTAGCCGCTTGAGGGAAAATAAGATGTACCAGGCGCCTTCGCGCCAAGCTTAAACGTATGTTTGCTTGTTCTTGTTCCCTTTTTATATTGTAGCAGAAATCCTCACGAAAAGCTCTCTGGTATATTTATAAACCTGGGTGCTTAGAGGGTGAGTCACCTACAGGAGACCACGGCTTACCGTTTCAGCATGTCTTTTGTCTTTCCCAAGCTGGATTAAATTTTTTTCTTCTTCCTTTTCATGAATTCAGTAACATAATCACCAGTCTACGCTGAGCATCCCATGCAGCTGCTCGAGAACTCTGAACTGGAAACACCTAAGAAAGCGGACGGGCAATAATCAATGATGCTAATACTTTTCTTGTTCATATCAAGGACGTAGCTGGGATTAAAATTAGCATGTTGGTGGGATGTGTTTGATTTTGGCGCACTAAAAAATAAAGATCAGAAGAACTCTGACTTATTAGCTAGGGATATAGGTAATCTGAAAAAAGTAACCCTAAGCTGTCTGTCTCAGACAGGGATAAATGGGAGAAACATTAAAAATGTTGTGTTTATCAGGTAATGTCCAGCAAATTCAAGCCGCTTAATCTGGGTCTTGCTTTGGGCTTGTGTAGATGCTTGCCCTTGTCTCCTGTGTCAAGCCTGCTAATGAACTTTAGCGGGCTAATTAAGCCACAATTAGTGATGTGCTTAGCATGGGAAAACAGGTGCTAAACCAGCCGCCGAACTCCGTCTACTGCATCTGCTGCTGTCTCTCTCCGGGTCAGTAAGCACTTTGTCATTTTGTTAGGTCAGTTTGTGTTTGAGGCTGGAGGAAGTGCTAGTGGCAGAAGCAGTAAAACTAATGAGCCACCGCTTCCCTGCTAGCAAGACGCAATCCCAGCGTTTGCTGATACTTGTTCGCCAGGATAAAAAGGGGGAACGGGCTGAAAAAAATGTGTCCTCTCTTCCTTGAAGTCATTTCAGAAACATTTATTATCTCTATAGGAAAGAAGTGTTTTTGGGTAAAGGGAGTGTGTTTGGAGCGTGTATATCGCCTCGGTTGTTATTTCTCATTTCCTCATCAGAAAGGCTTCAGAATTGGAGCACAAAAAAAGAACGAAAGGACGCCAAAGGGACTTGGACTCGGAATGGATCCGGCGATTTAATCGAGACGCCGCAGTCTCTGGTGGTGCCGTTTGTGGAAACTACCACCAGAGGTGGTCACTGTCTTCCACCTCGGATTACAGACTCAGTGATGGCGCATCTCAGGGCACTATGTTCACTCTGCTGTTGTGGCCCGACATCCTTCTGGTATCATTTAATTATTGGCTCATTAAAAATGAGGCGGGAGGTGAAAAACTGTGGCAGCTCGAATGATTATGTGAAAGCAGAGTGGAAGCTAGTAATTAAGACCTGAACATGGGGAGGTAAGTCATCAAAGACAGTTGCTCCTGGACCGCAATCGGAGCCATGGACAGAGTTTCTGAGATCTGAATCTCCCAGAGTCTGCTTCCAAAGTACCCAAATTTATGCCTATTTACGCTGGGGTACTTCCACAAGTCCCAAATTACAGAGCAGCCTGCTTTTGGATTGTTTACCATGGTAACTATGATCCAATCAAGTTTCCCTGTTGGAGCCACTTCAATGAACAGGTGCTGAGCACAGTAAAAAATAGAATGCACGCAAGCTAGTTCTCGGAAAGGTATGTCACCAGCAGAGAGGGCAAGGGCTGGGTCTTCTAGCCATCCAGATAAATAGCCTTCCTCGCTGCCTAGTTACATTCCAGCCCTTTGACTTGTTTAATTATTAGCTGTTAGTTTGTCTATGTTTCTGGTATGCTGTTTTATTTAGTTACCAGCTGTTTCAGTAGCTTCCATGCATCCATGCAGGTTTGCAGTTATATAATTATTGTTTTAACAATTATAGTGTAGTGTTTGCTTAACCTTTTACTCTTTTAGTAGCTAGCAAGCTAGACTATGTTGGTAGTTTATCATTTTACTCAGTAACCACTAACTAGTTTCAGTAGCTAGATGGTTAGTAACCCAACATTGTTGCTATTAACTTAGTTCCTACTTAGTTTATCCTCTCTGTTTTGGTTAACTATTAACTGTTTTAATAACTACCAAGTTGTTGCTAGCATGCAGAATACAAGCTTTGCAGCGCTTTTGCTTGGAAATTTGCACTCCTTCTTTTTCTCGCCCCGGAATTGGAGACTCGCAAGGCACCAGGGGATGGAGTTTTTTTGAAAACAGCAAGATGGAGGCGACTGGGAGGATACAATCCCTCACTTCAGCCATAGAGGAGAGCTAATGCTTTGGCTTTGACTTGGCTCAGTTTAGGGGTGTGTATTTGTCTGTTATGGATCAATAGCCCCTCTGTGGACGCTCAAAAAGACAATTTATGAGCCATAAAGGACATAGGCAATGCTTTGTTGCTAATTCGATCTATCTCTTTTTTTTCTTCTATCCTCTGTCTTTCCCATGCTTACTCTTTCTCCCTCTCTCTCCTTTGCCAGCTGTGCTTAGGGGCAGCGGGTGATGAGGGCTCTCTCGAGTCCTTCCAGATGGTTCACTGAGCAACAGCTGCCAAAGGGGGGGTTGAAAGAGAGGGAGGAGGAGGAATAGGAGGGAGGGAAGGAGCAAGCAAAGGAAAGATGAAAAAGGGGGGCGTTGACAGGATTCGCAAAGAACTGATTATGGTTCTCTGAAGCAAACAGGTAAAATAGTAAAAAGAAGAAAGGAGACTGAAAAAATCAATTATTAAGGAGTTGTGCCATTGTGGAGGATAGCATTCTATTAACCCCATCCCCACCCGCATCCCCACCCCCACCCGTTACCATGCAAGCTGTAACAGTAGGGGCCCTGACCTTGCTGCAGGAGGGGGCAAAGATGTTGTTTTTCAGAGGGAAAAGGTGAGTGTCACCATTAGTGGTGCACTGCACACAAATTAATCATGGAATTAACCCAGAGCAGGTTCCAGAAATGATAAATAATTTGCAGTGTGGCACAGGTGCATCACTGCAGATAAGGCAGTTCGATATGAAAGTAAATTATAAGTATATACTGTAAGTGCACAAGACCCCGGCTTGCTCCTGATGTCTGACAACCTTGTTTGCCATCAAGAAAGCAAGGGATATATATTTTCAAGGTTGTAACATGACAGCTGTGTGGTTTACCAAAAATGCGGAATTTGACATTGCTGTATCACATTTTTACAGCACAGATCCATAAAACCAGGGCTTGCATTCATATAGGTATTATCATATGTACCAGGGGTCGACCAATTCAATTCAGTTTCAGTTCTGAAATTTGTACATCCCTAGTTTTCTGGGTTTAATTGGTCACTGTAAAAAAATAAAGCCGTTTTTGTGACTAGGTTTAAATCAAGTTAATCTGAATTTGGCCAGGACCAATTTAGCAAATGAGAAACATTCAAGTCCATACTGATTTTTCACTTCACCTTTCTGTCCCTGACAACATCTTCCTATGAGCGCTAAATTAACTGGTACATAGGCTTATACAAGGACACTTATAGGGTTCACTTACAGGGCCACTTTCACCTCAACCTGTTCAAGGGTTGATGAATCAAGTCAGACAAAGTATGACAAAAACAACCCTTTCCTCCTTTACTGCTAGTATACTAGTTAGTTAATTCATCATTCAGGCCTTTCTTTAACAAGTATACTGTCTGATTCTAAACAATATGCTTTTTCAGAATATTGCTAATATGTTGTCATACTATAGTAGACAGTTGGTTAGCAAAGTTTGTTATTTGCTCACTAACAGCTGGTAACTAGTAACTGGCTGTTGGAGTAGCTAACAAGTGTCTATCATCATATAAGTATTGTTTTAACCATAACACTGTCTGGTTTATTTAATTACTTGCTGTTTCAGCAGCTAGATAGTTAGTCTGGTTGGTGACATAGCTAATTTTTGGTATCTAACAAGTTAGCCTAAGTTATTATTATGCTGTTTTACTCAGTCACAAGCTGTTTCAGTACCTAGCTAGTTAGCCTGGTAGCTAGAAAGCACCTAGGTTTTGTTTTTAACAATGTTCAAGGTTGCCGAATCAAGTCAAAGTCTGACGAAAAACAACCCTCGCCTTCTTCAACCCTCAACTCCCTCCTCCTCACACGATTCCCTGAGCGAACCTGTCTGCAGTGAACAAGGCCCGCTTTCTTCCTCCATCGGTGGGAAAAAAGTGGAGAAGGGTAGCGACGGAGGGGTGCCAGGGGACTCGTAACATGGAGAACTGGAGAAGGGGCCCAGACGTGCCTCTGCGCATGACAATGAGGAAGAGCATTCAATTAGCAGAGCTTTACGGCCCCTGATGTTGATTACCTCGGACAGGCCGGCCGATCCTGGCCCCCGTACTGATTAAAATAAGCCATGCCAGGGGCGGGGATGAGGAGGAGACGATGGGAACCCATTAGATTCTTACTATTCAAAAGTTGTCAAAAAGATGGAGGCAGGTCAACAGTGGTTCTACTTTGTATGGTGTACCATAAATGCACTGTGTTTTGAAGCACATATTCATTGGTGCAAGATGTGCATTAATCAGCACTGTTTGCATGCTAGTTAGCTTGGTAGCTAGCAGGCACCTAGCACTTATCATGTATATTTTAATGTGACATATGTCTGTATAATGTCTTTCTTGGTTAGCTTAGCTGTGATATATTTTAAGACCAAGCAAGATGACACTAGTTCCCCATCTTACCCATTAACTAATGATTAGCTGTTTTAGTAGCTAGCTTTCAAGCCGATCTAGCTTGATATTAGCTCAGTAGCTACCAGTTGTTTAAAATTTTAGGTTTGCATTCATAGAAATATTGTCTAGTTTGCCTAACTATTAGTCATCTTAGTAGCTAGAGCATCACTAGCCTATGTCACTAGTATGCCATTCTAACCCTGTAAACAATATCTAGCTAGTTCAACAGCTAGCTAGTTAGCCTAGTAATGCCTAGAACTGTCTTGAACTTATTTTAAATCAATTTTTAAATCATTTTGAAATCACATTGTTGTGATCATTGTTTTTAATGATTGTTCTACTTCTTTTTTTGTTTTTATTATTGTTTTTATGATTATTCTACTTCCTTTTATGTAAAGCACTTTGAATTACCTCTGTGTATGAAATGTGCTATATAAATAAATTTGCCTTGCCTTGGCGATAGGGTGGGAGTGGGAACCCATTAGAACCCATGGGAACATATGCACACTGCCATGCAGCTGCAGTTCTATTCTGCATGGTGCCTCAGGGCAAACCCCTGCTTTGACACCCCCAATCTTCGTCTATCTTGGCCATCCACAAAAATCAGCCACACATGCAACACATTTTTTTCCACCCCTGTGCCACCCCTGACAAGATGCCGCCCTTGGTCGACTGCCCGTACCTAAATCTGCCACTGCCACCTTGTTCCTGTAAAGCCCAACCATGGTTTCACAGTTGGGCATCTAGAGAGAAGTCTCCTTTCCCATTCAGTTTGTCATCATCTGATGTCATAGTGACTGTCATAGCAGACATACTCAGATGTTTACCCTTCCATGACGAATCTGTTTGCAGGTGACAGTGTTTGTCACGACTGATATTTGTTCAGCCCAGTTATGGCCAGCCGGTCATCATATTGGCATTTGTCGTTGTGATGGATCCACTGTTAATGCAAAGCAGTCTTCACTTGGCAACCACATTCAGGTCCCCTACTGCCAGAAACTTTTTGCAGGGTGTTTTAATCAACAGTCTTTGTTAAGATCGCAAGCAGCCACCAAAATCTTCCAACATAAAATCTCTCTGACACATTTCCCTATTTAAATACTGATATCTCATCAAGTTTGGCACAGGGACAGGCAGAGCAGGTAAAGTCAGTTGCACATTAGAGAAGTGTATGTGTGTGTGTTTTCCTTACTTTCTCTCCAGGCAAAACATACTTGTCAAAGTCCAGTTGCCTAAATTGCGTGTGCAAAAAATAAACACTGACATTAACGTTGCAAAGGGCACACCGATGCAGAGTCTGTATCTCTTGATCTCATCTCCGACTAAAAAGGGGGCTGTGACGGACAGGTCTGACGTCAAGGGAAGGAGCAAGCAAGGGAGAAGAAGGAACGGATGAAGGATGGGGAAGATGAAGGGAGGGCGCATAACAAGCATGCTGCTCTATTTAATCACATCACTTTCCGCTGGCGGCCCTGCCATTTATTTAATTCTTTATTTTATTTTATGTTTTTTCACTCTCCTCGAATTAATTCATCCCAAAGCCACTTACTCACTCAATTAGATTCTACACTTTTTGAATGTAGGTAAATAGAGGAAAGACAAATACATTTTTTTGGTTTCATGTGTCATGTTTATGCTATTCATAGAAGATGAGGTAAAATGATGGAGAGAGAGGAAATGTGGTTAAGGGAAAATGGGGAGATATAAGGAAAGTCAGACCAAGTGATGTTTCTGAAACCAAGGAGGTTGGGTTCCTGGCCCATACTCAGATGGTAGACCAGCATGTTTAGCTGGATATTGTAGTTAAAGCTGTTGGTGGCTCCAACAGGCGATATTGTGGAGTTCATGTGCATCCCAATGCCTATGTAGTGCCAGAATGATACAATGCTGCAAAAATGGGGCCAAATTTCTAGAAATCGCATTCATTTATGTTTAAATGTAGCTAAGTGAAAGTGAGTTATTATTTGTCATTGTGAACTCACCACAGCAATGAAATGTGACATCTACATTTGACCCAACAATGGGTCCAGGAGCAGTGGGCAGTTGGCATGGGCAGTGCTCAGGGAGGAGTAGCCGGTGGATGTTAACTTGCTCATGGGTACCAGTACTTCAATGATACCTTTACCAGTACAGCATTTTAACCGATGCCCCCTCAATCACAAGGGCAATGTCTTAACCACTAGTACCACTACATTATTACATATTACCACAGGTCCATCTGGTCCACAAAACAGTGTTCTGGCATGTAAAATTACATGAGAATCGCCACAGGAAATGGGACAGTGGTAGTCTGGGGAAGTGTTCCGGAAATTTCCCCTAGGGTTGGGACGTTGCTGATCTCAATCCAGGATCTGTAAAAGTAACACTGAGGTACCCATGAGAAGGGTACCATCACAAAGTGACTTCTCCCTGGGTGCTGAGGTGACATGTGCAGAGTGACATGCGCAGAGTGACATCTCTTTGTGATGCACTGTGTTATGCTGTGTTCACAGTGACAAATACTTACTTGACTTTAAATAATGCAACTCTCACTCCAAACAGGAGCTTCAATGTAGATGTTGAGGTTGAAGTAGAAATATTATCACTACGTGAATGCAGCAAAAAAAAAAAAGTAGGCATAGCTCTGGTTTGTTGCTCCCGTTCCAGCCTGCATTTGATCAGGCAGAAGATGGGGGTGTGGATGGAAGTGTCTGAGCTTTCTGAGAACAGGAGGAGAAGGGAGGGTGAGGGTGGTGAGGGTTGGCGTGGCGGAGAGCTGGCAGGCCGCTGAAGGGTCCGGGATCAATTGTGCCGTAGCGTGTCTGGAACGAAGCATGGCGGTCCCCGGTGCCAACGCTCTGGAAATTGCATCTTCAAGGGAACGTGCCTGATGAGATTGTAGGATCAATAGAGGGAGGGATGGAGGGAGGGAGAGAGGGAGGGAGAGAGGGAGGGAAGGAGGAGAGAGAGGCGATCGGCCACGGCACGAGGGCTGAATAAGAATGGACTAGCTCCCTCTCCTTCTCACACTCATCTCTCTTTTTCTCTCTCTATCCATATTTCGACCCAACATGCTCATAAACCACGCCTCACAACCAGTGAAGGCTGAACATCTGGCCAGGTCCAGGACACATTCGCTTGCCAGATGGTAAATTGACCGTTTCAGGCCGCCAGAGAAAGTTGCAGGGAGGCATTTACAAGGGACTAGTATGCTTGGAAATGGCATTACCCCAAGAAGTTTTCTGATGGCTTCTATTGCTCCAAGTCATATATTTGTGCAGTATTTTCATATAGATGTATGATTTATTGTGGCATATGTGTGTGGGTCAGTGAGAGGCACATACTCAAAGTTTGGCCTGCCAGTCCACTCGGTCCGGGCGCAGACGGGGAGTTTTGAAATTTTGAGCCACTCACTGTACTCATTTGTAAGCAAGTGAGAGTACACACAGGGCACTGGTGCGCTCATAAACCTGCTCGTACGCAATAAATGTCCGGCAATGCATCAGTATTTACCCCTACCAATCCCCCCCCAGCCTCAATCCCCCCTCGCCAGGCTTGTTTCCATGGCAGCAGGCGCTTGGTTTCTGGTGCTAAAAAGTGGGAAATGACAGGAAGCATGAGCAGGACTGTCAGAGGGGTGGGCCGGAGAAGGGTGAAGGAACAGGAAAGAGCAGGTGTGTGTGTTGGGAGGGGGCAATAATGACCAACACCACCTCCTTCCTATCCTCCCATCCCTGTACCCTTGCTCCTACCCCCACCCTCACATTTGCCCAATACCCCCAGGATAACGGCGATAACAGAGACCTTGATCAACGCTGAAACGTGCTCCCATTATCGCTCTGAGGTGCTGAAGGTTTGAAGTGAGCGCAAATTCTGTTGATTTCACCTTTCTGCCCTCCCCAAGCAAGGAACTGTTCAGCCCTCAACTGTTGATTTTTTGGCAAGTCGAGACCTTTCTACTTTGGCTTATGGCTTGTGTTAAGTGTGGAATTGGCATTTGTATGTTGAAGTGTGTTTGTTGTCTGGAAGCTCTTTAATGTCTGGTATCACGCAAGAGGAGAAACAGACCAGTGTGTAGTGGAAGACATTGAAGAGCCTGGTGTGTTTAAAAGACCAGTGCTAAAGGTTCTTTGGCTATAACATATTGGTATTAATGTATCAAATTAGTAATTCTACCCATATTCTGTGCAGATTAATATCAGCTTGTTTGAACACACTGTATATGGCACACAAGAAACATCTCATGATGGATAAAAGCAAAGATCTTTTCTTTAGACCTTCAAAACATAGAGTAAACATATTTGGGGTTATAATCCACAAGTGGAAGGAACTCAGCCATCAACTGGAGACTCACAGCAGTTCCTTGAGATATTTCTGACCAGGGAGTCAAAGAGGTAGTCAGAAGAGTAGCCCAGGAACCAAAGACCACTTGGAAGAACTCCAAAAAGAGGTAGCAGGTACAATTGTTACAGAGAAAACAATAGGCAATGCACTCGACCAGCATGACCTCTATGCAAACTCACCCTTCAAGGCATGCTGAAGCTCGTTTAAAGTTTGCAAAGCAACAAACCTGCCCTATGAAATACTTGGAGAATGTAGTCTGGTCAGATAAAACTAAAATTGAACTTTTGTCACACTATACACTATTTTTATGGGAGAAATGGTGAGAAGTTTGGAGGTGGAATCTCCATCATGATTTGTTTCTCATCTCATGGTACTGGCAGACTTTACATAATTCAAGGACCAACAAATGGCACCGTTTACCAAGAGATTCTTGAAATGAAACTGCCCTCCAAGATGACAATGAGGGTGAGGTGTGGTTGGAACTTCTAGCAGAACAATTATCCAAAACATACAGCAAAGCTCTCACTAAATGGTTAGAAAGGTCCAGTCACTGTCACCTGGCTTTTGTGGAAGGAACTAAAGATCAGGGTTCACAAGAGGGACCACAGAATCTTCAAGCTATAAAGATCAAATCACACCTGAGCACTGTAGGTATTTGGTTTCTTCATACTAATTATTGGTAGCATAGGGGCAGTTAGCAAAGGTAGTATAACAGTTAGGGAGTTGGCCCTGTCATCAGAAGGTCACTTGTTCAACTGGTAAAGGTGCTACTGAGGTACTCACGAGCAAAGGATCGTCCCCAAGTATTGCTCTCTGGAAACTGATAGAACGGCACGCTGCTCCTTCACAGATGGTTCACTTTTCAGTGTGGTGCATTGTGTGCTGTGCTGTGCTGTGTTCACAGTGACAAATACTCACTCACTTAAATTTCCACATTGAATCTGTCATTACAAACAAAGCCTCCTCCACTGAGCATTAAATAGATTCAGTAAGCATGTTCAGTACTTTTTTCCTGTGTCATTCCACTTTATTACACACAACTTCATGAACTTCAGTATTATGGATTCTTGGTATTTGTGGATTTCTAGAGGTTTTATCCGATGAAAGAGGGGATTCGCACTTCATTTTTACAGTTTACCCTTTTCACCACAGAGCTAGTTTACTTCTCATTTTTAGTTTTTCTTAAAATGTTCAGCTCATTGAAAATAATTGTGCTATTAACTGCATCCATTTTCTTTTTTTTAGATGAGGTCAGAAAGTGAGATCAGATTTTTATACCTCATTCTTTATTTTCTTCTTTTATCAATGGTTAAATGTCAAGCTGCTGCCTCATGTTTGAGGTTTTAGACACATTTTCAGCTAGTTTACTTTCTTTCTCATCTTTATTTCTTCTTTGTCTTCTTCTTCCTACTTTTTGGCACTTCCACAGTTTTTCAGCTAGTTTATTTTCTTTTTCCCCTTAATTTCTTCTTCTCATTGTTCCAATGTTTTTGGCAGTTATCTACTTCCACAGTTGTTCAACTGTTTTTCTTTATCTTCTCCATTTTCTATGTTTTTTTTTTCCTTGTAATTTTTGTCCAACAACACAATACATGTTCAGCTCACTAAGGACAAGTATACTTTGATGATGTTTTCCTCCAATTTCGAATTGAAATATTTCTCCTGGAGACATTTTTACAATTTTTCCAAGTATTGCCTATTTTTAAATTTGACAGTTGTGATGTGAACCATCACAAGGGGAACTGGTCAAACATCCTCAAAAGGCTACGTCCTCTAAAATGTGACATTATTTCGAGTTACAAAGCAACACTAAATCTCCAGTTAAACGTTTACGGCAGCGCTCATCAATTCTGTGTGTAATTCGAAAATAAGTCTCCAAAGCCGAATTGGGCCTGGCTGGGCCGGCTAACATATGATGGATGCACTTCGAGCTGAGGTTGACAGAATTTGGGGGGGGAAATTACTACAGGTTTCAGCCAGGCCCTCATGACCAGCATTTATTATGTGGCTTACTGAATTATGGCAATTTGATTTACCATCTTCACTGGGGCGCTGTTTACCTTTTTTGGAAGAGACAGATCCACCAGTTATGTCAATTTATTTCCCCGGTCTGGCAGCTAGGTTCAACTCTGAAATGAATATTTTTCTCCATAATCCGAAAGCGTTTTTTGCTTCTCTCCTCCTTAAAAAGATTCAGTGCAGCCGTGAAAGAACAAGTAAAGGAGCAGAAAAAGCAAATTCTCGTCTGGCAAATTTAAAGTGTAGCAGGGTAAAAAGTAAAGCTGTCAGATTGGAGGTCATCCTTAATTTTTATATTTTTCATGCTGTGATTTTTTTAATGTGTCTTAAATCTCTGCACCGAATAAATATATAAGTAGTTACAGAATACTTTTATTCATTCATATACTAATTCATATACTTATTTTGTTCAATTAAAAAATAAGTTTAAAATAATAAAAAGGTGACAAGGCAGCAAGACAACTTTGCACAATATAATATTAGTATATAATTAATAAAAACTATTATAATTTTAAAATATTATATATTAATTAGGGATGCGCCAATCCAACTTTTCAGTTCCAATACCAATGCCAATACTTGAGTTTTGGGTATCGGCTGATCACGAATACCCGTCCGATACCACGTTTGTTTTTTTTGTAATCTTTACAGTCCTAAGAGAATTTGGGGCATTTGTCTATAACTTTGTTTTTAGGCCTATTATAGTATTTGGTAGAAGCCATACATGCCTTATGTTGTTGTGTTTAAGACATAAGGACAGTGTCTATTTTATTGGATTGCAGAGTTTTTATTACGCAGAGATATTCTATGGCTCAGTACTTAGGAAGAAAATAAGGTTAGTGCCAGACGGACACACTTCTTTATCCATTTGGAATCTATCTGAATATAGAATAAGAGTATTTGATAAAAAATACATAATTCAATATTTATTTTTTACGCTCTAATACTATAGAATGTAAAAAATGTTTTTATGATTAATTGACTCATTTTGGCATACACCTCATTGTGGAACGATTTTTGACATGATGGCATTCCACACAATAATGCTATTTAACTCAAGGCTTTGGAATAAACAATGAAATGGTAAACGGGTTGTATTGTAGAGTAGAATGTTGTTTCCTGCTAGTTATCATTGAAATGTAATTTGTAAAGAGGACTTAACTCAACTGGAACGCTTAGTGAATGTCGATCTGTGAGAGACGCGCGCGCTGTGGAATAGAGAGATTGCGAGTGAGAGTTGGTGTTGTTAAGAAAATTAAACTATAATCGCATATAATTTGTTTTTGGGGTTAGTTTGTTACACTGCTTGTTCTGTTTGGCTGTCGCCTTTATGTAGGAATTAGCTAACGCCGAATCTAATTGAGTAAAAGGCAAAACGAGAAAACATAAATTTACAGATCGGGTCCGTGCCACCAATATCGGATCCTGCTAGTTGAGTCATTATCGGACCAACATCTGATCCATGTTCGTGCATCCCCTAATATTAATCATATTAATATTAAACTAAGAAATCTCAACTAAAGCACACTAAATTCTCAAAAATATGAAGTGACATTATTGAGCCTCAATATTAACTTTGTTTTTTAAACTGGTTGTAGCGGAGTCACACTACAACGCTATATTACGCTGGTTGAGGCGGCCAAATATGGACAAGATTCCGGTAAGAGAATCAGGGATTGGAGAAGAGATTCTTCACAAAGATGCATTATTGAACAGTCTTTGGGTTGTCATCTACACTCCGAATCATTCTTTTGGCAGTGATGTCTGTATTAATGGCCCAAAAGGAACAATAAAGAAAATATAATTACAGCCATATTCTGAGAACTATTTACACATTCGCATTAAATCAAACATATGCAAATAAGCACTGATTAAACAATCAAGTCTGCATCCTTTACATTAATAGCAACCTATTCAATGCAAATAGGCATAATATAGTTGTGCAATGACGCATTATTAATGTAAACACAAGTGTGACGCAGTATAACAATCCTGCCGATGCTAATGCTAATTAGCGTGTTTCTCTCGCGGCAAATTACAGCCGCTACGCGCTCAAAACTTGTATATTGTAACCACAAACAATCGTGGGGATCAACACAGTATACTAGATGAACATACACATGCAGATGTACTGACATCAAGGCATAAAACGCATTATACAGAACATAAACAGACGTGCAGAGATGAGCCTTTCCATCTCGGGTCTTACTGTGCCACACTAAATCAGTCCCAGAGTGGACAACAACTTTGTTCCTTGGGACAGGCCAGACACAGCCGCCTTCCCAATTATCTGATAGGATACAATTGTGTCACCCAAGAAAGTCTGGGTCTACAGTGGGTTCAGGCTATCTCAACCTGAGGAAGTGGAATTCAACGATAACTGGGCGAAAGTGCAGGATTTTTCCTGAACTTCAACACGGAAGGTGTAATTCTTTTTCCTGGCTGGTGGGTCCAGCCAATGTCTCCATCACTGTGCCGACAGGCCAGAGGGCGCGAGGAAGTTGCGGATCAACAATGAGAACCACTTGGCCTACCGTCAGTTCTTTCCCATCCTTTCTACCATTTTTGTCGATCCTGTAAGCTTGGGAGGTAATCCCGGATGAAGGCAGTCCAGAAATTATCCGCTAAGACCTGGCTGTGTCTCCATCTGCGTCTTCCGAGCAGGTTAGTAGAGTCGCAAGAAGACTCTATGTAGGGAGGCATCATTTACAGCCCATATGAGTAGGGTTTGGAGTCACCTGGTCCAAATCTGCGGGCATTGGAGGATACATAGTCAGAAAGTGGTTTACATTTGAAATGCCCTCAACTCCACTAACAAAGTTCGCAGCACTGGTTTGCACTGATTGCCTTTGAGAACAACACGTAATGCTGTCGTGAATAGATTTGACTTCACGCTCCCAGGTTCTCCAAAATGAGGAGCATTAGTGGATAGCGAATTGATCTTCTGTGGAGCAAGCAGCTCTTGCAGCTTTGGTGCCATGATATTGAAAGTAACAATGAAGTTCACGATCTCCTACAAAGTTGGTGCCATTGTCGAGAGCAACCTTATGGGCTTGCCTCACATGCTATAAAGTGATGTAGGGAGAGCAGAAATGCATCAGTGTCAAGGTGCTCCAGCAGATCAAGGTGTACACATCGCCGCTGGCGTATTTATAAAGAATGCCCCCATCTTCGTGCTTACCACCACTTTGACTGAAAAGGGCCAAATAACTAATTCCAGCAGAATAAAATGGCGGCTGGTGAAGTTGCAGCCTGCAGGATGGAAGATTGGCCATTCGGGGGACTTCAGGCTTGGCACGCCAGAATTGACACTCTTGACATTTGGCGCTGATGTTTACAGATCGCTTCTCTGCCCTTAAAGTATCTAATACTGGGCGATGCAGTTCCCTGCTAGCACACGCTCAGAACCAGGGTGTGCTAAGTAGCCTGTCTCTTTGATCAACAGCTTAGTTGTAGACGACCAGGATCTAACACACAGGGTGGATGGGTATCCAGTTGAGGTCACTTGCTCGACGACAATCCCCTCTACTCTGATTAGGCCTGTGTCCTTATCATACTCTGGAGCAAAGGATGCCAAACGACTGTTAGCTGGAATCGACTGTCCAGTCTTCAAAGCTTGAACTTCTAGTGGGAATGAGTCCTGTTGAGCTTGAGCCAGAATAAGTTTCTCTGCTTCAACATAATCATCAGCTTGCAGAGAAGAGTAACTGTCTGCGGCAGCCACCTCATAAAGGGACCTGACAGTGGCCTGAACCAGCTCTAGCCATGTGTGGAAATGACTGGGGTCCAGAAGTGAGTGACTGGAAACTATGACAGTGCTGACAAATGCAGTTTTCCTTAACTCACTGAGGTCTGGTTCTGCCTCGATGACAGGTGTAGATGGCCACTGGTCAGAAGGTTGAAGGAGGAAGTCTGGTCCTGAACTCCACTGGTGAGGACTTGCTAATTATGTCAGTGTCAGACCTGTCGTGAGGTGGTCAGCAGGTGATTGTGAGCTGAATCGATGTATCGCCATTCAGCTGCGTCTGTGAGGGTCTGGATTTCTGCTACATGCATCCCTACAAATACCTTGTAGCGACAGGACTCAGATGATAGCCAGTGCAGCACAATGGTTGAGTCAGACCAGAGGGTGACTGTATGGATGTTAAGAGACAATTTAGTCTGGATCAAGTTGGCTAATTGAGCACCTGTCAGGCTGCACTCAGGCCCAAAACGAGGCATGGAGAGGCATTTCCTGGGAGCCACTCTTATCAACATAGAAGGAATTCTATGTTGATATCAGTTATCAACATAGAAGGAATTCTCAACAATGTTAACCAAGCTGATCTGGTCATTACAACGTTCTTGGACATGGCGTTGGAGGGCGTAGATAGCGCAACACAGACTGCATGTTGTTCCGAACGGAAGCACTGCCATTCATAAATTTCGGGCTCCGTGTCTCTGCACATGCTCAAAGGAACCGCAGCATGGGCTTGTCTGTGGACAGCAAGCGTACCTGGTGGAACATACCCTTTATGTCCCCACTCGTAGCCACGGTGTGCTGTCGGAATCTCAGAAGCACACCTAACAATGATGGACCCAACATCGGACGAGGAAGTAATTGGCTGTTTAAGGACTGCCCCTGATGTTGAAAGGAACAGTTAAAAGATAACTCTACCATTGTGAGGCACCATGTGGTGCGGAATGAACCAGGACTCTGAAGTATCGTGTGCTTCCTTTGTTGTAATCTTGGCTACATATCCAGCAGATTCCAGCTTATGGATTTCAGTGCAGTAGGCTTTGGCTCGTTCGGGATCTCATGCCAGTCTGTGCTCAGTACTTCGAAGACTGGAGCATCAGCCTCTTTCAGGAGGTGGCTTTCATGGGCATGGCCGGAGCAAGGGTGTGACATAATGTTGAACACCATCTACGTCCACTCTTGTGGTGGCGTTCTGGAGCATGGCGAGAGCGTCTTTTTCTTGCTTGGACCTGGTGACCATTCTCTCGCTGTATGGGAGGGTGTCGACCAACCAGAGTCGTTCAACATACCGAATCATATCATAATGGGGCTGAGCAGTGGTAATGTGAAGACTGCTGATAACACTGTGAAGGCTGCTTGGGACTCATTGGACCTTGAAGAGACCATCCCAGTTGTGTTCTGATGGCTACGGGTCTACCTTCTGGGCCTCGGCATACAGGCTGTATCAGCATAAAGAGGTAAAAGTGCATGCTCAGAACCACTAAGGAGTAGTGGTTTGACTCCCTCTACCAACAGGGAAGAGGAAGATCTCTCAGATGACGGTAAGCTCGTTGAAGTGCAGCCACTGGATAGTTATGTTCTGCCAGACTCAGACCAGTCACAGTGAAGGCATTGGGGATAGTGAACCTCATGGTGGGTTTGGTGATCGATGAGACCACGAAGGAAACAAATGACCCTTCAAGTTCTGTGTGACATTGTCAGACAGTCTGTAGATGGAGTAAATCTGGGGTACAGGTAAGCTTGAGCTGCTGCACGACTGGGGAAAGCACAAGTGTTCTTTCTGACCCCATCGAGAACTAGTATGTGCCTCCACAGCTCCATGTGTGTCCATTGTGGAGGAGGACCTGACAACCTTCAGCATGACTTGCAAAAGTGGTTTGGTCTGTCCAAATAAACCCGGGTAGACGGGAGGCTAACAGTGAGGACAGCTCTGGTGGTGTCACTGATGGAATCATGAAGAACTGTAAGATGTAGCTCTTTACATATTTTACATGGCCGTTTTAGGTTGCAAGACCCTGTTGACCGCCCCACATCTCCAGCAGCGTTTACCATCTTTAATCCAGGCTACAATCTGGGCATTCGTCAACTTCTTGAAAGTCTCGCAAGAGTTGAGGTAGTGATCCCTGTTGTCACAAAGGGGACAGTATGGCTTGGGCTTGAAGCTGGATTTAGGGGGTGTCGGATCAGGAGTCTTAGGCTACACTCTCAATGCGTCTGGAGAACTGACCTGAATGCTCTCTGGGATGAGGTGCTCAGCTCTACCAAAGGCCTTGGGACCCCACTTCTGGAACATAGCCGAGCTCTACTGAGATCCATTTCATCTTGAGACTTGATCTGAGCCATTTGCAAACAGAGTGCAATGCCTTTGTTTCCAGCCTGCCTGGGGAATTCCCCTACTTAAGCAGTATTCAACAAAACTGTCGCGATAGGCTGGTGGCAGTTTACTCAAGAGACGGTGCACATGAGAGCCACACAATAGCTCATAACCATTTTGGCCCTCGAGAGTTTTCAGCATACCCACTACACCGTACCGGACAGCGCAATGAGTCGAAGGCATTAGCATCACCCAACTTAAGAGGCGGGGTGCTTAGGATGGCACCCAACTCAGACTGAACGAGCTGTCTTGGCTGTCCATACTTGTCTTGAAGTGCCTGCAAAGCAAGCAGGTAAGGCTGGGGGTGATACATGAAGGCTTTTGCTAGCTGATGAGCACTGAAAAGTTTCAAATGGCTTAAGAGAACATGATATTTATACTGTTCGCTGATATGATTGTGACTGCTCAACAAATTGTCCAATGCTAACTTGAATAGAGCAAAGTCACTCTAAGCACCGCTCTCGAAAACTGATAATGAAGGTCGTGGAATGCCATAGGCTGAAGCAAACAGGAGCTCTGGACTCGGATGCGGTGGGTAGACGGCTGGGTGAAGCTGAGACGGTTGAATGTAACTAGGACATGACGTGTCGCCGCTGATGCTTGGTGGTTGAGATAGGAGCTGTGCAGACCTGGAACTGTCACACTGGCATTGTTGCTATCTGTAGTGTGTAGCTGTGGTAGGTTGCCGTGGTCACACGCCAGTAACGCTGATGCTCAGGCATGCATGGAGGTTGGGACAGGAGCGCCAAGGAGGACTGGGGTGCCGCTTTCAACTGTGATGACACAGAGTGTACTGAGAATGCAGGATGAGCAGACGGTGCAGTGACAGGAATTGGCAATGAGAATGCTTGCGGTCCCGGGATGAGTGTGGCAGGCAAGGGCGCACTGGCAGAGTAAGTAGCAGGTGAGGCCCACTGTGTCGGTCTAGGTGACAGCTGGGACAATGCAGAGCCATCAGGAACAGGCTGCTTGTAGACAGGGCAGCAGTGATGACATCACAGCTGGCTGAAGGGGCTGCCGGGCGTGGGAAGACATGAGCTGAGGAATAAGTCTTGGTTGCGCTTGCGCTGGCTGTTGCATAACCAAACCAGACCCCAGGAACTGCCGGGAGGTTGAACTAGAGTCTATAGAGTATATGGAGGATAAAGTTTTGCTACTTCATTTCTGCCCTGCTTGCTGGAGCGTACGCTGTCGTTCCAGGTGCTGTGACAGAGCCACCTTTGCAGCAAGCGCCTCCTCTTGCATGTGCTGGGCTTCTTTTGCTTGTGCTTGCAGTCGTTGGTGTTCCAGATCAATCAGTGTGTCCTCTTCTACTTGTTGCCATAAACTGTCATACTGTCTCTGCTTAATCTTCCTCCAAATAAAGAAGTCTGGGCGCTTAGGAGAGCCTGTGGGGACAGACACCCACGCAAGCAATGGTCCCATCATCTTGGAGTGAGAGCTGACACCGCTTGTGAGACGCTTTCCTGCTGCTTTGGGGCTGACTCAGGATGTGAGAGTGAAGCTTGGAGGAGGGGTCACCTGCAAGCTTGGTAGCCAACATCGTAATCATCCAGATGTGGGTAGGCAGATTCGCCTGGCGTCGAGGTCTGATGATAAATCAGATGCATCACCTTGTGCTTTGTCCATATTGGTTCAACACTGCTCTCAATCCGGCTCAAAGGACCACCTTTTGTAGCGGAGTCACGCTACAATGCTATATTACACTGGTTGAGGCGGCCAAATATGGACAGGATTCCGCTAAGAGAATGAGGGATTGGAGAAGAGATTCTTTGGGTTGTCATCTGCACCAACTATTCTTTGGCAGTGATGTCTGTGGCTAATGGTCTAAAGGAACAATAAAGAAATATAATCACAAACTATCTTCTGAGAACCATTTACAGCAATAATATTCGCATTAAATCAAACATATGCAAATAAACACTGATTAAACAATCACGTCTGCATCCTTTACATTAATAGCAACCTATCCAATGCAAATAGGCATAATATAGTTGTGCAATGACGCATTATTAATGTAAACACAAGTGTGACGCAGTATAATAATCCTGCCGATGCTACTGCTAACGGGGCAAATTACAGCCACTACGGCGCTCAAAACTTGTATATTGTAACCACAAACAATCGTGGGGATCAACAACACAGTATACTAGATGAACATACACATGCAGATGTACTTACGTCAAGGCATAAAACGCATTATACAGAACATAGACAGACGTGCAGAGATGAGCCTTCACCGAACGGTCTTTCTGTGCCACACTAAATCAACAACTTTAGTTCCTGGGACAGGCTTTCGTACACTGGTAAATTATTAAGTTGTTGTGGTTTAAAATTAACCCTCCTGTTATGTTGCGAGTCAAATTGACCCATTATATACATATGGGATGCACCGATACCGACACCACCCCCAGTGCAGTTACTCCTACTCGAACAAATACCCAACACCGAAGATATCATGTAATTATGTTCATCGCCACGCGGAGGCAGTGTAATTGCCACAACACTTGCCAAATAAACTGCAAACTGTGCGTTGATAAAAATGTTAGCCGTCTGGAGGTACTTTAAAATAAATGATAATGACAGCGCAAAAGAGACTAATATTTAAATATTGGTCATATTTTTATATTTTATTTTAATTGTTGTTTATTTTTATCGTTTTGATACATACAGACAAAGAAATGATAAAAAATTAGTATCATTTATTTTGAAAATAAATATAATAAGGCTTCAAGGTACTTTAATTTATATTTTGGTTTTTGAAAGGATTTTTTGAGCTTAGACTACTATATTTCCTGTACGAGAGGCCCCGGTTTATAAAATCAATTTACAAACTCAAGATTGGTGCGGTTGTTTAAATGGGGGCGACTCTATCTAAAACAGAAAACATTCGCTAAAAGTATAATTCAGTGCACAAAAAAAATATATTTATATACCAAATGATTGTTGAATTTAAATGTACCTGTTTACTGGCAGCAAAACAAAGATAGATCATGATGATGCCCTTGTCACTTGTCCCTGCCATATCCAGCCTCAAGTAGTTACAATGTACCTTTTCAGGCTCCTTGCTACATTACATCCTAGCATAGGCACACAAGCTAGGCAAAAACATTTAATAGAAATAAAAGGAACAAAAGTTTATTGTTCGCTGGTAAAAGGTAGGTTTTTTATTTTCGTTTGAACCACTGGAGATAAAATTTCGCAATACAGCAATGTCAATCATCTGTATACATGTAAATTCTTCAGTATAAAATTAGCAACACTGAAATGCAAAAATTATTAGGCTTATCTTTCTTCACATCCTTCAAAATCAGATCCGCAAACGTCATCGTCGCCGAACAACTCGATTGTAACCTGTGCTGCTTTGCTGTCGTATGATGTCGACACGCCATCACCGGGTATCGCTTTGTGCTGGTAGGTTTGTAGGAAGGGACGCTTTGGCGAAAACCCGTTTGTACGCTTTGGTTTCACGCTGTTCCATCGCCGAATAACCTTATTTCGGGTGACGCTTTGACTGGTATTTGCCACGCTGCCGCTGTCGCCAGAATGGTTAACGTCACTATAGAGTCGCAGCGCCTCTAGGGCTACGACGCTGCTAATAACGATGGGGGCGTTTATCTTAGAGTTTTAAAACATAATGAGCATTTTCTGCGGTTGAGTAGAATGGGGCCACCTATAGTGTGGGGCGGCCTATCGTTGGGGAAATATACAGTAATTTTATATTGGTAAAATATATAAAAAGTTTTAGGCAGGTGTGAAAAAAATAGTTAAATAAACAAAGAATGCTTTCAGAATATAAATAATGATTGTTTATTTTTATCAATTTACAAAGGATAACAAAAGAAAAAATCTAAATCAAATCAATATTTGGTGTTACTTACCTTTTGCCTTCAAACCAGCATCAATTTTATAGGTACACTTGCACAAACTGTGGGATTATAGTCATTATATTATTTTGTAGGATTATAGGATTATAGATCTGTATTAGTTCTCCAAGATGTTTGGAACAACCTAACAACCGAAGTTCTTCCAAAAACTGTAAAAAGTGTAGAAGAATTGATGGTGTTTTGAAGCAAGAAGGGTGGTCATAACAAATATTGATTTGATTTAGATTTCTTTGTTCATTCACTGCATTTTGTTGATTGATGAAAATAAATGATTAATACTACCATTTTGGAAAGCATTCTTTATATACATTTTTCATTGACCTGCCTAAAACTTCGGGTAATAAGTACTGTATATTGTATAAATATATATATATATAACATATATATATATATGTTTAAGTATGTTTTCAGTATGAAACTTCTTGTGCTTGGCTTAATAAGGGTAATCAGCATATAAAATAAAATGGTTACTTTCACACAGAGTGCTGTGAAAAAGTATTTTCCCCCTTCCAGATTTCTTTTTTTGTTTGTCACACTTACATGTTTCAGATTATCACACAAATTTAAATATTAGACAAAGATGACCCAAGTAAACACAAAATGCAGTTTTTAAGTGATGATTTTATTTATTAAGGAAAAAAACTATCCAAACCTACATGGCCCAAATTAATTGCCCCCTAAACCTAATAACTAGTTGTGCCACCTTTAGCAGCAACAACTGCAATTAAGCATTTGCGATAACTGGAAATGAGTCTTTCACATTGCTGTGGAGGAATTTTTGCCCACTCTTCTTTGCAGAATTGTTTTAATTCAGCCATATTGGAGGATTTCCGAACATGAACCGCCTTTTTAAGGTCATGCCACAGCATCTCAATTGGACTCAGGTCCAGACTTTGACTAGGCCACTCCAAAACTTTCATCTAGTTTTTTTTAAGCCATTCAGAGGTGGACTTGCTGGTGTGTTTTGGATCATTGTCCTGCTGTAGAACTCGTGCGCTTCAGCTTGAGGTCACAAACTGATGGCCGCACATTCTCTTTCAGGATTTTTTGGTAGAGAGCAGAATTCATGGTTCCATCAGTCACAGCAAGTCGTCCAGGTCCTGAAGCATCAATGCAGCCCCAGACCATCACACTACCACCTCCATGTTTGACTGTTGGCATGACGTTCTTTTTCTGAAATGCTGTTACTTTTACACCAGATGTAATGGGACGCACACCTTCCAAAAAGTTCAACTTTTGTTTCGTCAGTCCACAGAATGTTGTTCCAAAAGACTTGAGGATCATCAAGGTGTTTTTTGGCAAAAGGAAGACCAGCCTTTATGTTCTTTTTGGTCAGCAGTGGTTATCGCCTTGGAACTTTGCCATGCAGGCCATTTGTGCCCAGTCTCTTTCTTATGGTTGAGTCATGAACACTGACCTTAACTGAGGCAAGTGAGGCCTGCAGTTTTTAGATGTTGTTCTGGGTTCTTTTGTGACCTCTTGGATCAGTCGTTGCTGCGCTCTTGGGGTCATTTTTGTAGACCAGCCACTTCTAGGAAGGTTCACCACTGTTCCATGTTCACTGGAGTCCCAAAGCTTTAGATCTCAGCATGATGTCTTCCTTTTTTTAGGATCTTTTGGGCTACTTTTTAAGTGATCTCTTGATTCAGCAGGTCTGGCAGTAATCAGGTCTGGGTGTGGCTGGTGAAATTGCACTCAGATTTCCAAAAAATGTGATGAACCACCGTTACTTTATGATTTTACAAGGGGGGCAATTATTTTTGTATTTTTGTAGGTTTGGATAGGTTTTTTTTCATTAATAAATAAAATTATCCCTTAAAAACTGCATTTTGTGTTTACTCGGGTTATCTTTGTCTAATATTTAAATTTGCTTGATAATCTGAAACATGTAAGTGTGACAAACATGTAAAAAAATAAGAAATCAGAAAGGGGGCAAATACTTTTTCACAGCACTGTATATATATATGTATGTGTAATATATATACATATATATAATAAAGAACGAGTTAATTATCCTTATTAAACCATGATCTGTGAGAGGAAAATAACACCATTACACCACATATTGATTGAAATGGTTAGTAATGGAGTTGAGATATAAACAATGTTTATTGAGATTTTTTGGTTTCTGACAATTTTGGATAATTAAACATGCCCCGAGTCAAAATGACATCATTGATGTTCCTGAGAAAGAACATAAAAGAAGGGTTAAATTAAAAGGAAAAATATTGGTAGATACAGACAGGAATATTTGAATACTTGTTTTCTTGTCAATGAGAAATATATCTGAATCATTTCTGAGAAGTTTGTGAGATGTAAACATCGACTTAACATATCATATACAATAATAATACTTTAATTAAAAGCATTAATAAGTGGTTGTATCCTTTAGGGCAGTTGTCCAAAGATATGTACTACCAGGATGTCATCACATTTGCAGTTGTTTTAGGTATAAACATATTTCTAAGAAAGCAACTTTAGTTGCAATTGAAGCTGAGAAGAAATTAAAAAGGTAAAGCAAACAAAGGCTCGTCACTATGATTTCAAATGAATATAAAAAATAAGTCGTAGTGTTAAGATTACAAGGAATATTATGAGGGCGTATTAAACCATTGTAGATTTAAATCAAAAACAGTTGAAGTTAAAGGAGTGGTTAACATTCAAAGAAAAAAGCAAAAAAATACAGAATTTGAAGTTGCAGATTTTATGGATTGTCTTTCTTGCAAGTTCTTGCTTGCTATATTGTGTGTTCCAGATTGTTTTAGTACCTCAGGTTAAGAGACCATTGGCTAATTACACAAATGTATTAATATAAATTAAACAGTAAAATTGTCTGTTTTGCTAAGCTTTTGTGTTTAAAGCCATCTATTGCCTTGCTTGGTATGCTCACTATCTTATTAATGTGTTTTGACCTTGTATACTTTTTGAATATCATTAATATCATGTGAATATCCAAATATAAACCAACTTTACCATGTAGCTAGGTTGAATTTTTTCCATTATATGGTGTTTGTATGTACTGTATGTTTTCTGCTGGGCAAACAAAAATGAGGCAAACACAGTATGTCACATTTTTGAACAAGTGTAACAGTGTAAGCTTGAAGCAACCATGTAACACAATATTGTATACATCTAGTAGAGAATGGCTGATGAGAGCAGGCAGTGACTATCTGTAGGGTCATTAACCTCTATTTAGTTAATGTCTAATTAAGTTCCGCATGGCACGCATCAAGGTCACACTTAATGGTAGATCATTTAGGAGCACTGACTAGCGGGAAGCAAACAGACATGAATGGGACAGCACTGATGCAGCATACTGTGAAAGGCTGAAAGACAGCTTTCTAAAGGCAAACAACAGAGAAAAGCCGTTCCTTTCTAAATTGTACTCTGGCTACAGACAATGCATTCAATATTGTGAACCACTTTTACTTAGTTCTCCTGGATTTGTTAAACAAGAAAAGTAATCATGCAATAAATTGTGTTTGCTTCATTTTTTTGGCCCAGCCATGTATATGGATATATGTATCTATAATACTTTTCTTAAGTTAAAACTTTTGTAAAAAATTTTCAAGACTCCCATCATCTTCTCTCGGAAGAAGACTTAGTTAAGGCGAGGTGTGAGAAAGGTCCCCCTCTTCCCGGTGCTTTGCCACTGTTCCTCCTTTCATTCCTCTCCTCCGCCACCTCCTCCTTTTGCTGCTGTCATCACTCGCTCTCCTTCCTCGTCCTGCTCTCAAACTCAAAATGGACTTGACTGACGTATCAAGGGTAATCCCCAAGCATTTGCCTTTAAAAAATAAAACCCTTTTTAAAAGTGGCAGAGTAGCACCCAAAAACGTTTGAAGCAATGTTGTGCTTGTCATGTCTGGCGCTGCTTCCTGCCTCCAGATTTCCATGTTTATGCGCTTATCAGTCAGTTCAGGAGAAGGTTAAAAAAATAAATAAATAAAAAACTGAAAAAACTACTCAAAATTACGACAATGCTAACAAGGTTAACAGGGAATAAAGGCAAATGAGGAACTTGAGCGTAACAATGCAGTCTAATAAAAATCTTATGACCACTTTATTCAAGTTGCGATTCGCCATTTCTTACCCAAGACATGTTTTTTAGCTTCTTGTTCTTGGTCTAAATGTCAAGCACTTTTGTCACAACTTTAAACACATCTTTACAATACGAATATTGCTATGAATTCTCTTAGCACCTGTTTAAAGAAACATGACTTTGTCATACATTTTAACAGAAACATTCACCAGTTGTTCTTAAGGAGAATTTTGTTGTCAGAACTCACTTACACAAGATACACATTACAATAACATATTGACTGTTTCAGGGTCTGGTGCTTTACTGTATTCATAATCACATTTAGGCATTTCTGTCAACAGCATTTAGCTATGTTAATTAAGAATAACTGGCACGCAAGCAGTTTATGAGAAAATATTGGCAGTTCAAGAACACATCATGAATATAACACTTTTCTTTGGAACAGATTTAAGAAAAAAACTTTAAGAAGCTAAGTTGGTAGATGTATGTTCATGCAAATGTCAACATATACAAGTCACTTTTAGCTTCTGTTTATTGTTAGCCAGGTTAGCTTACCAGACTCACTGTGATCTGTAGTCTGAACAATATATTTCTACATTTTACAAAAATATAGCTTCTTTTTAGTCTTCTTACTGTCTGGAAAGATTTATGGAGCTTGTCAGAATTTGATGCCGCATTAGCTGGGAGGGCCAGCCTTCTTTTAACTTTATCTAAAAGCTCTTTAGCTTTTGTTTATTTTATTTTATTGAAGAAATGCTTGAAATGTCAAAAAGTGCTGATGCAGCAAATCCACTTTGCTTGACATAGTAACCTACACTGTATGATATTTAGACAATAAATAATACTATTTGTATAATATTATATAATAATATAAAAGTCTTACTGTAAATCTCAGACAAGCTCCCAAATTTTGAGTTATAAATATAAAATTTCCCCATCCCACAAAGTGCTTCAATTATCGCTTTTGTTGATTTTAGCCAATTAAGTAGTTGTGCTTTAAAGTTGAATTAAACATTAAAACAAAATTAACTAAAAAAATATATATATATATTTTGTGTAAATATTCATTTATACATTCATGTATACTCTGCAGTAATTAGTCATGTTCTCTATAGAGAAGCCGGAACATTGACCCAGAAATCTTTTGGAATGCAAGCCAGCTTAAGCTGACATCAAGGCCGGCTTTAATTTCCTTGTCCCTGAAAAAAGTAATGGCTGCCAAGTTCATTAAATCACCCCCAATACAGCAGTTGACAAAAACACAACGGCAGAGAAGGTCAAGGTTGTGACATTTCACGCCTTATGTAAGAACTGCTGGCCAGGCTTGCTGTGTCAAAACCTTGTCCGTAGACCATCCTCCTACTTTAATTGAGTTTCCCCCCCCCCTCTTCTGTCCCCTAATCCTTTCAAAAATCTCCTCTTATTCCTTTTCCACTCAATGACTTTTGTTGTTTGAACTTAGCTCAATAATGAGTAGCTGTGCTCTAAAAATTTATTCAACATTTAAAACTAACAGATTTTAAAAACATTAATAATGAGGTGTAGGGATGGCACTTCTGTTTGCCAAGGTGGCAATGATTATGGTACATCCGGGTAGCAAGACGGCAATGAGAACCACATTTTTAGTTCTAGAGGCAGTGATAAGGACCGCTTTTTGGCTTCCTCAATGTTCAGCTTCCCTGTTTCCACTATCCTTACTTGCCTCTCTTCTGTTTCATTGCCTTCTCCCTTCAGACAAGTCAAGCTCCTTTCTCGATTTCCTCTGCCCCTTCGCTGTTCCCTTCCACACCTCCAACCTATTCGTCTCTCTTTCCTCTTACAGGTAGATGCAACTGGCTTCAATTTGATATCTCCTCCTCTTACCCCACAAGCCCATCCCATTTTTTGCAGGAGGGGGTTGGAGTGACTTCTGCCATGCCGAACAAATCTGATGATCAGTTCTGCCTCTCATGACCCGAACCGAAAGAATAAGAAGAGGCGCCCTTGCCGGCTGCCTGCCAACCAATTACCACCCCAACAACCCTTAGCACCTGCCGTGCTCCCCCCTTATTGTGGCTTTGGTATCTGTCCCTCCTTCTTCCTTTTTTTCCGGCATCAAGGAGTGCCAGCACCAGCACCTCCAATTACCCAGCTCAACAAAGAGCGCCCTCCCACAGGGTCCTTCCTGATTGTCTTAGCCCTCTCGTTCTGCACCCCTCCATCTCCTCAACACAATTACAACTATCGCCAGTACCCTCCAACACCCTCAACCTCCACCCCTGTGTTCCTTGAATGCTCGAATGTACCACCAGTTCCGCCATGGCATCATCATTCCTGCGGCCATTCTGCGATTTAATTAAGGCCCTTTCCCGCCGGTTCCTCGTCAGCCTGTTACTCATTACTCATAGTCGCCTCGCCTTGCTGTTACCAGCACAAGGGTTCCCGCTTATGTGTTATGTCTGAGAAATGTGCTGCTCTCCGGGCACCTAATAGGTATCGCTGCCATTCACCCTCCTGCCTTTGGCCTGTTTGTGATCCGCTAATTAGTGCTAGCTGAGCACCGTGATACCTTTTTGTGAAGTGAGATTTTTTCTTCTACCCCCTTCAGGTTTATGCTTCATGAGAGATTCCTCTTTGTGTAATGATTTTTTTGGAGGAATAAACCCCTCCTTTTCTTGAAAGGAGTAAAATAGAATCCTTCACATTTATGGCATAGACAAGATGCTCTTATCCAGAGCTACTTTTCATTTCAAGTTTCAGGGACAGTTGGCCAAAAAATGGAACTAGACCTTGCCTATTTTTGCTGGTTGCAAACTTTATCTAGTCGGTCAAAAAATAAACTTTAGCATTAGTGGGATCTTGGAACACTTGAAGCTGGATTTGTGTCATCAGAAGTGAACAGACATTGGTCAGACTTTTGCAGTATTTATTAAAAGGTCTTATCCAGAGTGACTGGCGTCTTAGAATAACTTGTGTACCGAAGTTGTGCATCATTACTTCATACTTTGCTACTGTACCTTGTTCCTGGTCTGAATACTCTCAGTGTTAGCAACTTTCCCTCCCCACTGAACTATGGTACCTATTACTCCAGGGCCTTTCTGTGGACAACACTTTTGGAAACTGACACTGAACCGGGCGGCACGATGGCACAGTGGTTAGCTCTGTTACCTCAGAGCGAGAAGGTCTTGGGTTCGATCCCTGGGTCGGCCGTAGGGCCTTTCTGTGTGGAGTTTGCATGCTTTCACCCTGTTTGTGCATGGGTTTTCTCCGGGTGCTCGGGTTTCCTCATACAGTTCAAAAGCATGCACTGTAGGTTAATTGCCGACTCTAAATTGCCCCATAAGGTGTGAGTGTGATTGTGTGAGTGTGTGTACTCTGCGCTGTGTTGGCGCCTACCCTGGGCTGGTCCCCGCCTTGCGCCCGTAAGTTCCCGGGATACACTGCGGTCCCCCCGCGACTCCGGCTGAGATTGAGCGGTTCGGATAATAAATGAATGAATGATACTGAACACCCTGATTTTAGCTCACAGCACGAAATTCTGCATACTACATACTACTGAATTAGCTCAAAACAGTGATATTTTGGTTACTTTGTGCCAATGTAATGGTGATTTGTGCCACTGTCTGGTCCTTGTGATTTTGGAATAAATGGAGTTTACGAAATATGCAAATTCAGGCATTTAACTTGTATTTCATTACATTCAGCAAACACTCTTATCGAGAGCAACTTCCATTCCACTACAGGAGCAACGTCCCTGGATCAACTTGGGTTTAAAGGTCTTGCTCAGGGGCCCAATTGTGGTAAATACTGGTGGTAGGATAGAGCTGGATTTTAGCCTATGACATACTGGTTGCATATCCTTCCAGAAATGGGAGTAACAGTAACAGTAAGGAGCCCCGGTGATCAGAGTGTCAATGATTCGAATCTCAAACTGTGAATTGTACCACTGAGGTACCTGTAACTAAGGTACTATGGTACTGACCACAGTCTACTGCTTCCTGCCCACATCAGCTGCCCCACTTCTCCTACAAGGATTGGTCAGTTTCAGAGGTACCATTGCATTGTGCTGCACTGAATGCCATGGTGTGGTGTGTTCACAACAAATTATCACTCACTCACTCTTCATTTTAAGTAGTTTTCTAATGGAGGACTATTTTCTGGAGCAATTTTCTTTGCATGAAATCTGTGCTTTTATAGAAGTACTGTTCAGGTACGCTATACACCACTAGTCTGGACCAACTTTAGATCCACAACTCACCAGAGATTCACCAACACAGACAAGCAGCTCTCACTTGGGATTCACCAACTTAGCCCAGCAGCTCTAAACTGCCCATGTCAGTGCTCCCTACATGGATAGGTCAAATGCAGAGGTCACATTTTGCTGTGATGTGCTCACAATGACAACAAAAGCATTCACTCACTCAATCCCATTAAGTGAAATTGAAACTCGAACCTATTTGTCCGTTGTAAACACACTCCAAAACTCAGTGCGCCACAGTAAAATATGTAATCACCGTATGTGACCAAACTGAAGCAGTGGGCAGTTGACATGAGCAGCACCTGGGGAGCAGTGCCTAGGGATGGTACCTTGATAACCGGTACAATCTTTCAGTGGTCTCTTTACTGGTCCAGGATTTGCAGTAGCAAATGGTTCGGGGCAACTCCAGAACCATTATACTAACCCTAAGGGGCAATAACCAGTACATGAACATCACGACCAAACTCTATTTTTCTAACTGTCATTGTGACAAGAGACAGATTTGCTCTGCAGTGCCACGATGGAACTAGTCCAGGCTGTTGGTCCCTGTGAACCCTGTGAAGCCCGGAATGGCGTCTACATTTTTCCATTTTATACGTGGGAGAGGGCTGGGGGAGCACAGCCAGGAGGCTTGTCTATGCAGCAAATCCGTGGGCAAGCACAGCTAATCTGAGCCTGTGCTCCTCGTTCCCTTTCGGTTGCATAACACATTTATTTTTGCAGACGCGGAAATGCACCGCCAGACTCCTCCTTGCTTTCCATGGGGCGGAGTGGGATTTCTCTGGCTCAGCGCAAAAAACCTCAGTTTCGTTGGTTTGTTTATTTGTGCCGTTCCTAGTGTTTACTGACCTGTCTGGGCACGAGTGTTTATTTGCTATGATAGCAAGAATTTCCAGAAAGTGTGGAGTCATATTTGATGAGCCAGCTACTGGATTTTTCTGTTTTTAATCTTCAGTTTCATAAGCATATCTTTAACAAATTTGTCGTCATTTGGAATGCTACGCACACAATAATTTATAGACAATAATTGCAGTTTATTATGTTTTTATCTTCTATGTAAGACTAAATAATGTAAATAAGTAATAGAAAAACTGCATTTTATCACAAGCTAAATTTAATATTTAAGTTATTGGTAGTATAGAAAGATTCTTAGAATGTGCTGGTGTTTCTTTATCTTATATTTACAATGCTGTGAAAAAGTATTTGCTCCCTTCCTGATTTTTTATTTCTTTGCATGTTTGTCACACTTACATGTTTCAGATTATCAGACAAATTTAAATATTAGACAAAGATAACCCAAGTAAACACAAAATGCAGTTTTTAAGTGATGTGCAGTTTTTAAAACTATCCAAACCTACATGGCCCTATGTGAAAAAGTAATTGCCACCTAAACCTAATAACTGGTTGTGCCACTATTAGCAGCAACAACTGCAATTAAGCATTTGCAATAACTGGCAATGAGTCTTTCACATCGCTGTGGAGGAATTTTTGCCCACTCTTCTTTGCAGAATTGTTTTAATTCAGCCATATTGGAGGGTTTCCGAACATGAACCTCCTTTTAAGGTCATGCCACAGCATCTCAATTGGACTCAGGTCCAGACTTTGACTAGGCCACTCCAAAACTTTCATCTAGTTTTTTTTAAGCCATTCAGAGGTGGACTTGCTGGTGTGTTTTGGATCATTGTCCTGCTGTAGAACTCGTGCGCTTCAGCTTGAGGTCACAAACTGATGGCCGCACATTCTCTTTCAGGATTTTTTGGTAGAGAGCAGAATTCATGGTTCCATCAGTCACAGCAAGTCGTCCAGGTCCTGAAGCATCAATGCAGCCCCAGACCATCACACTACCACCTCCATGTTTGACTGTTGGCATGACGTTCTTTTTCTGAAATGCTGTTACTTTTACACCAGATGTAATGGGACGCACACCTTCCAAAAAGTTCAACTTTTGTTTCGTCAGTCCACAGAATGTTGTTCCAAAAGACTTGAGGATCATCAAGGTGTTTTTTGGCAAAAGGAAGACCAGCCTTTATGTTCTTTTTGGTCAGCAGTGGTTATCGCCTTGGAACTTTGCCATGCAGGCCATTTGTGCCCAGTCTCTTTCTTATGGTTGAGTCATGAACACTGACCTTAACTGAGGCAAGTGAGGCCTGCAGTTTTTAGATGTTGTTCTGGGTTCTTTTGTGACCTCTTGGATCAGTCGTTGCTGCGCTCTTGGGGTCATTTTTGTAGACCAGCCACTTCTAGGAAGGTTCACCACTGTTCCATGTTCACTGGAGTCCCAAAGCTTTAGAAATGGCTTTGTAACCTTTTCCAGAACGATAGATGTCAATTACTTTGTTTCTCATCTGTTCCTGAATTTCTTTAGATCGCAGCATGATGTCTTCCTTTTTTGGGATCTTTTGGGCTACTTTTTAAGTGATCTCTTGATTCAACAGGTCTGGCAGTAATCAGGCCTGGGTGTGGCTGGTGAAATTGCACTCAGCTTTCCAAAAAATGTGATGAACCACCGTTACTTTATGATTTTACAAGGGGGGCAATTACTTTTGCACATAGGGCCATGTAGGTTTGGATAGTTTTTTTTCATTAATAAATAAAATTATCCCTTAAAAACAGCATTTTGTGTTTACTTGGGTTATCTTTGTCTAATATTTAAATTTGTTTGATAATCTGAAACATGTAAGTGTGACAAACATGCAAAAAAATAAGAAATCAGGAAGGGGGCAAATACTTTTTCACGGCACTGTATATGCTGTATCAGCGCTGCAGCATTGATGAAGTCTATAAAGCAGTCCTTATATGACCCTACAATTTTTTTGAGCTACACTCAAACTGAGGGGATATGTGACCCTTTAAATAAGCTATATACTTTGTAAGAGTTGCACGATTCAGAAAATCTCACAATTCTTGGGCTCATGATTCGATTCAAAATTGAGCATGATTCATAAACAATTCACAATTCAATACGTGTATAAATTTTTTTCCAGATTGCTGTCCCATTTGTCTGTGACAAATCAACAAAAAAATCACAATGAATCAAATGTAGTGTTTTGCCGGTTTATAGCTTTAAATGAAAACAAATATTCTCACCCTACAACTTAAACTAATCCTCAGTATATAATACGTTTTTTAATAGAACTTGCGCAACATTACTGTACCCAAATTTCAAGGTTTTGTGACCCTTGACCCTTACATGGATCTGTAGTTAAATCAGTAGGTTTCATAATTCTTAACCCTAAAACTGTATCTAATCAGGGACGTTCACATGACACTTAAAAGAATCTGTAATCAATTTGGGGGATACACAACCCTAAAGGAGTTGTACTCACATCAGGTTTCATGTCTCTGTAACTCAACACAGCACTCATGCCTATTCTGCTCTCTTTTTTCCTGTCTGCCCTGGACACAGCACATCAGAAGGTATTTGAGTGCCAGCTTGGTGCCCCCACGCAGATTGAGGTAACAGGGTACCTTTAATTTGCAACAATCTGTCAATAGTGTTTCTTCTCTACCTTTAATCCCGCAACAATCTCTCGGCATCCTGCCTCCCGACTCTTCACCCCAATATAGCTCTTACCATCCTGAGGCCCAGGCATCAAAGATCTTTGCAAAAAAAGTAAAAAAAAAATAAAATGCTAGGGGAGGGAAGGTGTTGGTTGGGGGGACAAGGTTGGCTTTCTCACTGCTTATTTCAGAAGTTCTTTTGAAGTAAAAGTTCACTCAGCTAACATTTTACGAACAACTTATTCTCCATCTGTTTGCCTGATTTCCTATCGATTTCTCTGCTTCTTGCTCTGGCAGACAAGACAAAAAGAAGAAAAAGAGGAGGAGGTGGGGGTGGGGAGAGGAAGAAAGACAGAAGGAAGGAAGATCAATGTTGACGTGACCTCCTGCAGGGACATCAGACAGGCACCGATCATTAACCAATTCCACGCTGCCAGGCCGAGCCAAAACGCTAAAATACCATTTCATACATACATATATGAGACATCAGCATATATATATTTGATGCTGATGTTGGCGCAGTTTCTGAGGTCTGTATTGAATCTGCAAAAGCTGCAAAGGACAAGATGTTGGGGCGATTATTCCAGATTGTTAGGAAGCATTGATGGCCAGGATCCAGAGGATCAGAGAGAAAAGATCCAGTGCCATGTGCTGCTGCCAGCATGCCACAGTCCTGCTCGGCACATGCTCACCTGTTTTGTTGATACGACAGCATCTAAAACCCTGCATTGCTCTGCTTGCAGTTTCAATCTGAAGTAATCCAGGCACTCATAAAGCAAGGGGCAAGGACATGGCCAAAACTTTGATCAGATGACACCTAGAAGAGTTGTTGTATTTTGTTGAAAAATGGGATCATTAGAGGAGAAAGTCATTTTAAAAAGCACAATATAGACTTGCTGCTAACATAGTTAACCATATATTCTAGCAAGGCCATTCAGCTAGAGATTCATTATTTTGCACTTACATTCATTCAAACCATCCCTTAAACAGATTCTTTAAAAGAATGGAATGGGGGTTATGAAAATGATGGTTTAAAAAGCTTTGCAATGGTTTGGGATTTCCAAACTAATTGCGTCTAAATTACAGCGCTTGCACAAAAACCACCTGTTTTCCTTCTTTAAAGTCTTTTAATATAAATTGGAATTAAACTAGAGTTGGTGCCCCTTCGGGGCCCGAACGTGCGCTGTTGTTACGGGAAAATAAAATCAACAATAATCGACTGTAAAACTTGTACAATAATTTAAGCAACTGTATTTAAGGCAGAAAGACTCAATACTTTTGTTTTTATGTGAAAGATTTTTGTTTAAAGGGATACGAATCCCCTGGTATTAGTACAACACCCTTTAAGGGTCACATAACCCTTCGGAGTACAGCACCTTTTAAAGGTCATATAACCCTTGGCTAACATTTATGTACTTTATCTTGTGATTTCAGAATCACAAGATAATTTCCCCCCTGCTGTACTCCCGCTTAAATATTTCTCCACTATTATCCTGCATTGTATTCATATTAGCCCAGATTGTGCTTACTATCCTGTCACTGTCTTCATCCCTTCCAGAGAAACGTATATTGCAAGGGAAAATTTTACATAGTTTACTTGAACAACTTCAGAGTGATTTTTTTTAACAGTGCATGTGCATGCGTGTTTTACAGTCGATGGTTAGGTGCTCTGTAGTCAGTGTTGGGAGGGTTACTTTTATAATCTATTCCACTACAGATTACAGAATACATGCCCCAAAATGTAGTTTGTAACGTATTCCGTTAAGTTACTCAACGTGAGTAACGTATTCTGAATTCTTTGAATTACTTAATATATTGTCATGCTTTTTACAACTACATGAATGTAGCAATCACATCCTGCAAATTCTTGTTTGTTTTTCTCTACCAATTGGCTGTTAAGCCCAAATCTCCCTGAATAGACAATATATTTACTGTAGAGGTGCAAAGACGAAATTTCCAAGTAAGAAGTGCATTCCTGCCTGGGCACTGCTGGCTCTGTTGTGCTGGCTCTGGCTCCATTGTGTAACTGCCACCACCAACATTAACAGGACGCTTACATTAGAGCCTCGTATTGCGTGTTTTGTTTGGGTTTCCGGCATTGTGTGGAATTACCAAAATTAGAGAGGGGATAGAGAGGGGATAGCCTAACATATGAAACAGGAAAAGACCGCCGTGTAATCCATTTGTTTCAACAAAGTAACTGTATTCTAATTGTCATCTATTTAAACGGTAACTGTAACGGAATACAGTTATTCATATTTTGTATTCTAAATACGTAACGCTGGTACATGCATCTTGCCAAACATGCCAAAAAAACTATTTTTTTAGTAGTATAATTCAAGGTTTTTGTCCCATGACAAGACAGATAGTCATCCCCATGTCACCCCCCTCTCCCTTCCCCAGCAAAAAAGAGCTCACAGATGAGGTGTGTGATAATGTCTTTCTGTAGGCAAGGATGGATCTGGCGCTCTTCTCTGCCCAAAGTGGCACTCGAGGCGAAAAGTGACAGCGAGGTTTAGCAGCCCAGATCCACTCACCTCCCTCATGTCCCATTAAACAGGCAGCGTTTACCCTTTATTTGTGTCATGTCAAAAATACCTGAGGGATAACGCATCATGATTGGTTACTGCCGCTCATGTCATACTTAAGCATTGCAACACCATTGGCTATTCGCGATTTACATATTTGTTCGCTGCAGGACAGGGATGATGCAATCAGCGCCGTTTCGAGGCAACAGTTTTCTTGACATTGGTAGGGGGTCGAGACTGAGAGAGTCGCAAAGTTTGCCAAGTGCATATTTATGAGGAAACATCATATAACGCATGCTAACATTAACGCAAAATCAAATCTTTATGATCTCATTCAGGGGTAGATATTGCCCTGAAACATATCTGAAACGTTAGCTTTAAAATAAAAAAATCGATCAGTTCAAGGACATCCTAATGGAAATTCTAATCTTTTATTGATTTCTCATTAGTGACATTGGCAAAGATGAATTTTTATCGACACAAATTTTGCTGGAGGGAATGTCATTTGAGTTCAGATAACAACAGCGAAGGGAGTAACACATAAATATTATATTTAATAACCTGTAATATTACAAGTAATTCAGTAATTGTAGTATTTATAGGTAAAATAGTAACTTTTTGTTAAAGTGTAATTCAAACTTACATTATTCTGTGTTAATTTTGTTTGAATAGTGCTTTATTCATTTGTGTATTTTGATGCTATGTGTACAAATTGTTAGAAGCAGATTGTTTTTTGGGTACACATTTTACAGATAGAATCACTATCATAGACATTATAATAAATGTATTATTATTAAAATGTCTGTGCACTTTACGCTTACTATCACATATGGGGCAGTTGGTGGTGTAACGGTAGAGTGTTCGCCCTGTGATCAGACGGTCACTGGTTTGAATCCAGGGCCGGTGAAGTTACCACTGAGGTACTCACGAGCAAGGTACCATCCCCAAGCACTGCTCCCCGCCGCTTGTTAGCTGCCCACTGCTCCTTCATGGATGAGTTAAATGCAGAGGTCACAGTTCGTTGTGGTGTGCTGTGCTGTGGAGTGTTCACAGGTTTTAAATTTTCTGCTTTCACTCTCACTAGTATTTTTTTTTTTATTATAAATGAAAAGTACAATTATGCATCACAAATACATGTGAGCTATGTCCAGGAAGGTATTTGATATTTGACATTTTTTGACAGCTGATGAAGGTTTGGTGATACAAAAGAATCCCAACCTTAGCAAGCATTTTGACTGCTGACGACAGAGTTTTTTTGGCATGAACTATGAGTGTGGGTGTATTTCAGCATGACAATTGTAACATTAATAGTAACATTAGTTGGTAAATAGTAATTGTAATGTATTACTTTTCCTGAAAAGTAAAGCACAATTGTAACTTAATATGTTTCTTTGTAATTAGCACACACTGACTAACATTCAAAACACAACCACTCATCCAGCTTTCAACCCACTGTTAGCGACACTTGCATTTTCAGATCTGCAGCATTTAGCTATGTAGCCTAGGCATTTGGTAAGCAAAGGTAATGTTCCAATTAGCACAAGCCAATTAAACCAAACATAACCTCCTAGGGCACACTGATAATACCTTCCAATTGCGTTCCAAGTCTGTTCTATGCAAGTTGTCCGGTCTTACCATTGGTTGGCATGCCGTGTTGATGCCTTGCCGTCCCCTCAGGCTTCCTACTCGGCTCAGCCCAAGCGTGTAAAAAGCGAATGGACAGAGGGGGGCAGACCGCACTCCGCTGTTTGCTTTATTCATGAGCAAGCGACGCATTGCCACCCTTCGCAGTCTCGCTCATCGGGGCCTGAGCGGGACTTCCTTCCCCCCTTGTCCTTCGTGGCATTTTCACTGCTCATGCACCCCTGGGTTTTTCTTCTGGGAAAAGTGAAGTAATAACAGTAATGGCTGAAGAGGATGAAGGCAGTCTTGGGCCAGGTGCCAGAGACTTCCTGAGGCGCTGTCACAGCAAAGCAGAGGTGCTGGCTGCACATTTTCCAAGGTCCAAAATAACAATCGGGTCCATGGTGGACTAATGCAGATGACTTGCGGCCATGGTTATTATGACTTTTCTGGAGCAACCAGGATTTAGCTGACCACCAGTTTACGATGGTCAATAAAGAGTCTTTTAATTTTTATAGCATTAAGGAAACTACCACCACTCTCTCTGTTGATAAAATTGGACATGGAGTGGACATTGCTGCCTTTGGACTTGGAGCAATTTGGGATGAAGTGGTCCAATGGTAGTAGTCCACAGGCAAGTTTCCTACTTCTGAACTACCACTCTCTTTTTGAGTGAAATCGGACATGGTGTGGCCATGGCCAATTTTGGACAATCTGAAAGTCTCAGAATGGGCACTATGACACATGATGAATGTTATTTGGATGAGAAACTACCGTTTGGAAATCTTACAAATTTTCTATTCCTAGTGCAGCTTAAGTGTAAACCCTGTGTGATTGTAACAGTTATGGCATTTATAAGATTGGTTGCCAAAACAGTGGTGTAGATGAATGCTCAGGGGCTCAACGATTTGGACTTTCCTGGTATTGGAATCATTGGGTGGCCAACCAAGGTCTCATTTGCTCAGACCACTGCACCACCAAACTGTCCTGTCAAAGATCCCTTAGCACTGTCAACTAACTTTGTCGACTCTATAATTATCGAAAGACCTCATGCACCCTCTTAAACTCTGCAGTTGTCTTCTTGTTTTTTTCCAGCAGGGAATGAGGAAAGTGCTGGATCTACTTGCTATGCTGAAACAGTACAAGGACATTGGTTTTAGTCTGGAAACAATCCAAAGTGAATAGCTGCATCCACCCCGCTCCAACCCACTCCCTTCTATCCAACCCTTCCGTCTCCCTCTTGGCCACTTGTGAAGAACAGATGAGCAGTTAAGTGACCAAGCAGCAGGGATGTGCTGTTGCCATGATTACATGGCCATGCCGCCGTTCGACTGCTGATTAAATTTCTCCTAGGTAGAGGGGAAAAAAACACATTACTAACCTAGGATCGTAATGGTGTCCGTCGCAGAAAATACAAGATCACTTAAGTGCTGTTTGAACAAGGCCATGAATAAATTAACTCGACAGGACACAGGGTTATATCTGTCTGAAACTTTGTCATTGAGGTGCCCTGATCTGATCTGGTCTGATCTTATGTCACTTTTGCTCAAATTTACAGAAAGAAAGTTAAAAATATTACATGTAGACACTAATGTAGCTAACAAAGGTTTTCATTGACTGAGCATTTTGAATACACCAGACTGCACAATTCTATGTTCAATACAAGTTATTACTCAAAGGGACTGTTTCCTAGTTACAGGACAGTCTTTCTGTAAGTAGCTTACTATTAGCCAGAGAGTGTTACTAAAACCCATTATCCACCTTATTTTCCCTTTTTTGGTTCTAATAACTGTTGTTTCGCCCCTGTACAAGTTTGGCCCTCTTACTGGAAAGATGCCATGGTAAATGTGATGCCTTATCTTTCATCCAGGTGTTGGGGAGGAAGCAAAGCACCCATCTTTCATCTTGTTCTTAGAGGTCACTCCATTGTGCCTGTAACTATAAGCGGGTAGCAAGTTCGTTGGGGATCAATTGAGCGATTACATTTTAATGAGAAACTGTTGATGTGTGTTCGGCCCAATTTAGAGCATCTATCCATCATTGCCGTCCCTCCTTTTCTTCTTCTCCTTCGCCTGCTCACATCCATCTCACACCCCTAAGCGACATGCGGACGAGAGGAAAGTGCTCCTATATTAAAGTTTAATTGCAGCCAATTTGACTTCTTAATCGGAATGCACTTAAGTTGTTTTCAGACGTGACTCCTGTCTTGTTTAGCCAGGCATGGATTCAAAAATGGAGTGGACAATGTTGATTTTAGACTTGGATACAATCTGGGGTGATTAGCCATACATTTACCATCATAGGGTCTCTGAGCAAGACCCTTAACTCTAAGTTGCTCTCAGAGAGACTGTCCCTGAGATTAGGCAACTAGAAGTTGTTCAGGACAAGAGCGTCTGCTAAATGCCTTAAATGTAAATGTGATGTAGCCACAACCTAACTGTCACTTCTGGCACTTACCTGAGACCAGGTGTGAATGGTTTGCAGTTAGGATTGATCAAAAACCTCTAAAATAAAGGCTTTGGAACTGCCCACTGCCTATTTGGCCTTGAAACTGTCCACTTTCAGGTCTAAAAGATGCCATACAATGTGATACATAAAACTCATTAAAGAATGGATCAGAGTGTGGTAAAAATCTGCGTTTCAAGGCCACGGCTTTTTGTCCATTTTCAGCAGGAGCTAAAGTTGAGCAGGGTCACCTCAGTCACTTGAGCAGGGGTTTAGCACAACCCAATTCTAGATCTTTTTCCAGTCCATCAGTTGCACTAGAGACCGTTTTCCTGACAACAAACATTCTTGCCTTTGCTGGTGATCATATTTTCTCCCAACAGTCTATTTTTTGGGATAATGTCTTTTCACCAAGAGAATAAAACCTGGTTGATTTGAAACTCCAATCCTGATGCATTTGGCATTATGAGTTGAGACAATTGCTTTGCTGGGGCCCAATCCATCTCCATGAAATGACCCCATAACAGGAGCGTCAAACTGGCGCTCCCTCCTGAAAAACCAGGTCACCAGCCCTTCCGTCTCGCTTCGCAGGCTAAGTGTCATAAATGGCCAGCCAGCTACTAACAGGATAATTTCATTATCAGATAGTCAGAGTTCGCCGCCTCCCTTCCCTGTCCCCCCTTGCCTTTTGTTCCCCACCAGCCTAATGGAGTCTGGGCCTCATATTTCGGTCTTGAGCTTTGATCCTTTTTAATGGCGCTTCGCTCCAATCTCTCCTCCTGTGGGAGATGATGCTCTAACGTCTCTAATGCCCTACATTCTCCTCTTTTCCATCCCTCTCTTCCTCCCATAGCACCTCCCATTTTTTTAATGACCTGTGATGAAGACACCATTCACGTCCTCCCTCCCAAATTCTTGACCTGCTTGACATCCTCTGATTTTGCTGTCCCCCCGTGGCATTCTGTGGAGAGAAAATGTGTTTCTGCAGTTTTGCCAATGCTTGGATGATTGGATGGTAACAAATGGGCGTGTGTATCCCTCCAGAAAGCATCTGTGTGTACTGTGCCAACTTTTCCATGTTAGGTTCTCCAACATCCCCTATGTGTCCCTATATTGGTGGGTGTGTGTGTGTGTGTGTGTTTGTGGGAGTGTGTGTTTGCAATGCATATGAGTAATGGACTGCACCGGTTTGGTGCAGTGGGTCCACAGAGAAAACTTTAAAGGCGTAGTATGACAGCACCCTTCCCCCACCCCTGCCCCATATAGAATGCCTCCCTTCCCTCTCTCCTTCCCTCTGGAAAAAGAAAGAGAGAGACAGAGAGAGGGACGCTGCTGCCTCTCCTTAACACAACGCCATAAATCAGCATCTTCTCAATGGCAGAATAACATCATCCGGGATAAGTGCCGAGGTGTTGATGGCCGGTCACGTGTTGCCAATTTTCTTGGAAAGAACAAGTGGCGACTTTACAAGTCATCAAAAAAATAAACCCATCTGCTGGGAGCGACAGCAACTTGCAGAAGGCAGTGTTGCAAAGGGATGCAGGCAAACCCCAGAATGAAAGGAGTGTTGAACAGAATAAGAAAACAAGTAGGAACGCCTTTGTCTTTTGAGATTAGAATGTCCTTACAAAAAGACGTGAAGACGTGTCAGTGGCGAGAGAAGAACAGTAAAGGATCTGCCAGAGAGAGAGAGAGAGAGGGAGAGGATGGAGGGATGCAGAGAGGGAGAGTCTACGCCAGTTCTGCGGCTGGCTTGAGCTGATCAATTATTAATGCTGTGCAGATTAGCAGGGAAGTCAACAAACACCGCAATGATCACCGGCTGTTCCTTTAGTGAGTGCAGGTGGGAGGGGTAAGAAAGAGATGGAGGGAGGGTGTTTCTGTTTACTCAGTGCCTGCTGTGAGAGTTCCATGCAGCCCAGTGGTTGCTGCTAAAGGGCTGTGGTGGCTTTCCTGCAGTGCAGAGAGTGGGCACAGGAAAGCTCAGGAAGGGGAGGTTTTGGGGGGATGGAGGGCACCACTGCAAGCCTACAAATCCTTGTTAATCAGCACACTCACTGCCCTGTACCACCTCTAGACAGTACAAATGAAAGTCTCAGGTAGAATCTGATGGTTACACTGATTTCACAGTGACACAGTCAGATGGGGTTTAAAGATAGCCCAGGCTTTGTATCACTCATATGTTGTAATGCTTACATGGCTAAAGTCTTTTCTGTGGACTATTATACAACTGTGCAGGATTGGAATTGAGAAAACAAGAAGAAGTGAGGGAGGCAAGCTACACTGATGGTATTTAAAAATGGACTTCAGGAAAAGGGAGCATCCTGCAGAATTCAAGGAGTGCTGATTTTTAGGCCTGGGGGAATGAACAGGGGTTTGCCATTAAGTAAAGTAGGATAAAGGGATGAGTGCCAGCAAGGGAAGATACATTTGGAGAGACAGACGGAGAAGGAACAAGAGTGTGGCAATGTGTATGTGAAAATAGAGTGAAAATGGCCTAAGAGTGAATGCGTTGAGAGGTGAAGAGAAAGAAGAGAATGAGAGAAAGATGGCAAGAGAAAGGGAGAGAGAACATGTGGATAGTCGAACAGCCCATTTGATTTTGGTGAAGCAGTGTCAGAATTTGAAAGAGAAAAAGATGGACAGAGAGAGAAAGAGAGATTGAGTAAAAAAGAGAAAGCAGAGACATTTACATTAGCAGCTAGAGGACGCCCATGCTGCCATCTGTGGGGGGGGGAGTCAGTGGAAAGACAGTCAGGTCTTTGAGCCTGTCAGTGTTTGACTAAAGATCAGGCTTTTGTGTGACACATCTGTACAAAATCTCTGTTAGTCAGATCCTGCCATTTTTTATCTGTGGCTCAAGGGGGGTCCATCTCTCTATTTCTCTTTTTGTCCCTACCTCCCCCTTCTATTTCCAGTTTTCGCTCACTCTCTCACACACCATTCCCACCCCTCTCTCCAAGACGGGATATCTGAACCCCAAGGGTGGAAAGGGGGAGTGGGTATGGGAAGGAATCTTGTCGGAATGTTGGCGTGCAGATAAGCTGGGGAATTAAAGGCAGGAGATCAGCCTCTGTGTCACTGCACATGAGAATTCGCAAGCAGACAGGTCTTACCCCGCTTCAAACCACTCAGTCTGGAACCCTCCCCTTCCACTCTGGTGAGCATCTATTAATGTTAAACGCCCAGGTCAGAAAAAGGAGAAAACGAGGGAAGGCAGGCAACAGGATGCAACCTCAGTAGCAATCGAGCACAAAAAATTGCTTTGGGACAAGGGAATGTGTCAGACAACTTGATTCGATTAGACACTCACAGGAAGCCCTGGGGCTCTTTAGTGTTAGAAACTGGATTTGAGGATGTCCGGAACGATAGACACATTCTTGTTTTTCCATGGAAATCCTCCGGGCTCCCATTTTCCAACAGAGGAGGGATTGGAACCCAATCTGATGCGATCCAAGCGAATCACTAGGGTTTTCCCCGTTATTTGTACTTTGCCCGGACGTCTTGTTCTCCTTCAGCTCAGGCTGAACTTCCGAGAGATGACAGCTATTGTTGTATCAAGTTTGGAGGACTGGACCGCATACAATGTCAGAGAATGGGAGCTGGACCAAGGGATGGAGGGTGAAAAATTGAGGGAGCAACTGTAGCAGTTGAGCCAATTTGGGATGTTGTCTCAACATCACTTTCTGGCTCATTTTCAGAGCCTGATGTGGCAGAAAGCTGACTCACCCGACGCCAATGTGGTGGTCGTTTCTCTCCTGCTGTTTCGAGAGTTTGCGTTCATTTTTATCATGTGGAAATGAGGCTCAATCAGAGAGCCGACTTGGTTGTTAGAATGTCATTGAAAGTGACTCATGTCTGGGGTGTTTTTTTCTCTTTTAATGTAATCAAATGGATGAGGTGTTCACCAGGCGGCTGAGGCTTTGATTGCAGCCTTAGTTAATATCTCTTGAATGCCAATAAATGGCAATGTCGCCTCCAACGCCTAAAGTAGCAGCCATGAATATGAATGAGTCTGACACGAGGAAAATTGCTATTCATATTACCCAGCGACAACTGTGGGAGGATGACTATACAATGCACAAACTAACGCAATCAATCATATATCGCATTTTGCACACTACTCTCCGACATTCATGTATCGCTGTACCCTAGCATCTTCTGATTGAAAGGTGATAGATAGGTGTTTTTTCATTTTGCATACAAGATGTTTGAGAAGTAAATTAAAGCAACAAATTTTGAACATGGAAATACATTTGACGTTCATTAAGAGTTTCTTGTCAAGTTATTTGAGGCTTGGTGTCATTTTACAAACTAGGAGGTTGTAGTTTCAAATCAAGATCTATTTTTCTGTGAGGACCCATTGAGCCCCTGAGCTAGTTCCTTAATCCCAAATTACTCCAAATAGACTGTTGTAGGAGTCATCAAATCAGGAGGCTGATTAAGAGGTTGTAGGTTCAGATCAAGATCTATGTTGTAGAGATATTGTTCCTGTAGTCGCAGGCTCTGCTCCAAGTCTGAGAGACTGAGGTAGACTGAAGTAGGTTATAGGTTTGAATCAAGAGATTGACCAAGAAGTTGTAGAAAAAAATCAAGATCTTTCCCACTGCCAGGCCTGTCACCACTGGGGTTCTGAGCAAGGCCTTTGGTTCGAAGCTTGCTCCAGTAAAACTTTTATAGGTTGTAGGTTTGAATCAAGAGGCTGACCAAGAGATAGTGAGTTCACATTTATGCTAGTACCACCACCATTGCAAGCCTCTTTATCTCAAATTGATCCCTGTAGTTGCAGATTAACTGAGGCTTGTAAAGTAACTTAAGGGCCTTGTTCAGGGACCCAGTGGTGGTAGTAAATGTGAAAATATTGCAATTCTGATTTGAGGTATCATCCCTGGAGCAATTTGGGATTAAGAGCCTTGCTCAAGGGCCCAATACTCTTTGGCCCAGAGTTCCTGGAAAATTTTGGGGTTAAATTCTTTGCTCAGAGCCCAATGATTTTATATTAATGATGTTAGAATTGCAAAGATTTTGCAGTTCTGATGTAAGGTCATGTCATAAAGCCACATTCCAAATATACATTCAAATCATCACTGGATGAACGCACACACACATAAGGACATCCCAACCATCACTGGCCGCCTGCGGCTAACGACAGAGGGGCTCAGTGGGTCTATGAAATCTGTAATGATACACCTCTTGTACTAAGAGACAACGAGCATTGTGCTTGGTTCATCCAATCCCCATTGTGCCGGACTCTGAGAGTAAATTAAATAGCTGTCTATCGATTGCAGCTCCCTAATGGGCTTCCTCTCTCAAAAGCTGAGACATAAAATAGAAAAGATATGTAATTGTACAGGCCAGTGTCTTGTGAGAAGGACTTGTCTGGCCTAGAGCTCCTGGCTGCTGACAGAAAAAAGGAGGGTTGCCGTGGTGAAGCTGCTGTAATTCCAGTGTTGTCCCGGGAAACGCTAGTGACTGAGGGACACTTCATTTGCCCTGAGAACTACAATGCAAGAAGGCAAAGAGAAAATACAGACATAAGGAAAATGGGATGGGAGTTTTCAAAAAAGATAGCTTCATATTTCAGGCGTCTGTGGGAGTTGCTAATGTATCCTAAGCTAATCAAAATTATGGGTTGTAATACAGGATAATATCAAATTATACTGGTTATTTTTTATAAATATAACTTTAAATATTATTTTGAGGCCAACAGTGGAATTGCTATGTTGCCCTCTGCTGGAGAAGCTATACAGTGACATTCAGAACTTTTAACAAATGACTAATATTGGCCTGAAAGTATTGGAACATCATTGTATCTGTCTGGTTCTAATTTCATGTCTGTTCTGTGACTAGAGATGTTTTCAAATAAGACACATGCTCACATCTACTTTTTACACACCACCTTGGCAAAAAAAAAATATATAGAAATACAACCAACTAGCTAAACTGCTATTCCTACCACTCTGACTCTGGGAGGCTTGGGCTCAGTAAGACTCATTGATGCAAGAGGTCAAAAGCAATCATCCCATATGGTACAAACCAACAAAGGGCCTTCTGTGGCACAAATTACTGTCAATTTTAATGATGTTCAGGGAATTTGATGTCATGACATGAACAATCCACTGAAAATGGGATCCTGAGCACAAGGCTGACCTACCCTCATTGATCCAAGGTCCTGTTCTGAAGATCAAAAGCCTCATAGGTGCTGTTGAAGGTGGATGTACAATAGCACAGGCTCTCTGTCTATCTTAGCACTAGTCAGTGACTGTACATGTTCATATTATAGTCTCTACTGTAATATGCACATGTACAGTCACTATTTACAGTTCAGACCTTGTAAGAAGATTTTCTCTATATGCTGTATTTTATGTATATATTTTATTCTTACTCCTTAGTTTATTGTAAGATTCTTAACCTGTAAACCTTTCATTTCTAAATTCTATTTTTTGATTTGCACAGTCTGTGGATCATTTAGGGTAGATTTCCCTACATGTTGTCCCTGTATAGCTGTGTATCATGACAAATAATGAATCTTATTCACTAGATTGTGAGACAAGGTTGGATATAATTTTATGACACTCCATCCAACAATCTACAAAATGTCCATAATTTGAGCTGCAGTAGCTTTTCTGATGAGTCTTACTACTTTGATTGCCTTCATTGACATCTTTTCTTCATTGACGTTTTGTCTTGGTCTTTTCCTCCTCATACTACTGCTCTTTCCACAGTTCGAGCTGATGCGTTGTGATTGAAAATTGTCATGCCACTATTTGGTACCCACTGAGCAGACCAAGGCGGTTCTTTGCCATTCCTGTTCTTTCCCACTCACAACCTATTTGCACAAATTTATTTCCCAACCATGATTCTACATTGCTAATGATCTGATGAGTTTGATCAGGTGTGTTTTTGTTCTATCTGTGAAGGACGGTGGGTCATGAAGATCTGTGGAATGGAATTCATCCAATATTACCTTTTACATCCAATCCAGTATTACCTTGACAATGAGACTGATTTTGTCTTTAATGCAAGTGACACTAGCTGCAGCTATTGAGCAGAACAAGGTGGTTTCGAAATTTGGTCTTCTCAACCCGCAATAAATTTGCACAAATTCATAATTTCTCGCCCCAGCACACCTGATCCCATATTGCTAATGAACTGGTGGGTTGTATCAGATGTGATGTATAGTGGTTGGGAATAGTCTGTTGAGTGTGGTGGATCACGGTGACTTAATGAATGAAACTCATCCAGTGTTCCCTTTTAAACCGTGACAAGAAGGCTGATTCCATCTTTATCTTTAATACAGGTAACATTTCAAAGCACCTTAGAAACCACCTTGTTCTGCTGCCACTATTGGTGTCCATTTAGACAAACAAGATGGTTCCCAATCCTGGTCTTCCCAACCTGCGACAAATTTACACAAATTTGGCATTTCCTGCCCTAGCACACCTGATCCTACATTGCTAATGAGCTGATGAGTTGGAACAGATGTGTTGTGGTTGAGAATTGTCCTACCTGTTGAAAACAGTAGGTTGTGGAGACCTGGATCGAAAACTGTCAATCCTCACAGTTAGAAAATCATGAGTAGAACTCACCAGATGATACATTTTTTCTTTTTGGGAGAGGCAAAATAGAAGATGGCTAAATCAAGAGGTAACCAACCATGAAGGCAATGGTCATCTGATGGAGCATGGCATTAAAAAATGGACACAAGGCTGGAAAAGTAGTGTGCCAGAGTGTAGTTTAAGGATGTAAGGAGGGGGTAAAGTATAGTAGGGGAAGCCTTCCCCATCTTGCCACCTTTCGAACTGCATTCCATGCTGGGATCTGTCCTTCTCATACACATACTCTTTCTCTCTCTTGTTCATTCTCTCTCTCTTTCCTGTGCCCCTCTCCACCCCTAAGAGCAGGTGTTAGCAGAGTTTGTGCTCCCCAATGCAATGCAGTTTTGTTCTAGTGGCAAACCGGAGCGCTGAATTATCCTGACAAGCCTGCACTCCTGGGTTTCGGGCCTCACACCTTTACCCCCTTTCTCTATCCTTCCCCCCGGGTTAGACTTTGCAACAAATTTATCCAGTGCATACACCCCCTCCCCTTCCAGAGGAATGGGGCTTCCCAACTGTATCTTCAGCTAGCGGATCAATGTAAGACAGATAATACTGAAAGTAGTTTCATTTATCACTGTCAAAATCAGGAGTGCTGCAGGAAAAAAGAAAAAGTTGCTGGAAGAATTAAGGTGGAGTATCTGCATTTATCCCCCACAAAAAGTGTAGCTAGACTTTGTGTTTGTGTCGTGTTTTTCTTGCATCTTGGAGACAGATCATAGAGGGGAAGAAAGAAATGTGACATATGGTTTCGCGTTTTCTTTGAGCTTTATGTTGTCGTCAGTGGCCTAAATTCTCACTGTCACAGAATTGTTCTTCCCTTGCCTATCTCCAAGCCCCAGCTAAAAGCGTGGAGCATGGAGACTGAATTATTAAAGAGCCACAAGCGCTTTGCAGAGGGAGGCCGTTAATAAGCTAATTCCACCACCATCCACTGCTTGACAAAAAACTAAACAAAAAAGTAAAATGAGATCTAAATGCCAGCTTCCAAAAAAGAACAGATTTTCTTTTTGTTTCATCTCCAAAATTCAATTTGCTTACAAAATTTCCTCTACCTTTTGGTTTATTTTATGGATTGTGGATGATGAAGCTCGTTTTTTTCAGGCCCTCGTTCTGGCCGTTTTGTCTCCTCCATTTTTCATGGGAACACCTCAAGCTGACACTTCGGCTTTGCCAGAACTGGCATCATCTGAGGAGGCTCTTTTTAGCCACACTAGCACAGCGATGGAGTTTTAAAATGTCTTGTTTAAAAAAAAAATCACACATCATGTGATCTTGTAAAATAATCATATAAAATATTTGAGAAATTGTGTTTTTAATGATCCTCAAGTTGCTCAGGAGATATAACATGAAGCTGTTAAGTCTCTTTATAGTGACGATGTTGTACTTTGTTACTATGCTTAAGTATTATTGTAACATAGAGCTTGGAATGAATGTATTAAGGCACGTGATTAATCTGGATCCAAAGTATTTTAACTTGGAATTTATCACAATTAATTGCTGTGATTAACGTAATAAATGTTTAATCAATTCCCATCACTATAATAAAAAACTTTGTACTTAAGTATTCCTTCTATTTACAATTAGTTGTTAATAGCTGCAAAATACTTTTAATACTTGAATGCTGGTAACATCAGATACTAGCACTACTCATTTATTATTCTGATGAGGAGTCTTGAGGAATCTGTACTAATCACACTGAGCGATAACCAATATTTTGAAGCAATACAGTGTATGTCTGCTGTAAAAATGAATGCTGGTGTCAAAGCTTGGGATAACAAATACTCCACCACAAACCTTGATTGAAATGTCTTTTAGCCTGTGGTTAATTGTGGGGGACTTTTCATCATGTTCTTAATACAAAAAGTGCAGAGAACTCCCAGCTGGAGTGTCGCAAAGTTAAACTTCTAGTGCTTTTAGCCTTCAATGCTGAGAGGCAGAACTCCTGACATTTAACCAATCAAACACTGTGGTGGACTTTCCTCTAGACCGCAGAGTGGTGACTTCACACAGAAAGAAATGGCTGCACTGGAATCAATGTAATATTTTTAAATTAGTTTATTTTTGAAATGGCCAATACGGATAACCGATTGACTTAGTGATTAGCCACCAAAAACAAAACTCTTTGCCCATTTTGGTGATATTTACCAATTTCCATGCTACAAATACAAGTGGCAATTATTTGCCCCAATTTATAGCGGGGAGGGACGTTAATGAGATGCCAGCTCCCTTACTGTCAGACTGTCTTTCTGGACACTACTTGTCCATTGTGCGATGTCTGAGTGAATACATCTGCCTTTTTCCATGGGATTGATGGACTGGTTTAACTAGTGCATTAGTTCACAAGGGGATTTGGTTTCAGGCCAGGCGATAAACGTGGGTTAAAACTGGCAGGGCTCTTTGGGAATGTGGTTAAAGATCTGCGGCTGCCAATTGAATTGTGGTGGTTGAAATGGCAAACTGACGGTGTGCTGAAGCATTTGAGTTCTGGAGGTTTTAATATGCGACACTTGTGCACTTGTAAATGACAGAAGGAGATGACAGAATGGTTAGTTTGGCCAATAGCAAAGGTGTAATAGAGTGAGGCTTTAGACTGGTTCTTGACATCTGTGTCTTACAAAATTTGACATATAGCCAGATTGAGTAGCATCAGAGAGAGACTGAGACAGACAAATAAGAAGGTGATAAGAGGGACGGGAAGCTCATGGGGACAAAATTTCTTCAAAAGGAAGAAACCATGGAAGGATGAGTGGAGGGAAGGTAGACGAGAAGACAAGGAAGTAAGAAAAAAATAAGGAGTAAAGAACGTAAGGAAGGTGATGATGGTATAATATTATTACTTAGCTGAAAATGCAAAGAATAGGCTCTGGTAGTAACATTACATTGAGTTTTGTCTGCATAGGTATTACACTAGAAACCAACATACAGTACACCATGAACTGTTACGGTTAATCTTTTCTACATTAAGGGGGAATTTATAAATAAAGTAGTTGGTGGAATTATTTATGAGGAGAGCATGATGAGGGACAGTGTGGAGGAAAAGGAGGTCAGTGGTAAAAACCAGGTCAGTCAGTGAACTCCTCTTAACCTCCTTCTTCTTTATTCATAAATCCACACACACCCCTAAATACAGTAGCTCAATTTAGACTTGCCCTCCTCTGTGTGTGTGTGAGTGTGTGTGTGTGTGTGTGTGAGAGAGAGAGAGAGAGAGAGAGAGAGAGAGTGGAGGAGTTGGACAGGTGAAATGGTTGAGACAGGAAGTTTTTATGGGGTCTTCAGTAGGAAGACAGGATGGAAGTAAGGTAGGATGTGTTTGGAATTAATAGATGAAGGAAGAATACAGACAGAAGGAATGAAGGAAGGAAGAGCAGAAAAGACAGAAAGGAGCAAGAACAGATGTTGGAAAGGTGGAAAGGAAGGAAGAAGAAAAGGATTAAAAAGACAGAAAAAAGGAAAGTAAAATAAGGAAGGAATCAAAGATCGCAGGCAGGAAGAAAGAAAGTGAGAGAGAGAGAGAGAGAGAGAGAGAGAGAGAGAAAACAATGTAAAATGAAGGATGAAGGGAAGGACAAAAGGCAGAAGGAACGGCAGGCAAGGAGTGGCGGGAAAGAAAGAAGGGAAAAAGAAAAAAGGTATGGCAGGCATGAATTAAAGACAGAGAAAGAGGAAAGAAGAAATTCATATGTATATATTTTTATTATACTTAATTTCTATATATTTTAAAAACTTTTAGAGTATTTAGCCAAAAAAAAAAACATATTTTTTGCCCTTTTGCTGGTAACATGAAAAAAGAAAGAAAGTCAGAAATGTCCCATCAAATAAATATGCGCATGTCTACGCCTATGTGTTTTTAACCTAAAATTATAAAGACCTGCAGATTGGGGAGCAAGGTTGGTATCCAACCTTAATATGAAAATAAGAGTAAGAAATCTAGAAGAGTAGAAAGGAGGCAGAAAAGTTTTTCACGACTTGAGTGTATGCTTGGCGTTAAGGTTCCATAGAAGTAGAGGGAACATGAAGTAAACGCGTGTGTGTGTGTGCGGAGGTCAGTGCGGAGTGGTCAGTGTTAATGGGATCAGACGGCGGAGAGCGGGCATCTATCTGCCCGTTCATGTTTAATCCTCTCCTGCCCCGGGCATCAGCAGCTGATAATCCTCCGGCTGCCGCTCTTCATCAGCGCCATGGCGATGCCAGGCGCCTCTGTAAATATTTAATTGGCTTCAGCGTGCCACTGTTAATTATGCGGGTGTGCCTCTCATCGCCCTCGCCTCCGCCTTCCCCTCCTTCCTCCTCTCCTTCTCTTCCCCTTCCATCCTTCCCCTCTCCGACCAGGTGTGACAGATGCGGAAGGCCGAAGCAACAGGAGACAGAGACACAATGAGAAAGAGGAATAAACTAGAAAAAACTGAGATAGCTGGAAAAAGAGACAAGTAATAATAGAGTTTACGAGACAGAGAGAGGTTAAAATACTAGAGAGATTTGATAGAGGGAGAACTGGGATAAGTAGAAAAAAAAGAGAAACACTGAGAAAGCTGAGATTGCTAGAGAGAGAAAGAGAGAGGGGGGCTGAGGAAGAAGGATGAAATGAATGGTTAGAAAGTGTGAGAGAAGATAAAAAACAGAACAAGAGAGAGAGAGTGAGAAAAGGGTCAGTGGGAGGGTAGAAAGAGAGAGCCTCTGAGTCTCTGAGAAAATAAGAAAGAGAGACACAGTGAGATATCTAACAAGAAAAAGAGAGAGGCTCTGAGACATAAAGTCCAATAGATGGAGAAATAGACAGGCAGATAGAGGGCTGGATTGATGGATGGATGGAAGGAAAGATGGATAGGCATAAATAGAAAGATGGATGGATGGATAGACTGATAAATAAACTGACAGATAGACTTGTTTTACTAACTGACTGATATAGATAGATAGATAGATACATAGATGGATAGACTAGTGTTGTAGTACTCAAGACCAGTTTTTGAAGGTCTAAGTCTTGCCTCGGACGCATCTGTATTTATACTCAGTTTTGTCCTGGACAAGGACAAAGAGGACTTAGGATTTTATTTCGAGACCAGCCAAAGCCTCAACTCTCACAAATAGTGCTATTTATGAGATGATTGGAGAACTTCTTACCTTCTTAACTTCTTAACTTCTTACTCCCTGCAGGGCGGCTACAAGCGGCTCTATGTGTAAATAAAATCTCTCCAACATATAAAGAATAAACATGTTATATATTCCCTCTGTAATTCACCCTGTGTTTGTGTGTGTGTATGTGTGTGTGTTATCCTGTTGAACATATTTCACCCAGTGTGAGAGTGTAAGGGAGGCAGATATTAGACTAGGAGGTGCCAATTGAGCTGTGAAAATTGGAATTGGGTAGGGAATAGGGAATAAACCTCCCACCCCCCACTTTACGGTCCCCACCAAGATATTCAGGGTACACATCAACTGTTTACACTCTGTGTGTGTGTGTGCGTGCGTGTGTGTGATAGATAGAGAGAGAGAGAGAGAGAGAGAGAGAGAAAGCACAGGTTTTAAGGTGGTTGTGGTGGCTTGATTGTACCCTAAAAGAAATCTGAGATCTGTCAGATTGTGTGAATTTTTTGTATGTGAGAGTCAGTCTTCATAAGGGAAAACTGCTATAGAAAAGTTTTAGGTTGCATGTTAAAAAAGTCAGTCATGGGATGTCATTATTATTTAATTACTTGGGAAAACAGCAAAAATATCTACAGTAACATGACTCACCTGGATGGAGGAGACCTTTTTGTCCCCTAAAATCACTTTTATCTGGGGTTTTTTGGGGTTTTGTGGGGACATTTGAGAGGTCCCCATGAGGAAAAATGACTTTATAGAAAATGTGCTTGTTTTATTTGAGAAACTAAAAGATGTAAAAGATGTGCTTTTGGTTACTGAGGTCAAGGTTAGGGTCAGGATTACGTGAAGGTGTAAAATTATGTACTTTAGTCATTATGGGAGCCTATGGAAAGACCTCACAAAGATAGTAATACAGAGACTGTGTGTGTGTGTGTGTGTGTGTGTGTGTGGGTGTGTGTGTGTGTGTGTGTGTGTGTGCGTGTGTGTGTGTGGCTTTTCAAGCCGATGTTTGTGAGTGTATGAATGTGTGACAATGATAGCAAGAAGTGACTCTGTGTGTGTGTGTGTGGCTTCTCAAGCTGATGTTTGTGAGTGTATGAGTGTGTGAGGGAGGAGTTGAATTGAATTAACCTCAATTCAATGAACTGCAGTCGTTCCGCACCAGAGACGGAAAGTAGCGACAACGATGCAAGCACTGACTTTCATACATCACGTCCTTATGCCTCTCTCTAACACACACACTCACAGAGCAGGCAGCGTGTGTGTTGGCTGTAATGTGATTAGAGCTTTTAGCTGCAGATCTTCAAGGCTGCGCCTCTCCTTCACTGACCGTTTACTACTCACCGCTCCATTGTTTCTTACTATTAAACACACATACACACACACACATAGGGAGTCCAAAAGATTAATACCCGACAGACACATTTTCTCTGGATGTCAATACTCCACCTTCACTCGACTCAACTTTCACGCTTGCTTGACTTGGCTGTGTTAGAAATGTTATGAGTTTTTGTGCCAACATTCTGAGCGTGCAGAGTAACAAACAAAATATCTTGTCTTTACACACTGAACTCTGCCTTCCTCATTTATGTCATCAGTATTGGCAGAAGTAAGCATGAAAATATCAGATATCAGCTTCGACCAATAATTCCCTTATTGTGCAACCCCAGAAAAAACAGAAATCAGGGGAATAGAGGAATTGATAAATGTATAGACAGATGGATTGATGGATAAATGGATAAATCAATGGATGATAAATGCATGGATAACTCTTTGTCTCTCTTTCTCTATTTCATTCTTCCCCTCTCTTTCTAGATTTACAGTACTATACAGGCAAGATCTTTTTACCAAACTACTTGAAGAACTGTAAAAAAATTTTTTATTAAGTCTATAAAACTGTCTTTATCTATATGTAAATATCAATATATATCAATCTATCTATATGTATATACTGTATAAATAGAGGGAGAGACAGTGAATGAGTGCGGCAAGTTTGTGTGAGTAAGCGAGACAGCGTACAGGTGTATATGTTTATACGTTTTGGTATGTGTGCATGATTGCGAGTGTGTGCGTGGGTGTGTGTGTGTTGCCATGTCTTCATCAGCAGCAGCAGATGTACTTTTCCTACAATATGCGGCAGTGCAGTGCTTGTGTGTGTGTATTGGTCATGTTATTTGTATGCTGTAGCAGTCTGTGTGTAAGTGTGTGTGTGTGTGTGTATGGTGGCTGTCCCTTCATTTCACGCTCGGGCGGCTCTGTGTGAATCCTCTTCCCTCTGCTCATTATCGGCCCTGTTCTGCAGCATGGGGGCCACCGACACACACACACACCCCAACACTGTCCCCCAACACCCAACTCTCGTCATTACTCACACATACGAGGGCAGTCGGCCTGCTCACCCGCTCACTCCTCTACTTATTACTTTATCCTCCATATATATATATATATGTATGTATATGTATATGTATGTATATATACATATATATATATATATATATATATATATATATATATATATATATATATATATATAGCTCACTCTATATAGTTTTATCTCTCTTCCTCTCCTTATTGTTTATTCTTCATTCTTATCTCTCCTATTCTCCCTCTCTCTCCCTCTCTCTCTCTCTCTCTCTCTCTCTCTCTCACGCTCTCTCTTTCTTTCTCTTGCTCTCTCTTTATTCCCCTCTTCCAAACCTATAGGTGGCAGAGTGCTGAGAAGCACAAAGCCATGTTAGCAATCAGAATCCTGAAAAATAAAAACAACGAATGACCCGACTTCCTGTTCCTGTCACGCACATGATGCTAATGCAGTTCCTGTCGCATACTGTGATGTTTGAAAACTTAAAACTCTGTTTCCCTCTGTATACATGCAGACATGAAAAGAGGATTTTCCAAAATCTCCACTTTGGCCGGAGGTTTCAGAATGTTTTCAGTGAATTAAACCTCTGTTTTTCATGTAAATGGAAGGCAAAACACAGGGATATATCATTGTTTTTCCAGATACCGGCTGTGTGTAAACTGGGTCTCATTTTCTCTTTCTACAATACCTCTTTTTATTTGACTCTTCCTAACTTTCTCTTTGTCTCTCTCTCTCTCTCTCTCTCTCTCTCTCTCTAGTCATATCTCATTTTCTAGTTATCTCACTTTTCATTGCCTTTCTCTCATCATCTCATGTTATGTATGTGTTTTTTTTCTAGCTTTTCCTGTCTTTTCTCAGCATCTCTCATTTTTCTTATTTTTGTCAGTATCTCTCTCTCATTCTTTTCCTCTCTCTGTACCTCTCTTTTCCTAGATACCTTGCTTTCTTGGTGTCTCTTACTGATGCTCTCTCTCTATTTACTCTCTCTGTAGACAGACAGACAGACAGACAGACAGACAGACAGACAGACAGACAGACAGATAGATAGATATAGCAATTTTCCCTTTTTATCTAGCATATTTAATAATATATATAACAGAAAAAAACACTGCAATATAAAATTTTCCCCGGCACATTGACAGACGGTGAGACAACAGGCTGGGTGTTATTCTCACCAACTCTCCTCTTTCTTGGCAGGACCCGGCGGCGTCCAGGCGGCAGAATACGGCCACCTGCCTGACAACATCACAGTGCTGGAGGGAAAGAGCGTCATCCTGAGGTCACACACACACACACACATACACACACCATCAGCATCCTGTCTGCTTTAATTTGACTCGTTTGTCTGTGAGATGTCAGTTACGGTCTCAGCTTTGGGTCATGCCACCCTAGTGGTGGCATGTCCAGGTGTTGCACATCTGGAGATTTGTTTTAACCACCAATCACACATTTAGCGGAGTGGCAATACATCGATCTACATTGATAGATCTATTCAATGATCATGGAGCCCATAGCATCGATCTAAAATGAAAACATTTTTGAATGAAAATCAGACATCATACATATTGTAATGTCTCTTCAAACTGAATTATATGAGATATGAATGAGATATTTCTTTAAAAAAGAAGATTGATTTTCATTTGAATAAACCATGTCTGGTTGAGCTAAGGAATAAAATGTCAAACAATATTTAAGTTGCTTTTTTGTGATTTAATATGAAAAGAAGTTGGTTAAGCCAGCATACAGTTAGGCCCAGAAATATTTGGACAGTGACACAAGTAAGTTTTAGCTGCTTACCAAAACATATTCAAGATACTCTCATTAATTAATCACTCTTTAATTTGAGGGTATTCACATCCAAATTGGAGGAGGAATTGGGAATTACAGCTCTTTAATATGTAGCCGCCTCTTTTTTAAGGGACCAAAAGTAATTGGACAATTAACTCAAAAGTTTTTTCATGGGCTGCATGGGCTATTCCCTCGTTAATCCATCAGCAATTAAGCAAGTAAAAGGTGTGGAGTTGATTCTAGGTGTGGCATTTGCATTTGGAAGCTGTTGCTGTGAACCCACAACATGCGGTCAAAGGAGCTCTCAAAGGTAGCGAAAGACTGTCCTTTGGCCGAAAAAATAAGAAATCCATCAGAAAGAGAGCGGAAATTTTAGGAGTGGCCAAATCGACAGTTTGGTACATTCTGAGGAAAAAGGAGCGCACTGGTGAGCTCGGGAACTCAAAAAGGCCTGGACTTCCAAGGAAGACAATAGTGGTGCATGATCGCAGGTTCCTTTCCACGGTGAAGAAAAACCCCTTCACAACATCCACCCAAGTGTAGAACACTCTCCATGAAGTAGGTGTATCAATATCTAAGTCTACCATGAAGAGAAGACTTCATGAGAGCAAGTGCAGAAGGTTCACCACAAGATGCAAACCATTAATCAACCTCAAAAACAGAAAGCCCAGTTCTGGAACAGCATTCTTTGGACAGATGAAACTAAGATCAACCTGTACCAGAATAATGGGAAGAAGAAAGTACGGAAAAGGCTTGGAACGGCTCATGATCCAAAGCACACCACATCTTCTGTGAAACACGGTGGAGGCAATGTGATGGCATGGCTTCCAAAGGCACTGGCTCACTGGTGTTTATTGATGATGTGGCAGAAGACAGAAGCCGCCGGATGAATTCTGCAGTGTATAAGGATATACTTTCTGCTCAAATTCAGCCAAATGCAGCAAAGTTGATTGGACAGCACTTCACTGTACAGATGGACAATGACCTAAAACATACTGCAAAAGCAACTCAGGAGTTTTTTTGAGGCAAAGAAGTGGAATATTCTGCAAAGGCCGAGTCAATCACCAGATCTCAACCCGATCGAGCATGCATTTTACTTGCTTAAGACAAAACTTAAGGCAGAAAGACCCACAAACAAGCAACAACTGAAGACAGCTGCATTAAAGTCTGGCAAAGCATCACAAAGGAGGAAACCCGGCGTTTAGTGATGTCCATGGGTTCCAGACTTCAGGTAGTTATCACCTGCAAAGGATTCTCAACAAAGTATTAAAAATGATTTTATTTATGGTAATGTTGATTTGTCCAATTACTTTTGAGCCCCTGAAATGAGGAAACTTTGTGGAAAAATGGTTGTAATTCCTAAACGTTTCATAGGATATTTTTGTTCAACCCCCTGAATTAAACCTGAAAGACTGCACTTCAATTGCATCTCAGTTGTTTAATTTCAAATCCAATGTAGTGGCATGCAGAGCCCAAATCATAAAAATTGTGTCACTGTCCAAATATTTCTGGGCCTATCTGTATGATTTTGCATCACATTGATCATTGACTCCTGAATTAAATCAAATCTGAATCGTATTGCAGCAGACTTGATGTCTGTTGAATATTGTGATGAAACTTGTAACTTACACTCCTATCAAGTACGGAGGAGCTCGGCTCCCCTGAAAGGGCACATTCTCCCTTCAAATCCTCTAAAAATAGATAGATGGATGAGGTATGGATGAATGATGGATGGATAATGGATAGCTGGATGGTAGTTGGATGATTGGTAGATAGATGAATGGACGTATGCATGGAAGATGCATGCATGGATGATGGATGATTGCTAAATGTAAACTCTATGACTCACACAAAAATGCAACTTCTTATTGAATGAAACAAAATAAATAGACAAATTACCATCCAATTTTGGAATTTTCTCTCTCTGCACAAAAATGATTTTGCAAAAAAAGAAACTAAACTCTGAACATTCCCTCTGCAAAAATTACACCATTTCCAGAAATACATAAAAAATTATGCCATTCTTGGACTACGTCCACATTGCTAGGCTATAGCCACTCAATTCTGCCTTTCAGCCTTAATGTTTCGTAGTTCTGATTTTCTCATGACTGTGTGAACAATACAAATCATTATTCCATTAGTCAATATGCAGTCCTAATCTAATACAGGTCTAATTTTCTGCAAGGCGACCTCAGTCTGAACAGTCAGATCTTTTATGTCAACTCTAGATTTATGTTTGTCATGATTTGGCACAGGAGTGGGATACTCAAACATAGACAGTGAAAAATTACACCATAAGATGGGGTGACGCGTCTCATTTTAATAAATAATGTGACCAGCCTAACAAAAAAAAAAATTAATTGAGCTCATAGGCTTTCAATGTGAACATAGCCTTTGTTCCTTATTAGTGTGCAGCTTTGATATGCCTTTTGAACAGCTAACTTTTTCCTATCTCACGGGTTTTCAACCGTTGGTCCGCAGCGGAATTGGAGGTGGTCTATGACATCTCATTTATTTCACTAAAATAACTTTTTAGAAATTATTTAATTTGGTCTATTTAGCGAATCATTTCCAGATGCTTTGTGCACCTTCATAAATGAAAGAATTTAATGCAAATATCTAAAAAAAAAAAAAAAGAAAAACACACACACGGGCACACAGTGGCCCGTAAACTACTGCTCAATCTGATACATTTATTTTAGAACAGCAAATACAAAGGGTGATTTAAGTGTGTAATACATTTCAATGTGATCTTTATCATGACCCAAACGATAGGTTTTTGGGCTTTTGTGCATAGCGTTCTTCTCTTTTCACAGTGGGTGCCCAGGATAAAAATGAGCCGTTCTGTTATTCAAAGGGAACATCCTATTAATAGGGCAGAACAGCTATTTTTCCCTTTGCGTAAAGGGGTGAGTTTCAGTCTTTCTAGTTTCCTTTTTTCAAGTTTCTAGACAGAACATATTTTCTTCCCCTGCTATCAGTCAAACTATTCAGCTCTGGCTCTGCCCGTAAGATGCTTTACCTAGCAGGAATGTGGCAGTATTCTGAGTGCCAACTCTCAGCCATGACACGATTTCTCCGACAAGAGCTCTTTAGTATTTCACTCACACATACACATACTCACACCCCCACACACGCAGTGCGAACAAGGTTTGATTTCATATTATGATGTGACAAGCCAAAGTCAAGCCGTCACAAATCGGGCCACTGCCATTTCGCACAACACAGTTTTTTCCTCCAACAGACAAGGTCTCGGCACTGACATCTAGTGCCAAGACAAAGAATTCGTATGCAAAATTAATGTAAACTTATTAGCAAGTCACCTTTTCTCATCATTTACAAGTTGCAAAGCTCATCCAGCATAGTTTGCTGAAAAAAGGCAAGGTAGACAGTTTCAGTCCTGGAGGGACAGTTTCTATTAGGTTTCCAGAATTAGTGTGTCATTCATTTACTAGTTTTTCCAAATAAAACCAAAACCCAAAACCTAAAACCACAAAAACACAGCTTTTCTTTTTTTTCAGTATTTGTTTCCAAAGTTGTTTCAATGAGTCATTTTTTGATTTCTCAATTTTCTACTCAAACTCAAAATGGAAAAATGAAACCAAGCACTTGTTTTCAGACACACGCTTTAGATAAAATATTATTTTTTATTTAAGTAATGTTTTTAGTGCAAGTGGTGAGACTCTGAAGTAACTGTTTAATGCAGCAAAAACGCAGAAATCACAGATGAAGAATAACCATCATACTGCCAAGAAAGAAACAATGCTATCCATTCTTAATAGCAGTAAAAAGAACAGTGTACATATTAGTATCAGAAAATGACTTGTTCTTTCATTTTGATTTTGGAAATGAATATTAGGAGTATAAATTTCAGATTTTCTTTTTGGTTTCAAGTAGATCCTCACCAGAAGTGACTCACCAGGTAGAATGGAAAAATTACAGGGCTCCGGCCTTCCAGAAATGGATAATTCTGGTATTAGAATAATACTAATAGTATTTTTTCCCAATGCCAATCCCAGATGTAAGATTGATGAGGAAGTGACTCACAAAGCCTGGCTCAACCGCTCCAACATCCTGTTCACTGGGACAGACAAGTGGTCACTGGACTCGCGGGTATCACTGGTCAACAGCAATGACAGTGACTTCTCAATCAAGATAGAGCGGGTAGCTGTGGCCGACGAGGGTCCCTACACCTGCAGCTTTCAGGCGCGGAACCAGCCGCGGACATTCCACGTCTACCTCATTGTCCAGGGTGAGGCTTCTGTTTACTTGATATTTTAACAATATTTCCATTTACAGCATTTTGTAAAAATTCTTATCCTCACATTTCCTAATTACAGGGACAGTTTTTCTGGATCAACTTAAAGTTCTGTCAGTAGGAAACAGCTGGATTTAAACCTACAACCTCTCTGTCTGTAGGCGAACAACCAACAAATATTAGCTAACATTTTGGCCATTATAAAACAAATTTTTCCAGTAGGCATCTCCTACTTTTACTGGGATTGAAAAAACAAAGTAGCTTTAAAGTTTGCTAGCACTTAAGTCAAATTAGAATTTGCATGTGCCATGTACTATGGGAGGAAACCGGAACACCCGGACACAGGGAGAGCACGCAAACCCCACACAGAAAGGCCATATAGCCAACCCGAGACTTTAAGTAGTTGATTAAAATGACCTAATTATTAATGTATGTTTTAATTACTTAGTCACAATTTAAGGTAGCTTTATGCTCTCTGTAGTTATGCTACTTTTGGTAGGTGGCTTGTGGCACAACTATGTACATTTCTTCCACACTACATGTTTGCTTTCACTGATCTTAGCTAGATTTTTTGTGGTATAATAATTAGCATAGCTTGCTAATTTTTTTTTTAGCTTGCCCAACCTTGTCCCTCAGTCCTTAGCACTAAAGAAACAGTGAAAACGTTATTATGTATACATAATTTACTTCATTCATTTATACATTCAAACAAGATTAACAGCCACTCTTTCACATGTGCCAGCATGAGCTCTGAGCCCCATTTCTGTCTTTTAGTCCCTCTGTAACCAGGCCAGGGTATTTCCAAGCAGCAGAGTGACAAATTAAAATGCTTTGGTATTGAGATCTCCCAGACCCAGTCCTAAGGGCTGGTGACCAGTCCAAAATTCCCAGGGTTTTTTTCAACTTGTTCAATGTGTCTTGTAATCATGAGTCTAAAGGGAGCTGGAACACAACAAAAAATGGACAGATTGTGACCCCAAAAGACTAGAGAACACAGATAGACCTATTAGATTCCTGCCAAAATTGGCACCAAAGCTTGAAGCATGATGTTTTGATGGCTCTGTAGTTTTTTGTAGATTGTAAAATGTAGAGTCTCGTAATTGTGTTGTCCTGTAACTCATGGCTAGAAATAAACCAAAACCAATTCTGGCATGCCAATGTTTTGAGCTGTGATTTCTCTGTTCTGAGTTTAGAATACAAACTTTTCCACTGATGCGGAACTGCCTATGTTTTCATCAAAATGGAACCCATTTTGATGAACTAATGGAACTAATGCTAATGTTACATCAGGTGAACTGTGGTTGGAAAGACTGGAATCCATGCATAATTGACAGATTGGGTTGGGCTGTGAGAAACAAGGTTGGATATGGAAGTTAAAAAAAAAAAAAACTTTTATAAAGTCTGAGCAAACCAAGTCAGATCTAGTATGCACCAAGTGGTCTACTAAAGAAACTTCAGTGCTAAAGTGTCCTGTTTAAGAATTGCAGAAATTCAGTTCACATATGAAAACATCTTGTTAGCAAGTTGGCAGGTATGAACCTTGATTCCACTTTTAGGGAACTCATTTCCAAAACCATTTTTTTCTCTTTACAGATTCAGGTTTTCCCTATCACAGACCATCTGATGCAACTGGTTAGCCCATTGGCAATGTAGGATTGAGAGTGTGTTGGAACAGGAAATTGTTTCACTATAGTTGGCAAAGGTTCAACATGAGTGTCTAGGGCCCCAGCAGACTCTAGAATCCCCACTGCTGCAGTGGCCCTATAGTATCCTTCGAACAAAAAGCGGGGCTGCTTTTGGGTACATGCAGCACTTTTGATTGGAATTCTCAGCACTGTGAAGAAGTGGGGCAGGACCAATCGTTTAATGTTGTCAGAGTGACAGGGATTGTGAGCGATCATGAGTGACATGATTTATTGCCTTTGGTAGTGGATGACAGACCCATACCCCCCTCCCCAAGCACGTCAGTTATTATATATATCATGCATTATCATGCATTGTATTTTGTACCACAGGACTGGCATTATGGAAATGAAAAACAGTTTCAGGTGAAACATATTTTGCCCACCTCTTGTTGTCTTGGAGTGGGAGGCATAAGCAAGAGAGGGGAGGGAAGGGTTGGGTTAGGAGGTTTTCTTTTCTTTCCTCAGTTTTTTAAGCTATCCTTAGACGCTCGACAAGGAAGAAGCACCTCTTTTTTTCCCGAGCCGGTGCTGAGTGGGCTGGTCCAGAGAGGCGATGGTATTTGTTTGATCCCGTGCTGCCCCCAATTTTAAGTCTTCATACGATATCACAGAAAAATAATTACACCCTGGAGTCACCGCACCAGTACGAATGACCCTCCAGCAGGGCCAATTTTTTTTCTTTTTTTGCTTTAACGTTATAAGTGGCTTTTGTCTGGCGGAAAGCAAAAAAAAAAGGACTCGTCTCGAGAATGCCTTGTGGTAAGGATTCCTCGGCTGTCTTCATTAAAGTACAGATGATATGCTGTTGAAATTCATTTTTTAGCATGTTTATCTGTTTGCAAACTTCTCCGCACCAGGGTCTAACACAGCACAACAGCTCAAGGCCACTTCGGAAATGAGGAAAGAAACTGATTCCTGTCTACCTACTTCACTGAAAGCATCCAGATTGTTTGGGTTCCATTTAAGGTTGAAAAAGCCACAACTTCTTGTTTTGCTCATCTGTACTATCTGATTGCTTCCACAGTGCCCGCCAGGATAGTCAACATCTCTCAGGACAAGTCAGTGAATGAGGGCGATGACGTCAACCTGTTCTGCCTGGCGGTCGGTCGACCGGAGCCCACCATCACCTGGAAGGACTTCAAAAGTAAGGACCCCAATTCAGAACTTCATGTCTGCCTACTGATCGGAATCGCACACAATCACAGCCGTAACCAGCAACAATAATCGTCAGCATCTGTCATCATCACCGACGCCGCTGTCATACAGATCGCCACGATACTAATAATCATGTTTGTCATTAAGGCGCTATTTATAACTTTCCCCATTGCCGGTATAAATCACGTTCATTACGAACGGCCATGATGGAATGCCTATTAGGAGTCATTACGCTTTTGGTGCTTTTTTTTTTCAAGAGAAAAATCACCCGTTTGTTGGGGGTGGTTGGAGACCTGGTTAGAAAGTCATTTGCGCTCATTTATTTGTCATTTTCCACAAACCTTTTGCTATAAGCTTCCGTGGCAGGGTGTGATCTGGTCTGGGTGATATTGTCCAGCCTTTAGGCGCAACTAGAACAAGTTTCATTCTTGAAGTGTTGGACTCAAGGGATGCAATGCAGTCACGGTGCACAAACAAACAGGATTTAAAAAGTCTAATGAGCTGGTTTTGGGGGGGAGTTGGTGGGGTGGGAACAGAGCATTACAGTGTGTTTAAAAATTAATAATGGATATGAAGAGGGCCAGTAAACTGGTTAAAAAATAATTAGGTATGTTTTGATGTCCTTTTTTTCTTTATTTATCTGCACCAAAATTGAATTTAGTTGGTTTTAAGACTCTGTAGGCTCAGAAAATAATATGAAAAAGTTATATACTGTATACAAAGTTATATACTGTATATCATTTAAGTATGGGCCAGAAGTGCCATGGGCAACTTGGAAAGCATCATTAGTGTCATAATGATGATCATTAGTAGCATCATTAAAGTAGTCATATGACCTTCCAATTGTATATGATTTTTGACTGATAAGAGTCTGATTCATTTTGATATTTAATTTTTTTTATATTGTTGGAACAATTCTCTGAGAAATAATTTTAATAAAGGTTTGTTTCTTTATTTAATCAACAAACAAACTAGTCAAAGTCTAATTCAAAGTCAAAGTAAACTTTATTGTCATTTCTGCTATATACAGAGTACCAAAAAGACAAATAAGGCACATGTAATAAGCATTATATAAATAGACTTCAAAATATAAACTCTTAACGAGAGGTAGAAAAAGAGAATCTGCAATAAGTTACATGCATATAAACTACAATTATGGTTCTGGAATTGTCTATTTGTATTCAGTGTGCATATACTAAGGAGACAATATATTAAAAATAACAGTATCTACATCGAAGTTAACTATGTGAGGACTACAGTAATATGTGCAAATTGTCATAACAGCAGTCAAAAGAGAAAAATACAACCTGTACTGTGTACAAAAAATGTTCAATAATGTGTGCAAATATGGTAACAGCAGTCAAGTAGAGATAAACTACAATTACAATCATCATGAAGTATGAACTCACCCAGGATTTGAACCCAGGACCCACGTCATGACAACTCTTACTTTACTGTTATCTTGGTGGGGTTATCCAATTATTTTGTGTTGGTGTGTCAAATAAAAGTAATACTGTAAGAAAAATTCCAGATAAGACGTGGGTTAGGGGCCTTGCTCAGGGTCTCGATGGGCAAAAAATAGTTCTGCTGGTAGGATAGATTCAGATTTGAACCTTGATCTGTTGTTTTCTTACCATTAGGCCACCAACAGCCTCTTTTTCCAAAAAGCTCCTAGTTCCTAAAAAGTTCTTGTGGTGGCTTTATGATATACAGTGCTTTGAAAAAGTATTTGCCCCCTTCCTGATTTCTTTTTTTTTGCATGTTTGTCACACTTACATGTTTCAGATTATCACACAAATTTAAATATTAGACAAAGATAACTCAGGTAAACACAAAATGCAGTTTTTAAGTGATTATTTTATTTATTAAGGAAAAAAAAACTATCCAAACCTACATGGCCCTATGTGAAAAAGTAATTGCCACCTAAACCTAATAACTGGTTGTGCCACTATTAGCGGCAACAACTGCAATTAAGCGTTTGCAATAACTGGCAATGAGTCTTTCACATCGCTGTGGAGGAATTTTTGCCCACTCTTCTTTGCAGAATTGTTTTAATTCAGTCATATTGGAGGGTTTCCGAGCATGAACCGTCTTTTTAAGGTCATGCCACAGCATCTCAATTGGACTCAGGTCCAGACTTTGACTAGGCCACTCCAAAACCTTCACCTAGTTTTTTTTAAGCCATTCAGAGGTGGACTTGCTGGTGTGTTTTGAATCATTGTCTTGCTGTAGAACCCAAGTGCACTTCAGCTTGAGGTCACAAACTGATGGCCGCACATTCTCCTTCAGGAGTTTTCGTTGGAGAGTGGTGTTATCAATCACAGCAAGTCGTCCAGATCCTGAAGCAGCAAAGCAGCCCCAGACCATCACACCAACACCACCATGTTTGACTGTTGGCATGATGTTCTTTTTCTGAAATGCTGTGTTACTTTTACGCCTGATGTAACGGGACGCACAACATCCAAAAAGTTCAACTTTTGTTTCATCAGTCCACAGAATCTTGTCCCGAAAGACTTGGGGATCATCAAGGTGTTTTTTGGCAAAAGTAAGACCAGCCTTTATGTTCTTTTTGGTCATCAGTGGTTTTCGCCTTGGAACTCTGCCATGCAGGCCATTTGTGCCCAGTCTCTTTCTTATGGTTGAGTCATGAACACTGACCTTAACTAAGGCAGGTGAGGCCTGCAGTTTTTATGAGTTGTTCTGGATTCTTTTGTGACCTCTTGGATGAGTCGTTGCTGCACTCTTGGGGTCATTTTTGTAGGCCAGTCACTCCTAGGAAGGTTCACCACTGTTCCATGTTTTCTCTATTTGTGAATAATGGCCCTCACCGTGGTTCACTGGAGTCCCAAAGCTTTAGAAATGGCTTTGTAACCTTTTCCAGAACGATAGATGTCAATTACTTTGTTTCTCATCTGTTCCTGAATTTCTTTAGATCGCAGCATGATGTCTTCCTTTTTTGGGATCTTTTGGGCTACTTTTTAAGTGATCTCTTGATTCAACAGGTCTGGCAGTAATCAGGCCTGGGTGTGGCTGGTGAAATTGCACTCAGCTTTCCAAAAAATGTGATGAACCACCGTTACTTTATGATTTTACAAGGGGGGCAATTACTTTTTCACATAGGGCCATGTAGGTTTGGATAGTTCTTTCCCTAATAAATAAAATCATCACTTAAAAACAGCATTTTGTGTTTACTTGGGTTATCTTTGTCTAATATTTTAATTTGTTTGATAATCTGAAACATTTAAGTGTGACAAACATGCAAAAAAATAAATCAGGAAGGGGGCAAATACTTTTTCACAGCACTGTATTAGGTCATCTCCACAAGGCCACTAACTGACAGGAAGAGACACAGAAGTCTTGACCTTTCAGGCCCCGGGGACACCAAACTGACAAATTTGCAAGGAACACTGTGGGGTTTCCAGCCCTTGCTAATCAGGGGTTTGCTTCTTGCTTCGTAGATGGGTTTCCAACCACCAGAAACACATTTTTACCAAAAGCGTCTACTTCCTATAAGTAGTTCCAGCCTATTAGATCACTTCACCTAAATGACATGCCAGGACTCACAAGTCTCCAGCTGTCAGGCCCCTGGGGTCTCGAATTTGATGCCACATTTGCTGGAATTCATGTGGGGTTTCCAGCCCACGCTAAGCAGGGGTTTGCTTCAACAATGTCACCACAGCCTTAAGGCACCTGTCATATATTTATTTACTTATTTTTCGATTAGCTGTAGACCTGATCCAATGTCTCGTGCATCATGCATAAATCATGCACACAAAAACAGCATGTCGAGAAAAAAAAACACTAATTAGCATCCTTGCTTCCAGGACGCATCCATCCATCCATCCATCAATCCCTGGTGTGTTAGCTGTTGATTTAATTACATGTCCATCTGTTCTGCTATATGTCTTGTTTCCAGGGCATTTCTGACTCGCCGAGTCCAAACTGTACCGCACAATTTTTGTTGTGGGGGCCATTAACTGCTGCGGCTCCCCCATCTGTTGCTCACTGCTATAGGATATGTATTGCTTATCCCTTGCGGTTAGTCACGCAAACCATGCATGAGCGCATTGTCTGTCCTCCGACCCTGAGCAAGGTGGCCATTAGGGTGAACCACTTCACCTCTCCCAGCAGGATTTCCCCCTCCTGTGGCCCTGGTTTGCTGCAGGCCTCCTGCAATTCGCCCCGCTCAGCGATTCTAGGTGGTGGCAGTGTTGGGGTCTAATAGACAGAGAGTGAGTGAGGAAGGGAGTGAAGAAAGGCTGCATTGTTATTCTGCAGACTGCAGTTGAGCTGTTGGCTGCCAGCAGTGTGGTGGAGGGCAGGGGGTGAGATGAAGAGAGGAGTCCATTTGCACACCCAGAGATGGAGAGAACCATCTGGACTTGCAACCTGAGCCTGCAGGTTAGCAGACAGCCCACCTCAACTGCTGTCCATCATCTAACTTTCCATTCTTCCACCCAACAACTGAACAGCAGCTTACCATCGGTTGTCGTCTTGACAGTAGACTCCTGTTGCTTTTCGTAACCCCAACTGGTGGCAACATACTGCTGTTAGTCTGGGTCAAAAAAGAGTCACTGCTGGCTCCACCCAATAGAAGAGTCCCACTACTTTCTCTGCCTAATAACCTGCAACTTGCTTAGCCTAGTGAAGTCCTGCTATAAGTTTTGCTTAATTCATACAGTCCTGGGCATTAGCCACAACCCATTATCCACCTAATTGACATATTTCCCTCCATTCCATCTCAGGTCAATCATTTTATTTGCTGTAAGTGCCCCAAAGATGTCTCAATCCTTCACACCTCCTGTTGCCAAAAAAACTTAATTTTTCCAAATCAGCATCACTTGCCACAGAAAGCCTCGGGCCTGTCTGTCACTGGTTTCCTCATTGCTTCCACACTCTGACAAGACACTCATTTTTACAGATATCAAATGTCTTTGATCCCATAAACGCTTCACATCTGTCTCCATCTCCAGCAACGGCCTTCTACCAAATCTTCCCCACCTCTGCTACCAAAAAAACGATTGGCAGCTAAATCTCACCCACCTTAAGTCCACAAAGGATTTCGGATCAAAGTTAAGAGTGGCACGGACTTAACTGTGATTTGAAGAACGGATGGACCACACATATCAATATCATCATGATCCAACATAAAATTCTTTTTAGAAGCCAACTATTGCTAGCTGAATTAACAATAGTTCTTTTTACAGAACGTTGCAATACCAATAAACACACTAGTCAAAATGAGCGTTAGCTGGCAGAAATAGTTATTTGGAATCTCTTATGAAAAGTAGTTTGCCCTTGTTCTAAAGATATTTTTGTTAAAGTGTGATGTCCTTTCACAATAGTTGATAGAGGAATAACCAAAGTGATAATCTTGAAAGTGAATGGACTTGATATTAATTTTTCTCTGACAAGATCCTCATTTTTACAGATATTGAACAGACTTTGATCCATAAACACTTCACATCTGTCTCCAATCTCCACCAACGCCCCTCTACCAAATCCCCACTGCCCCAGCTATAAAAAAAAGATGATTTGACGGCTAAATCTCACCCACTGCGAGTCCGTAAAGGATTTCAGATGAAAGTGAAGAGCGTCTTGTCCCACCTTGCTCGAGACCCAAGTAAATCTCGACATTACGGCCCTGACGATGAGGGTCTTGTTGTTTTCAAGAGACATTCGAGTGTGAGATTCGACGGTTTTCGCTAGCTATTTGGCCCCTCTCTGTCTCTTAAAAGAAAATGTTGTGGCTTTGGAAAAAAAGAAAACGTGACCCATTTGATGGAAGATGGATTTGTCTCCCTTTTTTGTAATTTTTCTCATCTTTTCTTTAGCGTCATCAAAGGGGACTGATGTGCTAATTTTTGCAAGAGGACGCCCATAGTCTACTTACCTGCCTTTCTCTAAAAAAATCTATTGTCTGCATCTGATCCATTTTTTCCTCCCTTTCTCGTCTCGCTCTACAACTCCAAATGGGTGCTCGAGTGACACGGGGGAGCGATATTTAATAGCTTAATAGAATGAGTGAATAACATTGGCGTAGCCGAACCCCCTTCATGCGCTCGCTGGGGCTGCAGCGACTGCAGCTGCAAATAATCGGCTCCAGCTCAGTGGCTGTGTTAATAATCCTCCAGTATAATCTTCAATTAGAACAGCGGCGGAAATTGGTGACGGGGAAAGGGAAAGGAAAAAAAATCCTGCTCCCTTACTCAGTGAATTAAGACATGGTGCGCCTGCGGTGGACCGAGCGGGAGATCAACGACTGACAGGTGAAGGAGGGGAAGGGGGGGAAGGGGGCAAACGAGACTTAAGTGGATTTTGCAGCTTTTTTTGCACAGAAAAGAGGCTTGACATCGTGTTAAAAGGGAAAGCCCTATGTTGTGTGTAGGCAAACGGTTTAATAATGGCAAGCGTCAAAAATGCAACCGTCTTTAACATCTTTTAGCTGAGATCGTCTTGGGGTTGGGCGGTACTTAAGTGAGTGAGTATTTGTCATTATAAAAACACCACAGCATAGCACACAGTGCAACAAAACAAAATGTGACCTCTGCCTTTCACCCATCCGTGAAGGAACAGTTGGCAGCTTTTTGGCAGCTCAAGGAGCAGTGCTTAGGGATGCTAACTTGCTCATGAGTACCTTTACCAGTCCGGGATTTGAACCAATGATATTCCGATCATGAGGCGAACTCCCTAACTCAACTGCCACTGTTAACTTAGTAAAATGGTTTCTAGTTGTTTTCAGGATGTAATGTAGTTGATGGAGGAATGTCATCCCTTTGTCATCCAGGACGACTACAGAGGTTATCTTGAATGCCATTGGATCTGAGATTAATTTTGGTACAGAAGTGATAAACTAACACAGAATATGGAAACGCCACCTCAAAACTCAGAGATGAAAATTCAAAGCGCGCACTGTCTAGCATTAAAAATATACTATAAACAAACATGAAAAATATCACACTTCAGCCTAATTTAATTCCATAGACAAACTGGCGCCAGAAGTGATTTCACCCTCAACTTGATAAAAGCTTGTTTTTATTTGGATGCTTGTAACTTCCCTGTCACATCCAAGTGCCAAAAAAACACCAATCCAACCAAAGGCAATGTGCATGCCTGCTTTTGTCACATCTTTTTTGTTAAAACAATATCTTTTGCATGTTTATCTCCCTGGAGACTTGCAGCTGCATTATAGTTTGTCTCCTTGTCATGAGATAGGCAAAACTAATATGTCAGTGAACCTCTGGCGACGTGTCCTGAGACCAGACTCTGACTGTTGCAACGAAAAGAGACACCAGTTCGTCGAACATGTCTAGTTTTAATGAAAATTTAGATAAAAAATGGCAACTTGGTTAACAGACAGCCTCATTCACCAAGCATCCTTAAGAAGAAATTTATTTGTTTGTGAATGTGTTTGTTCTCCAGTATCTTAAATTAGTTTTTAAGAATGATCCTAAGAAAAGTCTTAGGATCAATTAAGAACATTTGTGATGTTCTTAAGCATAGATTCTTAAATTCTAAACTTTTATTATTATTATTATTATTGTTAGTATTAACTCTTCTCAGGTAAGAAAACATTGTCTAATGTAAAAATTGTGGTCTTAATTGCATGTTTTAAGAAAACTTTTCTTCTTAAGAACACTTGGCAAATGAACCCCTTTGTTCTAAAAACCCTGATACAAAAATTTCGCAAAGATTCTGAAATTTGCCAATGTTTTCTTATTTGAGATTTGTTCTTAGGTAAGACCAGAAGGTACAAATGCTGAATAGAATTCTTGTACAATTTTTTTTATCAAATGCAGGTTTTCTTTAAGTCTACTGGTGTATAATATTTTACAATTTTATTTTTTATTTTTTATCATTATTTTTTATTTTTTATCGTTGTTTTATCATTGTAAATATATTGCAAAGCATGGTTAACTACACAAATTGCAATCTGGTGTTCCATCATCTTCATAATGACATTTTTCAGGCATGACAGCTTGCGTGTGTCCTTCTATGGACTACATCCTTCTGGCAGAGGGGAGAGTCTGAAAGACTTTGTGTCCAGGCTGAGAGGAATCAGCCACGATCCTTCTTGCCCTTTTCAAGGTCCTAGACAAAATAGATATTGGTGAATGAGGCCGAATAACTCAAAGCTGCTAGCCATTGATTAGCACGGTCTTGTTCATTCTGGTCATCTACATTTTACTCGTTTTTGGCTCAGCATTCCCTTTAATGATTTCCCCATTTTGTGACCTCTGACCTCAGTGTCTCTTGTTTTTTGTCTGCTGCAGATGGCCGCATGTACGAGGGTGAATTCCTGGACATCACAGAGATCAAACGGCATCAGGGCCAGGATTTTGAGTGCATCACCAACAATGGCGTGGCGCAACCGGACACACGCCGGGTCAAGGTCATCGTCAACTGTGAGTCTCGTCTTTTTCTCTTTTTCTATCTCTGTCATACACACACTCAAACGATCCACAGCACAGCTTCATAGTCTTGTAGATGCACAGTGCACGATGGCACAGTGGTTATCTCTGCCACCACAAAAACATTTGTTTGCGCTACAGCGTGGTTCCAGCATGGTTCCTGGTGCCATTGGAAAACCACCATTTGAGCTACTCCAGGTTTTATTAATCACTCTATAAATTAAATGCAACTTATGCCTGGCTCATCTGTTGCAAAGATGTTGAGAGTAAATGTATGAAAAGTAAAATTTAAGACATGAAAAGGGTTTACTGTTACTTTCATGCTAATTTTAATTAATTCCCAGATGGAAACTGATGGTATTAAGTGTCTTGTTCAGTGGCTCAATGCTGGAAGTATGATAAAGTCTCAGCTAGAACCGACAGATCCTAACCTTCTCAAACCTCCAACATTTTGAGCAAAAGCAACAACATATCAGCCCAGTAAGCAAAAACAAGTCCTCCTGTGTTTTGAACAAAATTAACAACTTAGAAGCCAAGAAACAAAATTTAAACTATACGCTATCAGGCCCACTTGAGGCATGGTAAGTTTGGCTGGGTTTCAGGTGTAGCAGTCCAAGAACAGAATGGTCCAGTAATCCAACATAAAGGATTGACGTTGGTGTGAAAATCTCTGTATTGGAACACTAATCCTTCTCTGCCTCCTCCAGATCCTCCCATAATCACAGACGTAAAGAACATGCCGGCTCAGCTAGGCAAGACAGCCATTCTGCGCTGCGAAGCCATGGCAGTGCCCACCGCATCCTTCGAGTGGTACAGGGACGACCGCAGGTATGATGCTTCAGCCGTTTCCTAATGAAAACCTGCATTCCTCACAGAGAGAGAAAATCATTGCTCCTAGCTAAGAAAAAATTTGAAATATTTTCGGCTATATCTTTGGTAAATGTTGAACTGCTGAAAAGACCAATTATATGGCATTTTAGATCTTAAGCTAGTTTCATAATGGCTAGTTGCTGGCTATTCCTAATTGTTGGTAGTAAAAAACAACAACAACAACAACAGGTAGTGCCAACAGTTAGGTTTGAAAACTTGTCTTAAGCTGGTTTGTGAAACGGATCTTTTACTGATGAATATCTAAAACCAGATTTCTGGGCCATACTAATTTTTTCAGCTTGGAGATTCAGGGCAGCCATGAGGCTGACAGAAATTTTGACAGAATTTCTTTTAATATCCAGCTCCGAGATTAGACACCAGTGAATTTTTGCCAGAAGAGTTTATTGGGTCAATTTGAGTTTGTAGCAAAATGTCCTACTTGCATGTTATTAAAACAGGCTGGAACCTTTGTTGAATGTTTCAGCTTTGAGGGCTACCCAAAAGATATGGTTAGAACAAATGCTGATATGCTGACATGCTAATGTGGCTAACAATAGGGGAAAGCTAATGGAGATGAATGTACTATTCGTTCCATGTCATTGGTTATTAATTATGCTAAACGGATCAATCAGCATTACCATTAATAACCACATTAACATTGGCACATTATGTAGATTGCCACCTTTTTCCTCACTAAAATGTAGCAACAGTAGATGAAGTGAAGATAACAGTTAGCTTTTGCTTATTCATCATCTTTATATTGAATAATTGCTATATCTACTATGTTATTATTGAATAATTGGTTTGTTGAGAATGAACCAATCAGGAGATTTGAGAGTCATAATATATTTATTTCTGTATGTTGTGCAAATAAGTTGGAAAAAATTGACTTGGACAATGATCAAAAATCAATGACCTCTTAACCTCTTAGACTTTTTGCTGTTTCTGAGCATCATAAAATAAACAAGCACAACAGACACCTTTGTAAAGCTGTTGTATTGATGCCTTGCAGTGACGTCACAAAACTGTAGCTGACGCCATATTGTTTCCAATGAAAATGAGTACGGAATCCGCTCCAGACTGACAGCTGGTTACCTGTAAGCTAACGTTACCTGCAAGGCGTTTACTTCAGTTATCGATGTTATGGATATTTCTAATTTTGATGCCTGAGAGCTTAAGAGATACAACGAAAAGATAGCTATTATGCGATCTGTACGGAGTTCCTCCAGACGTTTTCCTTCCATTTTCCTTACTTTTCCTTCCATGACATTTACATCTACCTGGTACATAACCCATCGTCATATAAATTATGGCATCAGTGTGCTGTTTTATTTGTAGTATTTTGCTTAACTTAAACTTAAGAATAGTTACTTTCTTCACTGCCATTGAACTAAGTTGTTGAAATTCAGTGAGGTGTTGGTTCTCATTGACAGACAGGCAGTAAATTATTATTAGAAGCTGTGTTTCTAACTTGGATAGATCAATAGATTGACAGATCGATCGATCGATCGATCATTTTCATAGGACACAAGCGCAGCACTCAATATTGCCGGTACTCAATATGGCGGCGGCTATAGTTTTGAGATTTGTGTGATGTCAATACATTATATCCCTTTTAAACCCTTAAACAATCAGATACAATTAATCAAAAATATGTGTCTTATTTAAGTGAGTGGGCAGCACCCGTGGAGCAGTGCTTTGGGACAGTACCTTGTTCAAGACTACCTTAGTGGTACCTTTACCGGTCCCGGACTTGAATCTGCAACCTTCCAATCAGGGAACCAACTTCCTAACCGTTATGCTAGCAACAGCCCAATCTAACCATTTCAGTTTAACAGTATAACTTAGATTGATACCTTTAAAAAAGATGTTCTTTGCACCATTTTTTCTTTCTCATGTTATACTGTCATGCCAGGTTTGGGCTCTTTGATATGGATGTCGATACAGGGTATGAGCCTACCTTCTTTTTCTTCCCATTATTTTTTGTTATCTCAGAAAAAAATAACTTATGAGCTTGAGATAATGAAAATTGCTTTCAAGAGATCACAAATTTTGCCTTCTTGAAAATGGAAAATGTATCCTTATCTTGAGAAAAAAACACTGTTTGCCACGTTAGCGTCTTTTTTAGCTGAGTTCCTTTTCCATGTCTCCTTGGGGAATTTCGCCCGAGGTTTCGGTGATGGCGTTGTCGTTTCCTGAGCATTATTTTTGCCCTTGTCTCCTTGGGCAGGCCGGTGGAGAGCGACAACACACTGAAGATTAAAAACGAGAAGACGCGCTCCCTGCTGCTCTTCACCAACGTCACGGAGAAACACTTCGGCAACTACACCTGCTTTGCTTCCAACCGCCTGGGGGCCTCTAACGCCAGCATGCTACTCTTCCGTGAGTCTTTCACCGACCTGAAAACCCGGCTTGAAACCAGCCGTAAATCCATAGAGACACGGCAAACCTCGATGCACTGCTGTGGATTGTTTGCACTTTTCCTGCTTGTTAAGTGTTATGTCATGACAAGGGGAAAAATGGGCAGGTTTGTAAGCATCTGGGACATTTGAGGACTTTTTCGCGGGATGACATATGTAAGTCTAGAAGGCTAACTATCTTAGTGAGACAAGTGTGTACTAGTATGCGGTTTGGAACGCATACTAGCTCCCCTAGCGCCCCTTGCTGTTAGATTTACGCTCAAAAAGACCACATGAGCCAACATTTTTGCAAATTGTCCATCCCCAGTTTGTAATTTAATATTAGTTCTAACGCTCCAGAAGCTCTCATGTATTACATGAACCCATTTTTTTGTTGACCATTCATTCCCAGCAGCTTAATTTTTTTAATGTCTCTTTTTTCTCTCTTTTGCCTTCCTCGCCCCTCTCTGTCCATCCATTCTATGGGCCATTATGCTCTCCCGAGTTTATTGTCCCCCCTCCATTCTCTCGCTCTGTTCTGTCCTGTTACCCCAGGAGGCTGTCGCTTCTCACCCTCTATCCCTCTCTAGATTGTGCTATCATTCTATCTCTCCCTCTGTTTCATACCGTTCTTCACATTAGCATCTCCTAGAGAGTGATTTCGTTGGCTTCTTGCTCCTTTTGCTCTCAAATGCAGCAATGAAATTGCAGAAATTACAGTGTACAGTTAATACATGTTGGTGAAACACACATATACAGTTGTGGTGAGAAGTTTACATACACTCATCATGGGTATGACTGTCATATTCATTTTAAGCTTTTAACGATTTATTTGAACCGTTCTTATTCCATGGCAGAATGTTTACATGACACACAACTTCAATGATTTTTTAAAACATGAATTGGGTGCACAATATTGAATTTATTAAGGATTGTCTATAATCAACACAGGATCAAAATCAAATATATACATACATCCCAACAAAATCCATTATTAAGTGATGCTGAAGATTCTAGAATGTCTTAACTTGGCAAGGCCAAGGCCTATTAACTTCTAGTTAGTGATCACGATTAAATGCAGCCGCTAGTTTCTCTTTGCCAGCATGAAAAGGGATGTGCTTGACAGCATTCATTAGATTGACCAATTCTCAGAACAATGGGAAAGTCCAAGGAACTCAGTGAAGATCTAAGAATGAGAATTGTAGATTTACACTAGTTGGGAAAGTCTCTTGGAGCCATCTCTAAACAACTGCAGATTCCAAGACCATCAGTTCAAACAATTGTAAGTAAGTACAAGTTATTCGGATGTGTCACCACTTTGCCAATGCCTGGAAGAAGACCCAAAATGTCACTCTTAGATGAAAGGAAACTGGTTAGGATGTTCAAGATCAAGCCAAGGACCACCAAGACTCAAGCCTGCCATGAACTGGAAGCTGCTGGAACATCAGTGCCAATGTCCATAGTGAAGCGAGTTTTACATCACCATGGACTGAGAGAGTGCCAACCAAGAAAGAAGCCCCTGCTTCAAAATTGACACCTTCAAGCTCGACTACAATTTGCAACTGCCTACACAGACAAGTCACAAGCTTTCTGGAGGAAAATTTTATGGTCAGATGAGACAAAGATTGAGCTATTTGGCCACAACGATAAGAAGTACGTTTGGAGGAGTCGGAAGTATGGAAGTATCATGCTCTAGGGCTGTTTCGCTGCCAGTGGCGCATTGCACAAAGTGGACGGAATAATGAAGAAGGAGGACTACCTCCAAATTCTTCAACTTCACCTCAAATCAGCTAGTTGGTTGAAACTTGGACACAATTGGGTGTTCCAACAAGATAATGATCCCAAACACACATCAAAACTGGTTATGAAATGGATAAAGGAGACTAACATTAAGCATCTGGAATGGCCTTCTCAAGGCCCGACTTCAACCCTGTTGAAAATTTGTGGACTATGCTTAAAAGCAAGGTCCGTGCAAGGAAACCAACCAATTTAAATGAACTGTACCAATACTGCCAAGAGGAGTGGTCAAATATCCAGCCAGAATTATGCCAGAAGCTTGTTGGTGGCTACAAAAAGCGCGGTAAAACCTAAGGGGCATTTAACCAAATATTAGTTAGGATGTATGTATATTTTTGAGGCCTGTATGTATAATTTTGACCCTGTGTTGATTATAGACAGTCCTTGATAAATTTTGCGCACCCAAATCATGTTTTAAAAATCATTGAAGTTGTGTCATGTAAACATTTTGCCATGGAAAAAGAACGGTTCAAATTAATGATTAAATGCGTAAAATGAATATGACATTCATACCTATGATGAGTGTATGTAAACTTCTGACCACAACTGTGTGTGTGTGTGTGTATATATATATATATATATATATATGTACATATATAATTCATTTAATATAGTTTATCTGATGAAATACATTTTATTAAACTTACATTTTCCTCCACCCTCTATCCCGCCACACTACCGTACATTACCTTCGTATGTGAGTCGGATCTATCTTTTCTTTATTCTCTCTCTTTTCTTCACTCTCTCTCTCCTTCTCTCTCTCCTATTATCTCGGCCAGTTTCACTCCGGTGAGTCACTTGCTGTCAGTCTCATTCATCTTTCGGCTGATTCGTGCCCTCAGCCCCTGACTGTTATCTCCCCATCAGCGTTCTTTCGTTCTTTATCCCTCCATCTTTTACCAAATATAAAAAGACACGTACACACTCACGCAATCTGCCGTGTCACACTCTGATGCCGATGACAGCGAACACAAGTGTAAATAATTCCGTAAATAACAGTCGGGTGATGTAATGCGTTTTCTTTCTTTCTCCTTGCAGCATTCAAATCCACATTTTTCCCATTTTTTCCGTTGCTTTCTATCCATCACTCCCAGTGGAATTCCACACATTTCTCTGCATTTTTGCAGTATGAAGGCCGACCGAGCTGGATTACGCAGCAAAATTTTACAAAAAGGGTTTGGCAAGAAGAAAGTGTTGAATTTCGGGGGAATTTATGTGCAGTTTCTCATTTTGAGAGTTAACTAAATTTGACTCGGCATCGTTGGCCGGCATTCGAGGCTCATTTCAAACTCTCTTTCCCTTGAAATTGGTGAAATGGTCTGCTGGAACAGTGTGGTAATTGCACTTGGCAAGCTGAATGAAAATGAGTTTTAATAGCTCCTCTACTTGTCTTCAAAATAGGTTGAGGATTTTTTTCAGAATGTCTTAGATTCGCAAAGCTAGAATACTGCTGTATCTACTAGAGATGCAACGGTACAGTGTGCCCACGGCTTGGTACATAATCACGGTTTTTGGGCCATGGTATCGGTGCGGTTACAGTGCATTAATGTTATCTTAGCTCTAACATCCAGTAGGTTCTTTGTCTTTTCTGTTTCTAGTGCTGAAGTGATTATTCAAATAACCCAAATAATTCATTTACAATTGTTGAGGCAATTGTTCTGGAATCGAAGCTTTGTTTAATTCTTTTCATTCGACAGAGCATACTCCACTTGTTTCACATAGACACTTATTAGTGACACATGCCATTTTCAGTTCTGCGATCAAGGCAAGACCTGATCCCTCTGTATGTGAAAGTATTCGTGAGATTTTCCGTGCACAAAAAATTACATTTTTCGCGATGTAAACACACGCACTGTTTGTGAGAGTGCACAGTGCCAAAGTGCCATTATTCGCTAAAATGCTATTGTTCAGTCAAATATCCCCCTTTACTACAAAATAAACTCATATTTGAACTGATAAGTAACAACAACCAGCGTTCCACTCATAGTACAGCCATTTATTGAGATTTTCAGCGTTTTTTTATTATTATAGAAAAAAAGATTTTTATACCAAATACATTTTCATAGTTCTTCATTTCTATTGATTACTCTCTAACATTATAAAATTGAAAAAAAAAACTGATCAATTGAAAATGAAAAATACTAAACATTTGTGTTGGTTTGGACCAATTTGGACTCATTTTGGCCTATGAAATGAGCTACTTTATACAGAAGTGTATTGCTGCCACGGCACAATAATAAAAAATATACGACTACCACGTTATAACGTATATGTAACATAACATATATATTCTAATGTGATCATTTTTCATTATTTTTCATGTTCTAACGTGTTAACACCTTTTAACATGATAATTTTCACGTTCTAACGTGATAATTTAACACATTCTGTGTTATTTTTCATGTTCTAATATTATTTTTCACATGCTAACGCGTTATTTAACACGTTCTAAAATGATCATTTTCACGTTATAACTTGATATGTATTATGTTCTAACGTGATATGTTTCACGTTCTAGCGTGATATTTAAGACGTTCTAACAATGTTTGCACGTTATAACGTGATAGCCATATTGTTTTTTATTATGGCATGTCAGCAATACGCTTCCTTGGCTTTAGGCCTTTCTGGAAAAGAACTACATTTTCCACAATTCCTTGAGCTTCAGGTAAAATCCGACAAAATATCAATATATGGCTGTATTGTGAGTAGAATGCTGGTTGTTATTTTTCAGCTAAAATATGAGTTTTGTCTATAATAAAGGGGAGATTTGACTGAACTGGAGCGTTTTAGTGAGAACCGCAATTGCTCAAATACACTGTTTACACAGCTGACCAGCGAGCCTGCATAATCTCCATGTAATAAGTTTGAATGTGCACCCACCTCCCTCTCGCATTTTAATTCTCATGGATCTGCTTTTATCTTATATGCCTTTGCTTTCGATTGACGGAAATCCGTCACAGCTAGAGTCCATTTTTCAAATTATAGTTTAATGTAGGGTGTACCAAACTATCGTGGTTCAGCTGGGTGTATCGAATGAAGAGGCCACACCGAACGGTTCAGTAACATACCTGTAACAACCGGCAGGTGAACCCAAACACAGAGTCGACAGAACCAGGTCACAGGCACAGGGGTAGATTGATGAAAAACCAAGAGTTTATTCAGGCAGAGGTCAGAACCAAAAAAAAAACAGTCCACGGAGCAAACGAATCCAAATCGCCAGAAGCATAGGGGTAATCCAAAAACCGAAAGCAAGGGTCAAAACGGAGGCAGGCAAACACAAAGAATGCTCGATAAGTAGCACTAGGCATAACAATACTTCGCGGGAAATGGTTGTGACTGAAAGTCCTTAAATACAGGTGATATGGATGTGATTGGTTAAAACTCTGGTGACACTGATCTGGTAGTCTGGGGTAATTGTGAAGGTCTGGAACTGGAGTCCTGGTCAGATTGCCTTTCCGATGAGGTGGATTCCTCCCTTGGTCTGGGATCTTAAAATACCATTGCATCCCTAGTATCTACTGTCGCAAATTCAAAGAATTATCTACATCTATCTGTTAGCATAGTAGCTAACATTACTAGCAAGCTAGTTACCCAAACAGAGTGTAGTGACGTGACTGACTAGTAATTTTCATGGTGTGGTTGCGGGTAGGATGAGGGAAGGGAATGAGGATGCTGTTGCAGGCAAACGTGAAGGGGTTTATTGAGGGCTGGTGAAACACAAAAGGGAAAAAGCATACCAAAAATCAAGAACAAAGTAACAACAGAATGGTGAGGGCCCGTGCTCCCAGTTATAGCCGTTGAATACAAGGTGGAGAACCTCCCTGAGTAAACCAGAGCAAGCGAAGCCCTCACGCTTGAAGACTCAGGAGGTGAAATAACAATGGACCAGACTCTGAGGCCTCCAAGGCAGTCTGGCCAGCCGGGGAACACACACTGGGAGACACGAGCCTGGGGAGAAAACACAGGAGAGGGACGTGAGTGTGATGAGACGAAACCGATAAGCCAAAAAGGGGCAAAACCGAACCAGATGAAAAAAGGAAACCAGGAAGGGTCCAAAGTCCAGAATGGAGGGAAGAGCAGGAAGGGTCCACCCCTTCAAGGGTCAAGGGTCCAAATGAAGGAGGGAGCAGGAAGGGTCCAGGAAATCCAAAGACACAAACAATACAACAGGAACAACCACATGTTATGAGGGGAGACAGACTCAGAGACACTTGGGTTAAACTGGCCACAGAACTCAACAAACGAGCGCTCTCACCAATCCCAGAACTCAAGGCAGAACGAGACACAGCTGAACTCAATAATAAGCGAGGGGGTGCTCTACACAGATCCTAACCTACTAGGTAGGGAACACGCAGTGCATACAACGTACCAGGAAGTAGGGTGCGCTCTAAACAGAGAGTGAACTAATCAGAATGGCATGAAGTGCAGACACAGAACCCAACAATGAGGAGCAAGCTAACACAGAAAGCTAAGGCTAACCCAAGGAGACATGAGGAGCACACACACCCACACACACACCACCCAAAGTGAGCCCAGAAGACCAGAAACAATAAAACAGATACTTCTCTGGGTTCACGGTGGCACGGTCCCGTCCAAGTTGGGGCGGAACCGTGAGAGTAATAGGTAACTGAAGTGCTGTGTGTTCATTTTTACTTCGTTTTTCATTCCTTTCTTAGCTAAAGAAATTGTTGAATTTTGGAAATTGTTAGGAAATATTCTCTTGAAATAACAGTGCATAAATTATCAAAATAAATGAAATAACAATAGAAAATAGCACATAGCAAAGTAGTTACACCCTTGAAATGAGCCAAACATACACGTTTGCTGAAACAATGCTTATAGAAATGCTAACCGAGGAAACTAAATGCTTGCTAGCTAGTGAACTATGCACTGCACTTGGCACTGAGGCTCATTTTCAAAGTCTTTATCCCAATGAAATGACTAAAATGACCTGCCAGAGCTGCAGGATAATTGCCCTTGACAAGAGTTATTTAAATAAGTTAAGTACATCTGAATGGATTTTGGGAATGTTTTAGTGTGTCATATGCGGCGGAATATATTTAAATTTCCAAATCAGGATGCCATGGCCCGGGGATGCCAATACATGCGTTTATTTAACCCCATTAATCAGCGTAGCAGCATTTCCGCAGTAAACGCCGCAATGGCTCTTGGAATCGGTTCGCAAACCGTTCGTTTGAGTCACTGAACAAGTGTCCGAAAACCGAAAGTTCGAACGGGTTCACCGAGTCACCGAGTCAGAGATCGTATCTCCCTTCACTTATACAGCAACTGAGTCTCACGCCGAATCAGGCGCTCGGTCGTTCGGGTGTTCTCGGCAGCAGAAGGAAGTCTACAAACGCAAAAGCGACGAATTTCTCGAAACGTCGAGAAATAGCACTAGCAATTTGGAAAAAAAAAAAAAAAACTCGAGCGCTGGCATGCAAAAACTCAGCTGACTGAGAAGAGAAAGAAAACGGGCGACGAGAGTGACCAGCCGAAGCAGCAGAAATTAAGTTTCACACGGTCTGCCATCATGCCACTTGAACCTCGAAAATCATCTGCAATATTTTTTCTCATATTAGAATGTCAAGTTATATCTTCACAGTTATGTTGGTGAAAGTAACTAAAAAGTTACAATAGTCATGTAATGATTACAATTCTGAGACAGTAATATTGTAAGGTAGCGGATTACATTTGAATACCAGTAACAAGTAATGTATAGTGTATTACACTTTGCAAGTAACTTGCACAACACTGTGCAGTATATATAATATGTTGATAGACAGAAAGACAGAGAGATATACAAGTTTTTTCATGGAGGCTGTCTGGTAAAATGGAGACACATTTAATAAGTAAATGTAAAACACTTTTCCTTCCCACTGACTCTATCTCTCTCTCCTGTCGTCCGCAGGGCCGGGGGCGGTGTATAGCAGAGCGACGCCGCTAAGCGCCTGTGTTTCGGGACTCAGCTTCTGGCTCGGCCTCTCCGTCTCTGCCCTGATGAAGGTCTAAAATAAAATAAAAAACACACACAACTCCCGCACCTCGGAACGGAGTCTTTAATTACGAACCCATCACTGTGAACAAAAAGAATTATGCATTAACCCAGGAGCCATCGCTGCATCACATAATCACCCCCTCCCGTTCATTCCTCCACTCTTTCCTCCCTTCCCGCATTCTCTCTCTCTTTCTCCTTTCATCCGCCCTCGTCGTCAGGTGCCACTGCCTCTTCCACATCTCCAGTTGAAGGTCACCTTTTATTTTCGTGTGCATAGCTGTTATGTGATGACAATGCAAATGGATTTAACAAAAAAAACATGAATGCTAAAAAAGTGGGGCTGTGTTGTGTGACGGCCAGGAGTGTTTCGTTTAATTTTGTTACTTTCTTTAATTTCCGCAATTTTTTGTTTTTATTTTTTCCTGAATGTTGATGTTGTTTTGTCTGGCCAGTCGTGTGCTTGTGAATGATATTTAAAAATCAAAAAAAGGATGTTTTGAGGAGGGCATTCATGATAATGGCGACTGCGCTGCGGCGACAACGACTACAGCGCCATGGCGAAAAAAACAGTTGTCCGTGGCTGTACACCAGCAGACACAGGCCCTCGATTCCACCCCAGAGACCCAGTGGGCATATTTAGGAGGCAGGGGGTGGGGTCAGATTTCCGCCACCACTATGAATGATGTCAAAAAAATAGAAACCCACCCCCTCCCTTCTGGTCCTGAAGGTTGGCCGCATGGAGGATGGGCTCATCGTCTTTCCACCCACCTCCATTTTTCCTCAAAAGTTTCGCTGGAGGTCTTGACCCAGGGCAAAGCATGTGACCCCCAGTTTGTCTAACCTTTACCTTTTCGTCAATCTTCCTGTCCGTCTCCCCGCCGAAAACCTGACCCAAATCAACATCTGTCCATCCACCTCCTTCCATTGTAAATATATATGCAGTAGAGGCTGTTCAGTCGCATAGGTTGGACATTAAAAAACAAGAAAACAACAAAAAAAAATCCATAAAGCCTCTCTGTTTGAGTTGTTTTTATTTTTTGTTTTCGGGACTTGGAGGTTAACGTTTTTCTGTCACTCTTCCTTGTCGCTTGTTGAATCGCATGTACTGGTTAGAGCTGTCCCCCTCCCCCTTGTTGTGATGTTCATCCGAATTTTCCCCCCTTCTGCCCCTCTATATCCCCCTCCCTTCCCCTCCCGCACTGTGTACATTTACTCTGCAAGGTTAACTGCTAATTACTTTTTCGGTGTTAATAATGATGAAAACGAGTATGACCATGTGAATAAGTATTTGAATTGTGATGATGGTAACAATGATGATGATGATGATAATAATAATTACATGTGAGAAAAATATCACCACAAAGCCATGTGTGCGACGTTTTCTACTTCTGCTCAAACAAGTTATTTTTTTGGACGTGAGTGTACTTGTAAGTTCTATTGTCCCATAACAAGCTTTTGTTTGTAAAGAAAAAGGGCGCGATCAAACAAAACCTGAAACTTTTTTTTGCTTCATTTCATCCTTTTCCTTTTCTTGGTCCTAGTGACATACTTGTTGGGGTTTTTTGCCATGATGAACATACATAGCATTGCCTCATGAAGGATGTGGACTCCTAAAATGGTAATGCAAAATGACCGAGTATGATGATGTTAAGTATTTGATGTTAAGTGTGATGAAACAGTTGCATTTGAGAAATAACCTCATCACAGAGCCATCAGTGCAAGTTTTCTACATCTGCTTAAACAAGTCACTTTTCTGTTAGGTTTGTCTGTCATACTCACATCGTAATTCTTTTTGCCGTGATGAACTTTTGTTTGTCAAAAAAAAGAAAGTTGGCTTAAGAGGTTAACAAGCAAGCAAAACCTGTAACTTTTTTTGTCTTGATAAGTGTAGTTGTTGGATGTGGGCAAACATGTCTTTCTTTTCTGTCATTACAAACTTTGGGTTTGTTGACTCACAAATGGTGCAGTGTATGAAAACTTACCGTTTCTTCTCCAACCCTTTTGTCATGACAGGTAGTATCATTACACACAGGCAAATTGAAGGAAAATGAGTATGATGACGTGAGGTATTAAATGTTAAGAATGATATCCACAATTATATTTGAGGGGTAAAAAAAAACACCACCGTGCCATTTGTGCATTGTTTTTTTTTTTACTCCAAGTGTTCTTTTTTTGCCTTAACAGACCTTTGTAAAGGAAAATGTCAAGTCACAAAAGAAGCCATCAACAAAACATTTTTTATTTCATTTCCCATTTTCATCTTGACAAGTGAAACCGTTGAATTTGGGCAAAACGAATAAAAATGATTATGATGTTAATAAGTATTTGAACATTTGAATAGATATGATGATGATCATGATAATGACAATTACATGTCATTACCCTGACATTTTCTACTTAAGTTCTAACCAAGTCGCCTTTTTTTGTTTTGAGTGTAATTGTCTTTTTGTTTGCTTTTTTTTGCAAGAAAAACTTTCATTTTTGCAAAGAAAAGTGTCAACTCATGAAGGGCTTAATCAAACAAAACATATCCTTTTGTTTCAAAACCTATTTTGTCTTTGTTACTAAACTTGCTGAATTTGGGTGAAACAAACAAAAATGGTTATGAAGATGTTCAATAGTTGAATGGATATGATGATGATGATGATGATGATGATGATGATGATGATGACATTTTCTACATCTGTTCCAAACAAATCACATTGTTTTCACATTTTTAATGTGTGTATTCACCCTTTTTTAGGCTCTGCTCTGTTCCAGATATGGGATCAAATTTGACCATTAAGTCCCATCTGTACCCTATTGACTTAACCAAAACAAGTCCAAAAACTAGCTAAAAACTTTCTCCACCCTTTTTTCATTTTGTACTTGTAATTTTGTTGACTATAACAAACAATTTTCTAGTATTTTTTGATGCTCCGCTCTGTACCACATGTGAGTTTTTTTGTTTATTTGTTTGTTTGTTTGTTTTGGGGGGGGGTCCCATAATTGTTTTTTTTTTTTTTACCATAACAAACTTTCATTTGTAATGAAACATCTCGCTGTCATACCCCATCAACGCAACCAAAAAGCTTTTTCTTTTCCTTTTTTGGAGGAGAACCAGATTAGCGGAAAATAGAGATGTAATTAGCTAAGCGAGGGGACCGCCGACTCTTTTCTCTCCCCCTCCGTCTCTCCATCTGCTGAGGGACGAGACTCATAAATCAAACTCAATCCCCGACGACGCTGACGGGATTCTCTTCAAGGACAGCGGCGTCTTGAGGCCCTCGCGTGGATTAATTAACCGCCACTTAGTGGTGCGCAGCTGCCTGTTTTTGTTTTTAAAAAAAAAGCCGCCGTTTCCCGCCACGTAAGTCCTTTTGTATATAGTATGGTCGTCGCCCGAGTTTTGTGTTTTTGTTAATTCCGTTCGAGCCAGCAATAACTTTCCCGTCAACTAAAACCGTGTACGGTGTGTCTCGAGTTATGTGATTGGAATAATCTATATTTACGTGTGTTGAATGGAGTGAAATCATCTAACCTTTCTAAAAAGCTGAAATGTGTATCACGTGTGACATGCGTGCTGTAAAATGTAACGGAGCTAGAACCGTGAGCTAGGGCTGTGCGACATGACCAAAAAGAAACTCATCTTCCACTATAAGTGTAAATCACCATATATAATCACTATATATTACGTTTTCTGTAAATTTAATGAATGTACATAATTTGTATATAACAACCACATGGAAAGGACTGTTTTTGCATTTTAAATATTATACCTAAAACAGATGCCACTCTGATATACAATTAAAATATTAGGTAAGAAGGTTAAAATATTTACTATTATCATTGTTTATGTATAAGGACAACAAGACTCTTTTCTTACTTTACATTTAAATTTAATATTTTAAAGGGAAATTGCAGTTTAATATTCATGCAGTAATTTTCTAATTTTAATCAGAAATTCTAGGTAAATGTTCAATTGAGAAGGTAAAAAATAAATTTATTTGTGTTAAATCAAGTCAGTTAATAATGAATAAATAGTGGCTATATGGGTAGGACATTTGTTTTTTTACATTTTAAATGATACTCAAAAACGAGCCATATTTCTATAAAGCATTTTCGTCCACAACATGCTTTGGTATAAAAAGCTACATATGGAAAAAAAATTATCAGTAATTTTCCTGAATATCATTTTCACTATGTGCGTCCGTTCCAGCGTTTAAATACAAGTAGAAAATGTCTCAATGATAAACTGCACAGCTTTTGCCACCGTGAACATTCCCGCTAGTAAAGCGGCGAATAAGGAGCGAACTTCAGTCGCAGAACGAGACGCTGCCGAATAAGAAGCCAAACGAATCGGAAGCTGCGAATAAGTAGCAACTCAAGCCTCGTGTGTTGTGAGGAGCACGGTGCGCAACAGAAGAGGTACTTCCGTTTTGAGACATCGAAAATACGCCTGTTTTGTTGTTTTTGAGCTATTATACTTTCATTATTTGAATCACAAAGAAATCGATGAAAGTGTGTGTAATTTTAAGTTTATGATGGCTATTTGTTACCATATAATTAAAAGAATACGTTATTTTCCCTATTTTATTCTTTAATCAAAAATCAAATCTGAAAATTCCTTTCATTTTCGTTTTTTCGTTTTTGCTTCTGAAACGAAATTTCAAATACCGGAAAACTATTCGTTATTTTATTTTATTGTTTGTTTGTTTGTTTTTTAATTGTGTTTTTGCCTTTTGGTTTTGGAAACGAATTTGGCAACAGAAAAAAGAAAGATTTTTGATTTTAAAATAGGCTGCACGGTGGCGCAGTGGTTAGCGCTGCCGCCTCACAGCGAGAAGGTCCAGGGAGAAGCCCCGTGTCGTGTGGAGTTTCTGTGTAGAGTTTACTTGTTCTGCCCGTGTTCGCGTGGGCTTTCCCCGGGTGCTCCGTTTTCCTCCCACAGTCCAAAAGCATGCAATATAGGTTAACGGGCGAATCTAAATTGGGCCCCGTCAAGTGTGATTGTGTGAAAGTGTGTGCCCTGCGGTGTGTTGGCTCCTGGTCCCCACAATGCGCCCGAAGTTTCCAGTATAGATTCCGGCGCGCGACTCCAGTTGGGATTAAGGGTTCGGATAATTAATGATTTTAAAATGAAGAAATAATTTACGGAATAAATCCATTTTCCGATATTTGTTTCGGAGTTGGGAATCCAGTGAATCCAAAGCACAAAGTCCATTTCTGCCTGTATTTATGTGCCATATAACATTACAAACCGTCGTTCAAATTTTGAAAAAAGTAAAGTTTAGTTTTGCAACACCACACAAAAAACATTGAATCATATTATGAAACTACATACATTTTTATTCCTTCATCTAAAATATATTGTCATCTCGCACAGCCCTACCAGGGGCTTGGTTGTTGTCCCAGTATGGATGCATCTCTGTGCGAAATCTTTGTCTTTCTCTCTCTCTTTCTATCTCCGATGTATAAATCTAAATTCCTGTATAGCCGCAATGCAACAAATACACGCATTTGCATGTGTCTCACTCTCAAAGTTCCGTTCCGAAAATAAATGTGAAATATCCGGGTTCGATCTGAAGCACAACAAAGGGCCCACTGGCGATTTGTAATCCAGTGCCATTCGTCGTTAGTCTCTCTTTTTGTCTGTCCTTGTCTTTTTCTTTCCGCCGATTCTTCACCCCATCCATAATCGCGTAATCGCGGGCCTATTGGTGCCACCACTGTTCTCCTCGGAACTAAGTGAGAAAAGTAAGATGAAAAAAATAAATAAACGAATATGTCATGTTCCTCAATGTGGGTTTTAAAAAGCATGTAATTGTTTGTTATGGGTGGATTAAATATATATATATATACATGTGTATATATATATATATATATATATATATAATATATATATATATATATATATATGAATATTTTGTGTCGAGTGGAGAATAAGGAGGATGTATGTGGTGATGGGGCAAGGTTAGTATTTTGGTCTTTTAAAAATAGGAAAGTGTCAATTTCAGGGTGGAGGCCTCGGACTCGGGAAACCATGAAAAGATTGGCCGACTATGACCAGGCCTTGAATGTTCTTGAAATCTGTTTTTCCGATTTTTCTTTTAGAATTGTATAGCCATATCCGTTCTTGAAATCCGTTTTCTGGTTTTTGCTTTAGTAGTAAAAACCCAAATCGGGTCTTCAAATCTTTTTTGGCTATCTTCAAAGGTCCGTGTACTTTTTGGTATTTGAAATTTCGTTTCAGAAAATATCATTTAAAAAAGAAAAATTTATTTAATTCTCAACTTAAAAAGGAAAAATGAAAAACGCAAAACAATTATTTTTTCCTTTTGTCCTTTCGCACATCAGAAAAGAAAAACGCAAGAAACAAGAACGAGAAAACGCCCTTTATTTATTTTGTCTGAACCGGAGGTTTTTGTAGGTCAACAACCCGGACAGGTAACGCGCCACTTACAGCAAATACTGGACCTGGTATGTAGGCTGGACCATCATCATGACATTGGAACAATACTCAGGCGTGATCATAGAGATGGCAAAATAATTAGATAAACAGACAAAAATTCTATAAAAATAAGTAAAAAGAATTCTTTTATAAATAAGCCTTGTAGCATGTGCAGAGTGTTTTTCTAAGTATCCAGAAAGCAGTTTGAAGTCACTGGGGCAAGTGGCTTTGGAGAATAATAGATTTGTTTAAATAAAACATAATAAAAATTATAATAAATTAAAGGACTGAAATTATTTAAAAAATCAGCCTTGTAGTACCTCAGGAGTGTTCACTTGCGTACTTTAAAATCAGTTCGAGTTTATCAGGGCAAGTGGACTTAGAACAGAATGGATTTGTTTAAACACAGTTGTGTTTTGCGATGATCCCTAACACTGCGGCGCTGAAACGACCGCGATCATAGAGATCGCGAGGGACAACCGGAGTATTTAAAGAAATTAAACATTACAATCGCGCGATTTGCTAAAAAAAAATGGGGTTGTAGTGTGTTGTCTTCCTTGTTCTGCTCAGTATCCTATCGATTTGTTTGAAATTGTATGCTTCGTTTTGTCATAAAAAAGGAGACAATCGCGAATAAATCAACTTTACCGCAGTCTCACACCCCCGTGTTCATATGACAGACGCTCTGATATAATTTTCGATGACAGGCCTTATTTTGTTATTTTGCCATCTCTATGATCACGCCTGAGTATTGTTCCAACGTCATGATGATGGTCCAGTCTACACATCAGGTCCAGTATTTGCTGTAAGTGGCGCATTACCTGTCCGGGTTGTTGACCTACAAAAACGTTCGGTTCAGACAAAATAAATAAAGGGCGTTTTCTTGTTCTTGTTTCTTGCGTTTTTCTTTTCTGATGTGCGAAAGAACAAAAGGGAAAAATAATTGTTTTGCGTTTTTCATTTTTCCTTTTTAAGTTGAGAATTAAATAAGTGTGTCTTTTTCTTTTTTAAATGATATTTTCCGAATCGAAATTTCAAATACCAAAAAGTACACGGACCTTCAAAAAAGTTATTCATATCCGTTTTCAGATTTTTCATTTAGAATCGGAAAGTAGGTACTGAAATCCATTCGTCTATTTTCGTTTTATGGTAATCACATTAGCAACACATGCGATTAGCATGGAAGTTGCAGTCCGCTTAACAGATTCGTCGTTTATGAAGACGGAACGCAGATTTCTCCGAGAACCCAGGAGATCGTATTGATTTTTCCTACTGCTTGGGTTTTAAAGAAGGTCGATGCGCTTTAATCCGGCACGTACTAAGACTGATTGTCGGCTAATGCAGTGCTAAAAGTTTCTCCGAGTTTCATCTTGAGGTTTTGGAGAACGTAGTGAAGCGTTGGTTCAGCCCCACTTTCGGCCAGCAGGGGGCGTCTTTAACATTTCGCATCATTCTTCTTTTATCGACTGCTTGGCAGGTTAGTGAATGTACTGTACACTACTCGTGCGTCGTGGAAAAGGTTAAGTTAATTACAAAATATCAGCCTTGATATGTGCTATATTTATTATTCCCAAAGTGAAATATTTTTCAAGCCATTTTAGAATTTCTGGTTTTCCTGAGCTATCAGCCACAGTAATCAACATTAAAGCAAAAAAGGCTTGAAACAGCTCTCTTTTCAAGTAATGAATGTAGCATACGTGAAGGTTTACATTTTACATTTGTAATTTAACTGTAATCCTTTGAGATGCACTAGTAGTGTTCGATCAGGTGTCCTAATACTTCCAGGTATTATGTGTTCCAAAAAGACAAATTCTAACATTAGTCTGTTAACAACCAGCAAACATTTTATTGATAATTACTTTCCATTACTTTTTGGCTAATTTTCAACGGAGTTTTCGGAATTTTAAGTTTATCAAGACAGTTTGGTCTCACTACTGAGTTCTGGGCATGTAGATTGTCTCATATATAGAGTTTCACGACTGGAATTAGAAGCCAGTCTGTTATTGTAAATTCCCAGGTCGTGTAGTTTAAACTCCCAATACGCCAAATCAGGACCAAAACCTCTTGTTAAACCTCTTTGAGGTTCTTTGAGATTTAGCAACCCCTTTTTCTTACATGAGTTGTGATTATTCTGCACCTTCTGTTAATTCTGTGTTATAATGCACTTTTGTAATAATTTAATCAATTTACTAATAATTTATTGACATTTATTGAAAGGGCGCTTTTAATGTCATATATCTCGAGGATGGTCTGTGACAAATTGGAAATAAATTATAAAATATCATTAATATAAATTGTCTTTTTTAAAGCCATAATCAGCTGGAATCAATATACAGTCTGCTGTAAACTCTCTAGTCGGGTAGTTTAAACTCCGGAGAGACCGCATCACAGCCAAAACCACCCCAGACAAGTCAGTAAATGTGAAAGTAAAAAGACCTTTGAGATTTGTCAATAATCTTTGGTCCTTTTTATTCTTCAGGAAACATTAGTCTTTGTTATTTCAGTGTTTTTAAGTGTAAAGGGAAAACGTGTTTTACATCACTTTTATAATTAGTTAATCAATTTAATAAAAATACTTTACAGATATTGTTCGATTAAAAAAAAAACTTGGAAAATGATGTTTTAAAGACCATTAACAAGAGATGTGTGTAATTAAGTGGAAATAAATCTTGAAATATCAAAAATATAAAATTAGATTCAGATGATCTCAACTGATATGAAGATTCTACCCCAATTCTTGACATTTTTTATTCAGGCGGTCCTCAGGACTTTTTAAGTGTGTAAAGACAAACTTGTCTTATATGTCAACATTTTTGGGCAAATTCGAATTCCGCTTAGGTTCATAACAAGCTAATGACACGTTGTTTAAAAAACCATAAACATTTAGAAACATACATCTTTAAAAAGCTTTAGTTATAGTGAATCAGATTTGCTGAATTTCACGGCTGGAATCGAGACCCCGGTCTGCTAGCATAAGGTAGGCTTAGTTTTAAACTCTACCGAAAATCTTCTTTAAGTTAAGTTATGGTGTATGTTAAAATAAAATGAGATGGCAAATGAGGCTCAAACGCCGATTTTTTTTTTAAATAGCACAACCTCAAGCAACGCTCACAAAGGCCGAAGTTTTCACTACAGCCCCAGTCGCAGGTAGATTATGGCTGAATACAGATTTTATTTAAATGAAAGAAATTAGGATGCAATCTTATTGGTAAGCTCACACCCACCCTTATTTTACAAACCGTAGACAGGATGAAAAGAAAGCGAAGCAGCCGATGCGAGAGGCCTGAGTGTGCAAAGCTATTTGTTGCCGTGTCACTGTTTCGCTAAGCGCTGCAATCGCCTTCTTTTCCAGCGACCTCCCACCTGTTTTAATTTTATTTTCAGATTAAAAAAAACGCCGAGACGTTCTCCAGCAGCAGGTGGCTCAATCTGTCAGTTACATAGAGATGTAATAACGCGTAATAATTCTGCAGATTTTATTAACGCTTATATAAGCCCTCGCACTTCTGCCTGCGTTGTCTGTTAGGTGGGAAAAACGGAGCGAGTGCCTCTTTGTGCGTGCGCGTAGGTGTGTGTGTGTGTGTGTGTGTGTGTGAGAGAGAGAGAGAGAGAGAGAGAGACGCAGGGACCACTTGCAGTCAGACGAGTGTGGTGAGTTTTTCGCTGATTTTAATAACGGGACAGTCAGTCAGTCAGTCAAGCCCATCTCTCTCTCTCTCTCTCTCTCTCTCTCCCTAAAAAAATAGGTAACCTGCCCCCAGCATTACAGTACCTGCTCCACATTTCCCCTCTGCTACCTGTGTGCTATTGGTGTGTGAGAGAGAATGTGTTTGGGAATGTACAAGTGTGAGTGTGCATGCGTGCGTACATGCGTGTCCATGTATGGATGTCTGCATTTTTGTGCGATCGTGTGTGTCCTTTTTGGCCTTTTTCATGACATGGCATGATGGTCGCTGATCTTCCTCTTCCTCCCCAACTGTTTCCTCAACAACAACGTCACAGTAAAGACAGAGAAGCAGAACATCGTCTTCCACCTTGATACATTTTTGTGCTGTGCTGTTTTCACCGAGCCATTCCTTTAGCTTATGTCTTTTCCTGTCACTTTTCAGGGTGTATGTATGTATGCGTGTATATATATCTTTTCCCCCTTCTTTTTCTTTTTTTTTCAAAACCTATGAAAACAGTCAAGAGAAAAAAGTCAAGAAATTAACTGGAAAGGGGAAAATAAAATGGAGTTTTGTTTTTAACACGACCTGTGGCTTGTCGTTTTGTCCCTCCCTGACCTCCTCCTGCCATATTCCTCACCACTCAAAAACAGTTAGGTAAGAGTGTGTTTCTTCAGCAACGGTTTCTTTTTCCTTTTTATCTTCCCTCGGACGGCACGTACGCAGTGTTTCACCGTTTAGCAACCACCACGCCAAGGCCTTGCACAAATACTCAGGCCTCTCAAAACATCAGATGCAGGAAGTCAATTTGTCTCTCCGAATAATCTCACTGAACCTTTAACTCAAAGCTACAAGTGAGTGGACAACTTATTTTTTTAACTTTCAACTTTCCCTCTCTATTTGAGTCCAGTTCAAATAAAAGTAATTAACTTTTTTACTCCACAATATTTCTTCTGATGACACTGATTCTTGTTCCATTTTGCTCCATAATTTTGACTGCAGTCACTCTTTGGAACTAAAGGGAGGTGAGAAATTGGTATCGTAATTAGAAAACAAGTGAATCAATGTACTTAATTTGAAGACTTTGAGTTGAGTATTTCTTGTAAAATTAACCTTTAGTAATGCCATATCAGATACTTTAGTACTTTTACTTAAATAGTATCCTAAGACTTTAAATACTTAAGTATTGTTCAAAATAGTTACTTTTGTATAATTACTGTAGTATAATACATGTGCATTGGTTTGCTTGAGTAACATTCTAACCCCTCTTAATAGATATAGTTTTATAGTTTTACTTCTACTGAAGTGTTATTAGTATTTTTAAGTAGTAATCTCACCTCTTATAGTATAGTTAAGTACTGTTTATATCAAATACTTTAGCACTTTTACTGAAGTACTGTAAGGTCCCAGTGGAAATCCAGCAGCAGCCTACCAGCCCCATATCCTGTGCCACCTGCTCTAGCTTGTCATATGTTTCTAGTATAAATAACACATTTTTCCCATGTATCTTTGCAAAGCATTGTCTATGTCCCATATAGCATACTGAACATTTTTCTGTTTGGTTCACCCAGTTCTTGACACCTGTTTCTATACTGTGGATTGTCTGCTGTTTTGAAGTTTAGCTTGCATCACGGACAGCCTTTTCTGGTTTTGAACTCTGCCTCTGTATTAACTACGATTTACTTTGCGCCATCCTGCTGAAATGAAACAGATTTATTTTTAAATTATGCACTTAGGCCCATCTCAGATGCATTCCAAGTAATATAAGAAAACATTTAATACGTACAATAGGTACTTTTAATATCCCATTAGTACTGTCACTCAAAGAGTGTTCAAACTTAAATATTTAAGTACTGTTCTCATAAAATACTTTAATACTTTAATACTTATACTCAAGTATTCCAAGGTTAGCTTTTGTAATTCTCATATTAGATACTTTAGTACTTGTACTCAAGTGGTATTCGAACTCTTTAATACTTTAGTACTGTTCATATCAGATACTTTCCTGATAACTTCTTGGTTACTCTTACTTAAGCATGGCTTCAGTTACTCTACATTGAATATTTCATTTGTCCAAAGCCAAAAAAACTCGAATATCTAATTAATCTACAAAAACCAAACAGTATACCCAAGAAGGCCACAGAATACTTCTAAGGAAAAAAGCCATAAATAGATTAAAAAAAACCTCAAGAAGTATTTCCTGGAGATATGCAGGATGTAGGCCTCAGGCATCTAAATATACAACAGATAAACCACAAAAGTCTAGTGCAAGGTGCAAACCTCTGGGCAAACTCACAAATAGAAAGGATAGTTTGTACAATACCGACCCCAACTAATAAAGCAACTGAAATCTAAATATTTGACTGAATTATCAAAAATTTGCAACCAAAGACTAAACATATTTTACTTAATTAACAAAATTAACATAATGAAATGTAACGTGTACCGTTAAATTAACATTTTGATATTAACGCCAATTACCCGATTAAAGCATATATATATATAAAATGTTAATTTAACGGTACACGTTACATTTCATTATGTTAATTTTTAAAGTCTGGCCCCCTGAAATTGTGCATGTTTGCCCCCCAAAAAACGAATTAAGTAATTACTTTTAAATTATTTTTGGAACTCTATGAATTACTTTATTTACAAAAAAAGTCAAATTAGTATATATTTTTTTCATAACCTTTTTGAGGTTTGGGTGTAAATGTGACTACTCTTGTAGCACTGCTGACTCAGACATTTGCTGAGGTTTCTCTCTCTCTAAAGCTCTATTTTTTGTTCAGCAACTGTTGCAAAAACTCTGCTTGATTTGACCATGAACTCAACAACTCAAACTCCTCAGGTGGAAAAAAAAGCAACATTCAACATTTTTTACGTTTTCACACACTAGAATCAGAGTGTAATTCGTAATTTTCTTTCCAAGGCTAATAAAACCGTCTTGATGCCAAAAATTCATTCCGTCACAGCTCGATGAACCCTCAGTAATAGGAGGGTATTGATTAGGACTGTAACAATACATTGATCTACATTTATGCAAACATTTAACAATCAACAAGATCATAGGATTGATCAAAAATGAAAACAGATATCAGATATCAGGCATATTGTCACTTTTTTATTAAACAGGTGTTCTGTTTTATTGAATGTTTTTCATTTAAATGTCTGGTTCAGATCAGGAATAAAAAAATTATGATCCACTGAACTGATATTATAAAAACTGAAAAAAGTTGGCGCAGTGGGTAATGTAAGAGTTAGGAAGGTGGCCTTGTGATCGGAAGGTCACTGGTTCGAATCCCGAACCGGGAAAGGTACCACTGAGGTACTCATATGCAAGGAACCATCTCCCCAGGTGCTTCCCATGTCAGCTGTCCACTGCTCCTTCACGGATGGGTCAAATGCAAAGGTCACTTTTCATTGTGGTGCACTGTATGCTGTGCTGTGTTAACAATGACAGATAATCACTCACATTTTTCTATTTTTATCATTTCCATTGTCTGTTTCAGCTCAGGAGTAAAAATGTCAAGTAATACTCAATGTCGAGTGATGATCAGACTTTATTTTATTTGAATGTTACTGATTGTGTATTATCTGAATATTACATTTTCACCATTCAATAGTTGTTGAATTGAATCAAATAAAATCAAAATAACTTCATTGCAGGCTGTTTGATATTGCCAGATGTGAAACCATTGTCACTTGAATTGATGGAATATTGTATTGTGATGAAATTAGTGAACTAAAAAAATGTGTTTCTTGATTGTGACTTTGTAAAATACAAAACCATACTTAAAATAATCAATTAAAATCTTTAATATATATTTAAGGCAGCAATTGAGCATGTTTTTAAGTTTAGCCAGATGGAAATTTGTAAGATTGTGTAATGTGTAAGACACCCGAACAGAATGCAACGTGACCCGACTAGGCTTCGCTTTGCCTTTGTCGCAATTGGAGCATGACCTATTAAGAAATCCCCACCTTAAAGACCTAAAGTGCTGTTGAATGAGAGCATCAGTAGAGTTCTGAAAGGTACATTTACTTAAGTGGTTTGGGCTTGAGAAGGCAAATTTCATCATGTTTGCAAAGTTGAGAATGCTTGCACTATCCGTGCTGCTGCTGCCCTCGATGGTGGACAAAGCTTCAGGTCAGTAATGGAAAAGCTGATGGCACTATAATTTCAGAACAAACTTGCGGCTTAAAATGAGTTCATTTCAAACTGTACAATGTGAAATTTGTAATAACGATCTCGGCAAGTACTTTTTCAATATCTGTTTAGTAGGTTCCTACCATAATATGCAATATAAGTTGGGTGAACTTGGGTCTTGCTCAGGCATCCAGAGGTAGTAATGCTGGAGGTAGGATTTGAACCCACAAACGCTCTGTTCAGAGATAAGAGTCCTACCACTAGACCACCACCAATAGAATGTCAATAATTATTAACTACGTTTCTGCCTTTAATATGCATTAAGTTCTTGTTCAAGCCTTGAAAGTCTTGAACCTCATCCACCTGACCTGAAGAACATTTCTTGTTTTTTCAAATCAAAACCAAAACCCAAACGCTAAAAACCTTTTTTGCAGTATTAATTTCCAAACAAAATTTTAAAAAGACACGTCATTTTCTGATGAAAGAAAAATGGGAAACATAATATACTCATATTCCGTTTAGTTTTTTATTGAACACAAAAGGTTTAAAGCTTTGACCTATTTTTAAAAATTCAGCTTTTCCATTTTAATTAGAGAGCAAAATGGAAAATCTGAAAATGAATCATTTTATCATTTTGGTTTTTGAAAAAAAAAAAAGATTTTGACTTTGTGGTTGTATTGTGAAAAGCAAATGAATGAATGACACACATATGTATCTATTTTCCTTTTTTTTTTTATTGCCCTTGACTGTCAAATGGGAATTCACAAAACAATTCTCTTTTTCATTTTGGTTTTGGAAAAAATATTTTTTAAAAAACATGTTTTTGGTTTTAATTGGCTTTGGTTTAAATTTAGTTTTGGTTTAAATTTTTAATAACAAATGAATTAATGATATATTGATTTTTCTTGCTTTCTGGTGTCAGTGTTGGCAGAAAGGCAGACCGAAGCGTCTCTTGTCCAGCTGACGGTCAAGAAAGGGGAGCGTGTGGTACTCCGCTGCCCAGTGAGAGTGGATGCCCGGAACTATGCTGTAACCTGGTGGAAAGGTGGAAATTCTGGTAGTCCGAAATCAGAACTCTTCTTGTCAGACAAGAGTAGCAGACTACAATTAGGGGAGGACAGAGTTTCACTGGTTATCTCCAGGGCAACAGCAGGGGATACAGGTCGCTATAGTTGCAGAGTGATACTGCCCCAAAGGCCTGAGATTTCGGACAGCGTCGAGCTGGTGGTACTGGGTGAGGATTAAGATTTCGATACATTGATTTACATCAATTACATAGATTCAATGACCAGCAAACCCATAACAATGATCCAAAATGAAACCTTCAATCACATGTCACATATTAGTTTATGTTGAACAGGATGTATTAAAGGAGAAGATTGTCTGTAGGGCAGCCCAATTTGCGTCTGATTGATATTTTCATTCTGGATCAATGCTATTGGCTTGTTGATAATTGAATCAGTGTATCAATATACTTTGATTTATAGTTACATCACAATATTTGTGTCAGTATTGTTGATTTTTTTTTCTTTTACAATTTGACTAGCCACTCATCTGTAGTTTAATTAATTATTTAATTAAATATTACATGATATAGGATTTTTTATAGTGTTATCTAGTAACACCTAGTTACATGTATGTCACTGTTTGGGTTTCTCTAGCATCCCCTAGTGCTCCACTGCTCCTCTTGCAGGTTCCAGCCATCCCTGCAGTGGATGCATGGTACTTACGGTGCACCACTAAGGGCTTTTACCCGCCTCAAGTTACTCTCCGGTGGACCTGGAAAACCCTGGAGATGGCAACGACTAGTGTTGATTGCAAACTAGATCCCTCAAATCAACAGAACTCATCTCAAATCCAAACAGAAACCAACATCATGACCGATTTGGATACAAACAACAAGACCAACCCTAATCTTCACCGCTGCCTCAGCACTATTGAAAATCTCGGACCCGAAATGGAACTCACCAGCATGCTGTTGCTACCTTCTCAGGCGTCAATCTCTGCTGATATCGTTTTAACCTGCACGGTAGAAGAGCATCCGGCCTTGGAAACTGCCGTCTCTGTCTCATTCACTTGGGGTGAGTGAAAGTATTTAGGGCTGGGTTTATGAACAGTTATGCGTCTTAGTGAATAATAAAAGAGAAATGCTACAGAGAGAGAGAGAGAGAGAGAGAGATGGCAAGTACTTTACACAGTGAATACAAGAGAAGAGCTTCTATTAGGGTGCACATGGCAGGGATGGACCCTGAGTGGGGACTGACACGCCATAGGCCACACTCACACAAACAAACACAGTCACATCCACACCTATGGGGTAATTTAGAGTAACCAATCAACCTATAGGACATGCTTTAGGACTGTGGGAGGAAACTGGAGCACCCAGAGAAAACCCACGCAAACACAAAGAGAGTATGCAAACTCCGCACAGAGAGACCCCATTGCTGAACCGGGAATCTAATACAGGAGGATCTAATAGCCCTCTGGCTGTGAGAGAACAGCCACCGCGCCACCGTGCAGCCCACAGCAGAGATAACGACACAAATAATTTTAAGTGTTTCTTTAGTTGCTAACATAACAGTTAGGAAGTTGGCACTGGTTCAAATCCCAGACCAGTAAAGGTACCACTGAGGTACTCATGAATAAGGTACTGTTCAGTTGCCTGTCAGATGCCCATCGCTCCTTTACGGATGGGTCAAATGCAGAGGTCACATTCAGTTGTGGTGCACTGTGTGCTGTGCTGTGATGTGTTCACAATGACAAATAATCACTCAATTCACTTTGTTGACTCCTCCGCAGAAGCAGTGGCAAAAAATCATGAATAGTCGAAAATCAATAGCTAGAACAGTGAATGCATTATTTGCTATAAAACCTGATCACTTTATCACATCTTTATTTAGTATATGTTTATCATATACTTCTGTATGCTAAGATATTTGCTTGTTTTAGAGTTTAGTCTCTCTATTAAATGGCTGTAACAAATAAATTTTACTCTGTTGGTGGACTCAAAGGAGTCTTATTTACTTACCTACTTACTTACTGCAATGTGTAGGGGAGACCGGGTATGGTCGTAACACGGGGAGAGTTGTAACACCACCAATTCCAGCATTCAGGGATAAGATACGAGTCATGTGACAGTTTTAGTCTCCTCAGACTTCCTTTACCATCACACATGGACATTTTCAAGTCGTTGGTGCAATTTCTCCCAGAGCAAGGAGAAAAATTCAAAGTCTGAGCTAAGAAAGTAACTTTAAAAAAAAAACATTTTTTTCTAGTGCTTTTACCATTGTAGATAACGTTGTATGAGTTATATCAGGTCAAACTACAGTTTCTCTAGTAAAGGATGGTGTGGCTCTCCCTTGCTAATACCAAAGCACCATGCTAATACAGCTAGCTAAGCAATGGATGACAGTGGTGGGGTAGGTTGTAACAAGTAGAGAACAAAGCCATGTTCTCTAAAAAAATTGTTCTGTGGTACGGCGCTAGCAGACATATCCATGTTCACTCATTTCATCTTCGTGCGTGTGACTCTTCAGCTCTCTCTCTCTCCCTGAGAGACACAAATACACACACACAAAGTATAAACGTTATGCTTTTTTTATATTTTGTTTAAAACATTAATATGATCTTCATTCTCTATGTGAAGAATGGATTGTATGTTATACAACATAGGTTGGTGAATCTATTTTCAAACCTACCCTGTTTATCACATGGAGTTCCATTGTTTTTCTGCATTTTTTCTACCTGTTACAACCTACCCCAATAGGTGTTACAACCTACCCCAGTAGTGAGGTTGGTTGTAACAAAGGTACACTCTGTATTTGTCATAATCTCACAAATTCTGTGATATAGTTGAGGAGATTTAAATGGTTGCCACTTGTGGTAGACAAATGTGGGTACTTTGCCTAAAAGTTCCAAAACTGTAGCTTTAAAAAAAATGGTAGTTTTAGGTGCTGAAGAAAAATGTGTTACAACCATACCCGGTCTCCCCTACATGTTAAATATACATGCTCATGCAAAGTCCAAATAAAGAAATACTTTGTGAGATACAACTAGATTGGGTAGTTGTAAATTTACAAACAAATTTACATACTACTTTATTTAAGAAACAGTTTGAGAAACAGATCGTTTCGAGAGTCGTAAATTAGATATCTGTCTTATGCTTACATTTAATGTTAAAGTACTTAGCATTACATAGTATTTGGGAAACTTATCCCAAAAAAAAGCTCACCCTGTATTTGATTGATGAGTTACAGGGCTCTGGCTTAGTCTTGGATTCCAAAAATAGATTTAATCAGGGTCCATAAAGTCTGTCTTTCTTTGGCTATCTGTTGTAAAACCAAAACATAGGAAACAAATGTAATAACTGGCCGCTTAGCTTTGTAAAATGTAAAAGCTATACAATCTCCAAAAGGACAAATGGAGAAGTGAGAGTAAAGACCAAGATTCTCTTAAAGTTGGGGCTGAAGATGGCCGAGTTGATTTTAAAAATGTGTAACCACTGAGTTTTAGTGTTAATATGTTGTATTATAAAAGCACAGAAATGTACATTTGTAATGTAACTGCATTGCACTAGGAAGTGCTGGGGAAGCAATTTTCCATTGTCTGCTACAACTGCATTCTGTAGGCTACTGATGAAGAATGTATGAACGATACCTTTCATATGTCAAACTTTCAAAAGTATGGATGTATTTCACAGACAAAAATTAGAGGTTTTTGGACAAGAAATGAACGACTAATAAAAAAGTAATTAACAAATTAGTGGACTACTGAAAAAATCTTTAATTGCATTTGCATTTCATAATTCAGTAAATAGTTAATGACGTTGAGAGGGATTTTGTTTAAGGGTAAGGACTTTTTTCAATTCAAGTTGTAACGGCCGGCAGGTGAACCCAAACGCAGAGTCGACAAAACCAGGTCGTAGGCGCAGAATCAATTTGAGGAAAAGCCGAAGATTTATTAAAGCACAGTTCAAAACGAGAAAACACAGTCCGCGGAGCAAACGAATCCAAATTGCCAGAAGCAGAGGGGTAATCCAAATACAACAAGCAAGGGTCAAAACGGAGCCAGGCAAACAACAGGAACGCTCGGTATGTAGCACTAGGCATAACAATACTTTGCAAAGAACTTCTTGTAACTAAGGGTCTTTAAATACTGGTAACTTGGCTATGATAGGCTAAAATTCGGGTGACGTAGATCTGGTAGGTTGAGGTTGTTGTGGAGATCTGGAACTGGAGTCGGATGAGGCGGACTCCTCCCTTGGTCTGGGCCGGGCTCTCACACAAGTGTTTGTTAGTTTAAACATTTACTGAAAGATGGTGAAATATAAACTGCATTCTAAACTGTTTTCCAAATAAATATACAAGTGTTTGAATAAAAAGTCATTTTTCTCCATTTTTCTTTCAAGTACACAACCAATTTGAAGTATTGCTCTTGGAAAAGACAAATGCTCCTGTAAGGCAATACAGCACAATACTGTAAAAAGTACAGTATTACTTTAAATTCTCTAAATACTAAAAAATAAAACACTTGTATTACAGCATGCTGTACTTTATAATTGCAGCATTGTACTGTCAAAGTCAAAGTACCCTACACATGCTATAAAAATGTGGAGAAAATGGCTGGCAGCTCTGCAGCCAGTATTATATAGTACATTTATAGTGAAATACTGGGTCACTTTATCGGGGGGGTTTCATCAGAAATCTTAATTTTTGACTTAATGTCATGTTTAATATCCCCAGAGGCTGAGCTCAACAAAGTGACAGGATGCACCAACATTCTGAAGATTTCCATTCTCTCTGGAATTGTTATCATTTTCATGACTCTGGGTGGGTATTGTGTATGTGTATATATATTTATACATGGTTTCTCTTTGTTCAACAGTAAAGTTAAGTCATAAAAACTCATGAAAACGCAGTAAACAAAATATGTTTTGAGGAGAGAGAAAACTTTTCAGCGCAAGGGTTTCTAGCAGTGTTGAAAGAATTACTACATATGCTGCTATTTGTTGAAAAGTCACTTGTTGGGGGATTTATGAAAAAAGAAGTGTGAATAGGAGGCACAAAAGACTAACTTTAGAAGCTAAAAGGTCATACCTGGCCTTCACTTCACTTTTTTGTGTGCTTAAGACAAAAAATAATTAAAGCTTTTATGGCAAAACAGAAATTCAGAAATGTAGCAAAATGTGTTAACAACTTTTGACCTTTTGATATGTGAGATGATACATGCAAATGTTGCATTCGTAAAATAAAGCTAGACTTTGTTAGTGTGTTTTAACAAAACTTCTGTTGTGTTGTTATTCAACAGGACTTGTGCAGTTGTGCGGAAGAAGACCTAAATATTCTACAACGATAAGAGAAAAACTGCTAACTTAGACACTTCCACTTTGCAAGTCACCACAAGCCTAACCACCACCACACAAACATACAAATACACACATATGCACGCATACCTAGGCACGTACACACCCATCCAGACACAGTCGCGTCCTCCTCTTTTCGGTTGCCATTCTAGCTAAGTGTAGTATGAAAATCACTGAAAACAGCGATAGGAGTTCAGCATTTAAACATTTTGAGAAAAAAAAAAAAAGGAATGCATATCACAGAAAAAACGGATTACTTCCGTCATTTATGCCTCTTATGTGCCTATTAAAATGAATGTTAGAGACTAACTCTCAGTAGGCATGTATTATTTTTCCTACAAAAACATTTAGCATGTGATAATCTTTCTGGTTGGTTGTCTGGTAACCGCCTGGTTCATTAGGCTGTTAAACAAAAGTGGCAAACTGAGCCCGGACTTCAGATTTTAGTTCATTTAATTAAAAAAAAAATGACATTCGGTTTAAAAGAGGCCTATTTACACATATGCGGATATTTTTATAAACACATTTTTATACGTTTGGGTCTTTTGTTGTCATGGGGTGTGCGGTTGCGGTGAGGAGAAGGGAAGGGAACGAGGACGCTGTTGCAGGCAAGTGAAAAGGGTTTATTGTAGGACAGGTAAACCAACGGGGAAAAACAAGTCCAAAACACACAAAACCAAAAACAAAAGTATCAAAGGAAAGGTGAGACCCGTGCTCCCAGTTGTAGCCATTGGGGGGGATTGGAGCAGAACCTCCCCGAGTAAACTGGAACAAGCTTAGCCCTCACGCTTGAAGACTCGGGAGGCAAACGAGCAATGGCCCAGACTCTGTAGCCTCCAAGGCCGTCTGGCCAGCCAGGTAAAAAACACACTGGGAGACACGAGCCTATAGGGAGAAAACACAAGAGAGGGACGTGAGCGTGAGGAGAACAAACAGGTAATCCAAAAGGAGAACAAAAACCAAACCAGATAAAAAAAAAAAAAGGGGGTCTAAGGTCCAAAGTGAAGGGGCAGAGCAGGAAGGGTCCAGGATATCCAAAAGATGCTTCAAACACAACAGGAACAACCACACACAAGGTACGAGGGAGACAGACTCAGAGACACTTGGGTTAAACCGGCTTAAATAAGAGCACAGAACTCAACAAACGAGTGCTCTCACCAATCCCAAACTCAAAGCAGAACGAGACACAGCTGAACTCAATGATAAGCGCGGGAGTGTTCTACACAGATCCTAACCTACTAGGTAGGGAACACGCAGTGCATACAACGTACCAGAAAGTGGGTGTGCTCTAAACAGAGAGTGAACTACTCGGGAGGGCACACGAAGTGTGGACACAAAACCCGGAAGTGAGGAGCAAGCTAACATAGACAGCTAAGGCTAACCCGAAGAGACAAGAGGAGCAAACGCACCCACCCACCCACCAGACACACCACACCAGAAGTGAACCACGGTGACAGTAAACAAACAAACAGACACTTATCCTGGGTTCACGGTGGCACGGTCCCGTCTAAGTTGGGCGAACATATAACTATATGTGTTTATAAAAAATATCGTGTAAGCAGGTCCTAAATTAATGTTGGAATAGTCAACTACAATATCGCTTTTACGTAAGTAAAGTTAAGCAATTAACAGTTACTGGCATCAACTTAGAATTTCACTATGTGTATCATTTACTGCGAATTAATTCATCTTCTTCTTAACTCTGCCGATCTTAGGAATGTTACCTTTGCTTAACAGAGAAGCAATGACATATAGTTTCGGCCTGGGTCCATTTGCCCGCCTACCTAGTATCCGGGCTGGGAAACGATCATTTTAATCAGATAATAACATAACAATATTTATTTAGCCCTGCCCCGTACACGCCCCTGATTCTAGGTAACAGTAAGGACCTTTCAACCACTTAAAATATGTTCACACACACAGTAAGGTTAACCAAAGGTCTGCAAAATATCGATACACACGCAGTAAGGGGAAGCAAATGTTTAAAGAATGCATTTTACTTTTTCTATATCTGTATTTTGGCTATGTCTGTATGTTTGGCTATATTGAAATAAAATACATATTTCCTATATTTCAGCTAAATTTCAAATCTTTTCAAGGACTCACAACCACTTATATTCTGCAAAGATCTGAAAAATGGTAAAGGTTTTAAAAACTGCATTTTTCTGTTTCATACATCCATATCTCCAGCTAAAACGCACATTCATTTTCAGCATTTGTAGGAAATTCATATGAAAGGAGCCAGTGTTGATTTCATTCGGCCTAAAAACCACAATTTCCGACTAGCTGACACTATGCCCTATTGTGTTAAGGGGATGTTTTAAACAGAGCTACAACACCAAGCCATGACCAAAACCAGGTCATATTCTCCTGATAGTATTCCATGTAAACAAGAAGGGGAAATATATTTCACTACGCAAAACAGATGGTCGGTCCTACTAGACAGACCAGTCGCATCAAATGTCATATTACAGGTTGTCAAAGTCGTCGCTGCATTGTCATTTCAACATCATGAATTTGTTAAAAGGCACCAGACAAATGTGACAAACTTTAAAAAAAAAAAAAAAAAACTCACCCCAAAAATATAAAGGTCACTGATTTTGATGAATTCACCCAACTTAAAATTGAATTTGAGTGATAAATAGGCTTGAATGTACTTGGAGTTTTTCTTCATTTCAAGTAGATATGATACAAGAATAATAATAACGCAAGACAACATTATCTTTCTTCTCTGTCTCGAAATCACGACAAATAAAAACACAGGTTGTTTAAATACTGTTAATATTTTCACACAGCCTATAGTTACACGTTTAAGGTGTTAAATAATCACCATGATGCATATTACATTCTACATACAATAGTAAAAGAAGTTGGGAGTTTGTTATGGGCAAAGGTACACAGATCCACTCACAATGTTTTTGTAAAAATAGTTTCCCTCTGTAAGCTTAAAATATAAAGACCTTTTTCTTTTTCCGTATGTGTACTTATAGGGAACTGGATTTATACACACATGCTCGGGAACACACACAAAGATTAGCAATCGGAGACAATAACCATGTACAAATATTTGGAGGGTTTGTAAATCATGGTTCACGCACAAGCAGACCGCGGGAAAGCCGTCGTCAGCGGCCGGCGATTATGAGCAATAAGGAAATATACAATAAAGCCTTTATGACATCTTAGTGGCAAAATAATAATTATAAAATACAGTAACTCAGTCAGCAATGTCCCTGTTCCAGCCAGACAATAAACACGTGAAGTAATGACAGCTTCTGGGGGTTTGAGAAAATAATCCCACATATTAGGGTTTGAGATTTGAATCGTTTTTTTAATTATTATTATAATGAGGTACTGATGTGATACTTTATTTTTGTTGCGTCCCGTTTCGTATCGAGGTCCATCAATGTTGTCACATCCTGAAGTGGCGTGTAATAAACAGATAAAATGTGGAAATGCCATATTTCTTAAGTCTTTTGTGTCTTTTTTTCCTGACTCACTCTTTCATTGTCATCTGTTTCCCCGTCTGCTTCAACATTGTTTTTCTTCTCGTTACCGTTACTTTTCTCTTGATTATCAGAAAAAGAAAGCTGTTTCCAGGTGGTAATGATTTTTTTCCTCCGCACCACACAGCGAAATTTATCGCGAGACTTATTTTTATTTACCAGCCCCCCACCTTCACCTCGACGTGATGGGGTTTTTTTTGTAATTGTTATTTTTTAAATCATGATGTCTGGATATTTCAGGCGCTCTTTGCGGGGGGCAACCGGCGGCTTAATGCGCGTCTGCCCTGAACAGGCTCTGCACGCAGGTAAATTTGCAAATGTCTGACCTTCCTTTTCAAGTGAATAAAACAATGATATTTTAACTATCCATTAAAGATAGAGCTGCTGCTGTCTCCACTTGTGATAGTCCCTGACCAAAGTAAAATAGGACGTTTTTGTCAGTGTTGCCAAGATACAAAACCTGCTGTGAGATCACAGTCAAACATTACGTGGGGGCATGGAGAGAAAAAAGCTTGTGGTGACGTTGATGCGAGTCTTATATGGACATCTGTATAATGATACTAAACTTGTCACGAGATTATGAAAAAAGTCTACAGAAAACAACTTTTACTAGAGAAAAAATGACTGATCTCTAGAAAATGAAATCATTAGAAAAAAGAATCATTATCTCAAGAAAACAACTTTACTTGTGTCATAACTTGTGTCTTAAGATCACTAGAAAAATAACTTTGAGGTAACAAAAATATACCTATCAACTTCTGTAAGGCTCAGACTACTGGTGTCCTACTAAGCTTTACTGGTGGGGTGATTTTTTTTAAATTACTTGAGACAACTACTGTTATCTTAGTTCACCTGCGAAATAACTTGTGATCTTGAGATAACCAGAATAAAACCAATGTTGACGTGTGTCCTCTATCTTCTTCCTTACTACATTGCTCAGACATCTGCAGCTTTAGCTGTGGAGATATGTTACAAATAACTCATAATTTTGAGATAATGAGAAGAACAGCAGTGTCCTCTTGTCCTGCTTGTTCTCTATCAGTTTCTATATTATCACAAATACTACAGGCCACAACTGGCCCTTTATATCAGTGCTGAGCAAACTGTGAGATTTTTTCCCTTAAAGTTCAGTACATACAGCATCTTTTTTCCTTGTTTTGAAGGAACAACGTTTGCAAATAAAGCCTTGTTTTTTAAAGAACTTTGTCTAATCTGTACAGGAAGTTTACAGGTGTTAATTAAGCAATTTGAGCGAACACTTCCCGCTTTGGCTGCACGTGTCAAAGGGCGTTGACCCCAACGACTCGAGGAGTCTGTTTTTTTGTCCCCATTCCTTCCGTGGAGACCTCGTCAGAATTCTGGCAGAAAGTCAGGTTCTGCCAGCTGAGTCTCCTCCAGATGCCTTGCGCCAGTGAGGCCAGAGTACTTCGGACAGCGGCTGATGACAGGTAGAAGATGAGCGGGTCCAGACAGGCATTGAATGTGCTGAGTAGAAGGGCCTCGTCCCTCCACTGGGGGCTACTTTTGGAGATAAAACCCACCACATGTGAGACATTGTAGGGCCCAAAGCAGAGGGCAAAGACCAGCAGTGTACCCAGCGCCAGGCCAATGGCTCTGAGCCGCCTCCTGCGCCCGATATTGGGAAGCCGGGAAAGGATGCGGATGAAGCTGATGTAGCAGAAGGCGCAGACCAGAAGCGGCACACAGAAAAGTACCAGGCACAGCTCCAGCCTCACCGGCAGCAGGATCTCAAGCTGGGCTTCAGTGAACTCATCGTAGCACACATTCCTACCAGGTGGTGGGCCGGCACCGGGTGGGTCGTAGTAGGGAACGATATAGACGATGCTAAGGTGCAACACCGACAGTGCCCAAAGGAAGACGCTGGCAGCAGCAGCATAAAGGGGACGACGTCGGAGTGAGTGGCGGATGGGGAATGCAACGCCCAGGTAGCGCTCCACACTGACGGCCGTCAGGAAGAAGGTGCTGTTGTAGATGGTCATGTAGAAGACAAAACCCGACAGCGGGCACAGGAAGTAGGGCATGGCCCAGCGCATGCCATCTGACACCTCTTGCATCTTGAAGGGAAGGAACACCAGGAAGAGCAGGTCAGAGATGGTGAGGTTGAGCAGGAGGATGTCGATGGGCGCCGGCTTGTGCCACACCTTTCGACTGAAGGTATATAAAGCAAGGAGGTTGGCAGGGAAACCTGTGACGAAGGTGATGATGTAGACAGAGAGGCACAGACCAGTCTTGCACTTCTGCATTGTGGTTGGCGAGCAAAATTTCACCTCATATTCAATTCTGTGGGCGCAAAAATGCCATCAAATTTATATATATATTTAAAAAATGACATAAAAAATGAAAATGAAAAAGATGGAGATCGAAAAGCAACAGTGGAGCCACATTTTTACTTTCCTGGACATTTTTTTTTTATCACTCGCAAATTGTATATGACCATCTGTTTTTTTGTTAAGTGATGCTGGTAGAGTTCTAACAATGTTTCATGTGATCAGAAAATCTCCAGGAAGTTAAAAATTTGTTCAAATACACGTCTTTGAAAACTATAACTTTAAGCAAGAACCTTAAGTATCAAGGCGTTTCTGGAAGCATGTCTGGAGTATTGTAGTTTAAATATTTTAGTTTTTTACTTTGTAAATTATTTTGTTTTATCAATTGGTTTACTTTGAAATGTTTTCAAATTCTAACTTATTATCGAAAAAAAAATCACATCATTATATTATTGGCTCTTCGTGCCTCTTCCTCCAATGTTCCTCTAATTATGCCCCAAATTAAGATCCATTCATGCAGCTTGACTGCCAAATATCTTTGTTTAAAATGACTGTAAGTATCAGCAGAAACCCGAATCTCTGTCTTTTGACACCCGGCTGCATATTTATAATGGATTAAAAGGTCAGCACGATTTGCATAACAAGACAGATTTTAATAATGCTCTGTATAATTTGCAAAAGGAACCTTGACATGGACATAATATTTACTGCTAAGCATTTTCCAGGCTCTATAAATGTTACAATAAAGAAGCTCCACTCTGTAATATGTTAAACATTATTATTATTATTATTATTATTATTATTAACTTCTCATGATTCTGTTATTGTTTTAACCTAAACTTTAACTTTAACCATTTTTAAATCTACAACTCTCTTTTACTTTTTTCTCCAAAATATATTTTTGCACCAAAACGTTTTATTTATTAAAAATTGTCAAACTAAAATTAATTGAGCAAATGTGCAGTTTACGTTCCCTTCAAAATGATATCATTCCAATATATATTTTTAAAGGAGCATTCCAACATAATTTGTGTACCAAGAAAATCATACTATTACTATACTATTACACTATTCTTTTATATACATAATTATGAACATTTCTTTCATTTCATTACAAAATGCAGATGCACAACTTTCTCACAAAGTCATGCAAAATGCTTTGCAATCTCAGTTTGTCAGTTTTCCTGAATGGAAATAATGTGTAAACAGGGTGAGAGTGAATCATGCGATTTCTGCGAGGATTGCAGGACAATAAAAGAGCATTTCAGCCTTTTCTATTTATAAAAAAGTATACAATGACACAGTACCTTCTTTCCTCACTTCTTCACGTTCGTTCCCGCAAGACACTTGAGTTGCACAAGCCAGGAAAACAGAGCTTTTATGTAATAAGTGGATTTCCAGACAAGACAAGGGGCCCAGGGGCCCTTTACCTGGCTTGCTTCAGCAGTAGTGTAAGTCAGGAATACACACACATACACACTTGTTAGAGAACCACTGCTGCTGCTACCACTGCTGCCCACTGTTTGCCGTCCCAGCTCTCGATATGGAAAATTAATAAGGCTGAAGCAGATCTGCAACCAGAGTCTCTGCAAACCATCTCCTAGGAAACACACCTACTGTTACAGCTGACCTGGTGTGTATGTGGAAGAGAGAGAGAGAGAGTAGTTTTAGATAACCTGGCCTACATATAAAAAGAGAATGGATAAAAACAGGTTAAAGGATATAGACAGTGGTGTGTGTGTTTCTGACCTAGACTACCTAACATCTACTGTTAGGTGAGGCATAGATGAATCTGAAGACAGGATAAGAAGTGTTTGTGTGTGTGTGCCTGCAAGGATATAACTTTTGTGGTCATTGCTTTTTACATATTTGGCCGTGTAGAGAGAGTCTGTTTGGGTGTGTATATGTGTAAGAGAGAGAAAAATAGAGAAAGGAAGGATGGAGCAATTACTCAGCTTCACTCCTGTCTGCGTTTACACTTAGTATGCTGACGTTCCCTATTGATCGTCAACGAGATGAGCTTCTACTCTGCATTTCCCAGCATTCACTACTTTCTTAATGACTTCACTGTCCTCTTCACTTCACCTCATCTTCCTGAAATCCCTTTATCCCGCACCCCCGCCACCCAACATCCCCACCTCACACTACCTCAAGCCAGGCCTGAGAACCCTGAAGCAAAACTCCACCTTCTACAGGTGATATTCATCACTACTACTTATTTACACTTAAAGTCAATATTTATATGAGATGAATATTAAATTGTTATACAGTTCCAACAATTATAGTCAATAATAATAGCAACAATTATAGTCATGACGATCTAGTTATCGTCATCTATCTATCTGTCTGTCTGTCTGTCTGTCTGTCTGTCTTTCTATCTGTTTCTGTCTGTCTGTCAAGTTGTCCATTTATTCATGCGTCAATGTGGGTCTTTGGTAGGCTTTGCCTTTGCTTGCTTCAAGTGCAGCTGTCCAAAATTAGATTTCCTTACAACAAAAGATGAATATGTAATAAGATGAAAACCATCTAGCGCTGGGCGATAAAACGATTAAAAAAAAATATTTATCACGAAATAGCGTTTCCTCAGTATAAAAAAATAGATATAGTCGATATAAAGTCGATAGCACTCATTAAGTCCATGTTCTGATTTCACGTGAAGCCAACGATAATGAAAACAGCGCCGTGCCGGACCAATCGTGTTGTTGCAAAAGAGTTCCAGCTCACGTCAGTTAAGTAAGCGTGGCTTCTCACATGCTAAAACTGGGCTACAGCAGCCGTGCACAGCAGTCAGGAGACCGAGCGAGATAAAATAGATTAAAATGACCACAAGCAATACCGTTATAGAAAAATGGAAAAATGGTCAATAGACATTGTTGGAAAAAAAAGGGTCCAAAGAATTCCGCCGTTTGGAAATAGTTTGGCTATTTAAAATCCGATATGAAGCAGAGTAGTGCACACTGCAAACTGTGTCAAATGCATGTTCATACAAAGATTATATTGTCATGCTTTTTACAACTACATGAATGTAGCAATCACATCCTGCAAATTCTTGTTTGTTTTTCTCTACCAATTGGCTGTTAAGCCCAAATCTCCCTGAATAGACAATGTATTTACTCTAAAGGAGCAAAGACGAAATTTCCGAGTAAGAAATTCATTCCTGCCCGGGCACTGCTGGCTCTGTTGTGCTGACGCCACCAACATTAACAGGACGCTGACAGTAGAGGTCCGTGTACGTGACGGCCAATGGATTTTCATCTTAAATCGGAAAATCCAAAAACACTTTTACAAATCAAACCTGCTTTTGTGAACACCTTCACAATTCATATACATATGAAAAACGATGTGTGTGTGTGTGTGTGTGTGTGTGTGTGTGTGAGGAAAATTTGCTTATATCATAGCAGGTCTCAAGCATGCTTTCCATTAAGGCTGACACAGCCTATTGCCCAATAACACTGACTAGCAAATTTGATCTGCTTCTAGCAGGAATTTAAGTGATTTGTGTATCAATTAATTGTGTTTCAATATAAAAAGTACTGTAACAAGAAACAACACAGTATGATTATCAAAAAAGTATTTATTATAAATATTTCTCCATCTTAAAACAGCGCCTCTTTAGCACCACCTGACAGGCACATTACATTATTTTAATACAAGTTCAGAAATCAGAAGTAACCCTGATTTTATACCTTTATCACAATCACATCCATAATTTGCCAAAATACATTTGTGATTTTTTTTCACAAATCAGCCTAACTCTAATTCCAGCGGGGTTTTTTTAATCATTACTGTTATTACGTGCGTTTTAAAGCGGTTCCAAGAAAACGGTTCATTTTCCTGCATCTGTAATATACGGATTTATCACTCTCTGACAGACGAAGTGTGGTTTGTGGAAAAAAATCACAAATCAGACTAGTCATTTTGCGCTTGGTTTGGTCTTTCTGCGTTGAAAGTTTTTTAAGTAATTCGTGCTTTAACATAAAAATGCAACTTCTAATGTCGTCGGATTTCAGGGCGGGAGACTCGATAATATAAATTCACAAATCACGATGAACACAATGTTTCATGATTTAAGACTCTAAGTGACTACTACAAAGAGTAATATTCATTAGAATGCCGAATCGCTAACCGCAAACTATCTTTACTGGGGTCCTGCACCCCCACACCACCTCCGCACATTCCTCTCTGAAAATCCACGTCTCGTCTCAAAATGAGTGTATAACGCCAAGGCAATGTCAGAATAAGATACTTTGTTTCTAAGTTTTTCAACGATAAAATCTCCGTACTCGTCCCAAGACATGTTAACAGGTGTCACGAGCTATTCTGTGATTTATTTGTACGTTGCAACTTAAGAAACCAACTTAAATTGCCATAAGTCTGCGTCAAGCGTCATACGTATGTGTCGAAAGAAAAAAGAAAAAACGTTTTTCGTTTTTGGATTTTCCGATTTATGATGAAAATCCATTGGCCGTCACGTACACGGACCATTAGAGCCTCTTATTGCGTGTTTTGTTTGGGTTTCCGGCAGTGATTTGACTTATATCGTGATATATATCGCTATCGTATGATATAAAAAAGATAAGATTTTTTCCATATCGCCCAGTCTTCTACTGAACAAAAGACTCATTCGTTTCGACTGCTGTTGGTGAGAAAACCTCTGGCCCTGCCTGACCTTAAGCATAGTTGTTAATGTTCTATAATTTGATATATTCCCTAGATTGAGTGCTCAGAAAAACAAGACACAATTCTATACTCTCCATGCTCAATTCTCAAGAAGCATTTTCAGGAGAACAAGTGAAGCTGCACTTGACCAAGGCAACATGCACGTTCTCAAGCGAGGAGGCGTCTCTTGAAAAGCTGATGGGGACACTTTAAAGTTAAGGACAAGTTAAGTTTCTGTATTTTATTCAACTATGGTAAATGAGTTAATCAGATCAGTTGAATTTGTTTAACTTCTGAACATTTTTATGTTTCCAATTTTTATGTTTCCAAGTTAATGTTTCCAGATGGCATTGCCCATTAATTTGAGCCAAATTTGTGTTGACTGTAAGAATTTTAATGGTGCTATTTTTTATATGTTGTTTTTATAAGTTTTTAATATGGTTATTTCATAACTGCTCAAGCTTAGCAAAACGCTGTTACGCCTCCACTAGTTGATGCTAATAATGCTACTTAATGCTAATAATGATAATACAAAAAAGTAAATAAATAAATAAAATGATAAATATATAATTGCTTAAAACAAATTTAAATACTTTATTGTAAGTATAATTGTCCTTAAATTAAAGCTTTAAAAGTCAATTTTTTTTAAGAACATGGAAGACAAATGCTTGGAAACAAATATCACTATCATCAAATATCCTACAGGACATTTTAAAATTCACACAACATTCTGTCTTGCTGTCTCAAGTTTATGCTGATGCCATAAAATAAATGTAGTAGTATAAAATAAATTTAATTTGCATATAAAAACTACTAAGAGACATAGACTTTATATTACTACATATAAGTATTTACATGTATACAATAAATATGTAATATTGTACTTTTGTCCTCTAATTGCCAGTCCATATAATTTCTGTTGAAGTTGTAATGTTAATGTTAAAAGTTCACCCTTTAAATGTAAAAGCATATTTTTGGTAGATGAATAACCATGTAAATATCTAATACATTATGTTGAAAACACAATTTCATTGTGTCTACATTTGAGTGGACAGCTTTTTAAATACATATTTAATATATTTAGGTAGCAAATATGTGTTGGGGTCTATATAACAAAATTAATGTTTGCATAGCAGTAGGATACTCAAATGTGGACCATGAGGTCAAACCTCATTGTCCACTCAAACCTAACCCCAAAAATTTTCAGTGTTGGAGAAGCAACTTATGGACAATACCTTTTCAAGCTTCAAGCTACTCATAAAGAAAAATATCTATGCTACAGCCTACAGTTAGCTACACTAAAAGCTACAGTGAAAAAGTAGCTAACTACATTCAAACTTTTTGATCAAGTAATACTTAATATTTTTCTACAAGATATTCGTAATGCAAATCACAACTTATAATTTAAAAAAAGTCCTTATGCTTATCATTATCTCCAAAAGCCAATAAGTGGTTGAACTTGCACATGAGCAAATTCATTTTGGTGGAGTGCAACCATGAAAGAACATCTCCTGCAAACCATGAGTCCACTTATGAACCATTGTAGGGAGTCAATCAAAAGGAGAACACTTCTTTTTCATTGTATGGCAAGGTCAGTCCGTCTGTCGCATGGCAAGAGACATGCAATTAATTGCCATGTTTCACATTTCTTTTGGTGGAAAAATTGGACATTCACTGGAATTTGATCATAGAAACAAATCCTCTTCCAACATGACAATGACTCTAAACACACAGTGAACCTAACCAACTGTTGTTTGCTTTTGGCACTTAAATAAATATAGGCTTGACTGATTTGATATTAACAATTTACACTGGGTGAGAATATCAGTCCACTCACTGGAATCTAAAGTTTTTGGAATGTTGCTGTTGTTTTCTGGGTAGAATTGTAGCTAAGGCTTGCTGAAAATATGGTGCAGATTTTCCTACTTCTCCCAACACCCAACAAAATGTTGTTGGGCATGAAGTAGATGATCCTCGTTTTGGCTTCTTGATGCTGGGCAGGTGCACCAGTGCATTCTCCACAATCTCCAGGTTCTGGAATTTTTTAGTGAGAACTGTTGAAGCTCAGATCAAAGTGCAGATTGTTCTCCCTCTCACTAGAAGAATGACAATCTCTAATTTTGTACTTTGCCTTTCTTTTAGCGAGAATTTTCATTGTAGCTCTGGGTGCTTACCGAATGCTATTGCAGCTTAAATTGTAATATCTGAACAGTCAAGACTAGCCCATTTGACAAAACTCTAGCAAATGTTGTAGGGCCTGAAACAGATGATGACCCTGTTTTGTCTTCTTGAAGCTGGGCAAAAATACTTATCCTTCCATCGGGACCTCCAGTTTCTTGAATATTCTAGCGAGAACTGTCATTGGAGCTGTGGGTGCTTTCCTCAATGGTGGTGCAGCTTAAACTGGGGCATCGGAATGCCCTCTCGCAGCAGGTGAGGTGCAACTTTTTCACCAATCCCTTCAGGACGCTGTTAAACGTCCCCCGGAGTGCTGAAGAGGTGAAGTAAAAGATGAAAGGGTCCAAGCATGCGTTGAAAGTGCTTGTCAGAAGTGCATACACTCTCCAGTCTGGACTTTTCCAATAGTAAAAACCCACCACATGGGAAACATTGTAGGGCATGAAACAGATGATGAAGACAAGGAGAGTGCCCAATGCCAGTCCGATAGCCCTGAAACGCTTCTTGGGACTAATGTTGGGCAGCCGGGAGAGAATAAGGATGAAGTTGATGTAACAGAAGCAGCAGATCAGGAAGGGGATGCAAAAAAGAACCAGGAAGAGCTCCAGACGGATGGGCATTAAAATCTTGAGCTGTTCATCACTGAACTCTTCATAGCAGGTGTTGCGTTTGGACGGGTCGAGGATTGTCTTGTTGCTGTTGCTGTGGTCATAGTACTGCATGATGTAGACAATGCTGCAGTGCGCCATGGAGATCACCCAGAACAAGACGCTGGCTATCACTGCATTTCTTGGATGCTTCTTGAGCTTGTACTTGATGGGGAAGGCCACACCCAGGTAGCGCTCCACACTAATTGCTGTCAGAAGAAAGGTGCTGTTGTAGATGGTGGTGTAGAAGATAAAGCCCGAAAGTGGGCAGAGGAAGTAGCTTATCATCCACTTCATGTCAGCAGCCTCTTTCATGCGGAAGGGCAGGAAGAAGAGAAAAATCAAGTCCGAGATGGTCAGGCTGAGGAGGAGGATGTCAACAGGCGTGGCGTGCTGCCTCACCTTGCGGCTGAAGGTGTAGAGTGCCAGCAGGTTGGCAGGGAGGCCGATGATCAGGGTGATGCCATACACAGTCAGCACCAAGTTGCGGAGCTGCGGATTCCACTCCATGTTGACGTTTTGAATGTTTTTTCACAAAATCCTGTAAAAATCAGAAATGATAATATTTATGATTTTGCAAAAAAGGGTCAGTGGTAGTGTAACTATATTTGCAAAAAGGTAAGAAGTTTTAGCAAGTAAGGGGTCATTTTTCTCTTTCTTGTCACACATCCCAGCAGCGACTAACGTTAATCTAAAGCCAATTATCTCCCGTGTGAAAAGGGGATTTAAAACACTGAGAAAGACTCCTATACTGAACGAGCCAATTAACGTCAGCCCTCAAGCTGAGGAAGAGCATGTATTAAAAATAACAGTCTCTTTTAATTCCGAAGAGCTTGCCATTAAGCACTGACAAGAGAAAGAGAGCCTATCGGCGTGACCGGCAATGTCTTGTTGGCGCTTTATGGAGTGAAGTTTGTAAAAGGCCTCTGCTAATCCCTCTTCTAATGCTCTGCATCTCTATAAGCCGGCCAGACATAGCCCATGGAAGTTAACATTAATATAACGTTGCAACAGTAAGAAACTTTCTGGCAGTGTCAGATTCTTGTGTCAGATATTGTTTGTTTATTGATGATTTTAAAGGCACAATGATGGTTTGGTTTGCAATTGGTTGACCAGGATATTGTCAGAGTTGATCAAATAATAAGATAAATAGCAGCACTTACATCAGGTTATCAAGACTGACAAGAAAAAACAAATGATCTGCTAAGAGCATACCAATTACCATACCAAAATATGAGTAATAAAAATAATAATTAAGAATGATTAATTGAATTATTAGAGCCTGTAAGTTTTAAAAAGTGGCACAGAAACACAATCACAGTTGAACATCACAAAGATAAACCTGCTAATTCGCCTAATGCTGATAGTTGCTAAATGGTGCTAATTTCTGCTCTGTACCCTTGCACATGCAGCCATTTATTTCTCCACACATCAATGTTTATCTAAAAAAAGATTTTTAATTTTAAAAAATTAAGCTCAATAGACACTAAGTAACAGGCACTGGTGCTATCCTGATATATTTGGACCCCTCATGTTAGCCACAAGTTAGCAGTAAAACGTCACGTGTTTTTTTAGACTTATCTTGACGTCAAGACAAAGCCTTCTTTGCTAGATGACTCAAGATGTGAAATACATGCTACGCCAGGGGTCCACCACGTTAGTGTAAAGTAGTGTAAACTAGTGGAACATTGCACAAATTAGCAGAAATAAGTAGTTAGCAACCTAGGGATGGAGTCATTGTATTTGCTCTTCTGAAATATCTAAAAACGACATAATTCAAAGTCAATTTATCTGTCGATTTGAGCATGAATCGCTTTGATGTTGAATATTTTTGGTAATTTCAATGTTGACTCAGCATCTTATTTTCAGTGTCGAAAAAAATAACCAGATATCAATATTGAATTAGGTTGTTGTTACCAAATATTCAAATATTAAAAATCGGCGCAAACATAATTTTAAGTTCAAGGTTGATTCTTTGAAAGTGACAATAAATCAAATTATCTAACCATAATTGACATTCTTAAGTAGATAGTACGTCAAATGTGAGGAGTGAGAATTTATTTGGCTATGGCTTTTACATCTCTGCATGTTGTCTCAAAATTGGAATAAGTGATTGTAACTTTTTTGTCACGTTTCGCAACTTCAAGTCGTTAACGTATTTGTGGAATTTTGCCCAAAAAGTGTTTTATGAGATTAGCAAACAGATGAACAACTGCATAAAACATATTGTACAAGAGGCAAGCTTTGCCTGGACAGTTTTGGGGTGTCAGAGCTGGGTCTTAACCTTGTCTTGATTTCTCACAATTGCAGGCCTGTCAGTACATTTATGACTCAGCAGTACATTTCTCATGAAGGTACAAGCAAGTCACGAAGGAAATTACAATAAAGGAGAACTGCACTTGTTGCACGTAGCTTTGGCTTCAACTGAGATTATATATATCCTATAGTATATAAGTACTACAAAAATCACACGTACCAGGAACGCACCATTCCTCATTTACATGCTAATGCTGGTCTTCGACGAATTTTCACCTTTTCTGTCTAAGCGAGAGTGAAAAAATCGACACATTCCAGTGGGCTTTAAAGTACAACGTACTGCTTGTGATCTCAGGAGATAAAAGGCACAGGGCCTTTCTTTTTCTTTTTCTAGCTTAAAAATCCGCAAACACGAAAGACTCTTGAAAACATGATATGAATTCCAAATATTAAAAACACGCTTCAGGGTTCGTTGCTCTTCGCTGTTAGCTATGTTACATTTAGAAATTACCGCTAATATATTAGTTTGTAATAACTTAACCCTCATAGGACTGGGGGAAAATATTAATTACGAACCTCATATCTTTCAGCACAACAACAGCTCTTACCTTCTCTGTGGAAAGCCTTTGTTGTGATGGGACCAAACGCATATGTGGTTCTCTTATTATACACCGATGTTGCAATGACTCCAGCAAACCAGAAACACGAAAAATGCTTCCTCTTTTGCTCTTCAACTTACTCTATTAACATTGGACCTATAATTTATAATAACCACCGGCTACAGTTGGAATAGCATAAATTTATGTCGTGTGAAATATCATCTACAGCTTGTATAAAAGTGAACTCCCCCCCCCCCCCCCAACTTGGCAGTACCCTTGTGGCACTGCGGTTAAAATTGCGGCTTTCAAAGTAAAGTGAACTTACTGTGAAGTGACACATTTTATCATAACTTAAGATCATTTAAAGGCAGTGAGTCATGTTGCATCAACAAGATAACGAAGATGTAATATTTATCTGTATTAATATCATAAGGAAAAAAAACGTTTATTTGTCTTATAATTGAAAGAAAATGAGGTAAATGAAAGTTCTCAATTTTTTGGTTTGGTTTGACCTTTCAGAAAGTTGAAGGCAGGAAACTGAAAGTCATTCTCTCAGAATTACACGACCAGACACCGAAGTGAAATTCGCAAGAAGAGCTTTCTTCTTCTTCTTTCTTCTTGTCTTTTATCATCTGATGGGGTGCAAACCAACATCTGTCTTTTAAAAGAAAGAATATGAGATGAAGTTTAGAAGTAAAATGTACCATAAGTTCTTGATATTGAGATACGGATAAAACGGATAAAAAATATTGATTTTAGCTAAATAGATTTATTGGCCATTCTTGTTAAATGGATTTATTGGTAGACAAATGCTTTGGTTAACGAACCTTTCATGTACTTTTATTTGTATAAACGTATGTATAAATAGAGTTTGTGTAGTGTTGTATATCAATTATTTATTCTTTTATTTCATTATAAATTCACATTTATAGCATTTTATAACACATTCGCAATTTCACATTTGAGTCAAGAACAGACGAAGCGTTCTGACAAATTTAAATAAAATCGTATTTAATGTTAATGTTATACATACACATAGGTATGTGATATTACTATATTCCTTTTTACTAATAAGACTTTTCTCTGTGCCACATGTTTTTTTTCCCCATATCTCAAGAATGCTTCTTGCTCTTAACTACAAACTTGATTAACTTTTTATGTTCACATGTATCTCTCTCTCTCTCTCCATTTTGTTGTAACTTTCTCTCTTTAAACCTACCTTAAAGTGAAACTCTGGGTTCTATATTTTGCAATAGCAAAGAAACATTGTAAAATTTCAAGTCTTATGCAATTTCGGACGCCATGCAGTGTTTCCTCATTACATTTCTAAGTGCCATATGGGCAAATAATACATATTAAAGGAAGACTGATTTTTCTGGCCATTTGACTTTGGGCCAATGTAAAATTAAACCAGCCAATTATTTCTTCTTGCTGAAAAAAAAACAGGTTTGTTTTAAATTCTCAAAACTTTTTATCCAACAAGACTTTAGAAACAGAACAGTCTCTGTATCTTTGTGAGGTCTTTCCATAGGCTCCCATAATGACTAGATGTACATAATTTTACACCTACACCTACACCTAATCCTAACCCTAACCTTAACCTCAGTAACCAAATGCACATCTTTTACCTCTTTTAATTTCTCAAATAAAACAAGCACATTTTCTATAAAGTCATTTTTCCTCATGGGAACCTCTCAAATGTCCCCACAAAACCCCAAAAAACAGATAAAAGTGATTTTAGGGGACAAAAAGATCCCCACAATGCGATAAATACATGGACACACACACACACACAAAGCTTGTATTAGTCTGGCTTCATGTGTTAATTAAACAAACTTTTTATAAGCATTTTTACAGCTTTTTGGCTGAAATCAAATAGCATGATAAAGGTTGGCCAAAAAAGTACTAAATTGTACTTTTCGCGTACCTTGTTAAATATAAAAGTTTTAAATATAATTTTATTGATAAAATATTAGAATGTGACTAAAGCTAGTAACCATTAATCTAAACATTAATGCTAAGACTAAATCTAAAGTAACCTCCAAAATTAGTAGTAATAGTCTCTCAGACCATCCTTCTGACTATGATGGGGCAAATGGCATGTGACTCCAATTTAAAGGTAAGTTCAACTCAACTTCATTTGTTTCTCAGTACATAATTATTCCTGGAACATTTACAATGGACACAAAGGGTTTGGTAGTAGCAGCCCTCTCATTAATTGGCAGCTTTATTGAGCTGCCACGACCTTGTCCTTGTTAAATATCAAGAGATAAAAAAATTATTTTCAAAATATGAAACTTTTGATAGATATTTAATTGGCTTTCTGCCAGTTTAGCAGAGTCTTATAACTTGGCACCAAATTTTTAGATTCTTCTTGGATTGTACAACTGTGTGAATAAGGACTGAGCACCTCCCTCTGCAACTGGATATTAGTCAGTCCACGTTGGCGACGACATTTCCAGCAGACTGAGCCAGGAGCTCCTCCGGGCTGCGTTCTCAGCCCACTGCTGTTCACATTCCTGACCCATGATTGCACTGCCCTGCACAGCTCAAACTACAACACTGAGTTCGCCGATGACCAGAGGTGGAAAAAGTACTGAAAATTGTAATTAAGTAAAAGTATCTTTACTTTGCTTACATTTTACTCAAGTAAAAGTAAAAGTATCCATCTAAAAATCTACTCGAGTAAAAGTAAAAAAGTACTTAATTTAAAATTTACTTTAAGTAAAAGTTACTTAGTTACTTTCAATTACTTGATGTAAAAAAAGGACTAGTCATAAATCCAATCCAGCACTAGTTGTTTTTAATCAACTTTTAGGCGATATAATGTGCAAGGTTTGTTCAGACCACCCCATAAAACATTTTCAAACTCAAAATGTCCGGGACACTCACATTTTACAGACAACTGAGCGATTCCATAGTAACACTGTGTAAGACTTTTATAGAAAATATAATTAACTGCATAATGTTTACAACCTATCGAGAGGTATAATGTGTAAACTACCTCTTGCTCGGCATCAGCCATCATCCAACGATAGGCTACATTAAAATAGTGGGAATGCCGCACGCTAACGCCCTTGCAATTTCCTTTCAGTTCAGGCAAATAGTTTTTTTTCCCGCATTTCATTTTTTACTCAGTAACGGGCTGGCTGTCTGGTGCAGTGAGAACAACCTGTCGCTGAATGTGGACAAAACCAAGGAAATGACTGTCGACTAAAGGAAAACTCACTCCATCCACACACGACTCAACATCTACCACTCCACGGTAGAGACTGTAAAGAACACAAAGTTCCTGGGAGACGACGGGCTCAGATGACCTGGACCACCAACACAACCTCCATCATGAAAAAGGCCCAGCAGTGTCTTCGCTTCCTGAGATGCCTGAAGCGAACCAATCTCCCTCCTCCCATCCTCACCGTGTTCTACAGAGGCATCATAGAGAGCATTCTGACCAGCTCCATATCCGACTGGTTTGGTAACAGCACAGAGGACACGTCATTGGACCATCTCTCCCCCAGCTGCAGGAGATCTACCACAAGTGCTGCGTCACGAAGGCCTCCTGCATCGTGCTCGACCCCCCACATCCCTCAAATGGACTCTTTACACTCCTCCCATCCAGGAGACTTTATCGCAGCATTGGGGCCCAATCCACCAGACTGTGCGACAGACTCTTGAACATACTGCTTGCCCTTCCAATAAATATTTAAGAGTTCCCAAATATTCCTCACATAGATAATTTTAATTATTTCTGTTTATATCTAGCAGTTAAACATGTCTGTTTTTGTAGATATGTCATGACTCCCCCTGGACTTTGGACGGGCTTCGACTGAAGCCTGTTGTGATGTGTGTTTTCTGTTTAGTGTTGTATGTATTTTGTTCAGCCCTTTTGTGTATAGAGTGTTTGGCCATGTTGTGTCTTGTGTGTGATCGGCCATTTTGTGTCTGTGGTGTCTGTAGTGTTCGGCCATGTTGTGTGTCCTGTGTCAGCCATTTTGTGTCTGTAGTCATGTTGTGTGTACTGCCTTCTGTCAATCAGTCTATGTCCCACCTTCCCATTGTGTCGCATTGGTAGATCATTGTTCATCAGTTTGTTTACCTGTGCTCCTTCATTGTGGTCACACTCTCTCCTTCCCTATTGGTTATCCCTTCTGTGCTTGTTGGTGATCGTGTTCCTGTTGGTTCCTCGTTGTCTCATTGGTCCAGCCCCTTGTTTGTGTGTGAGTACTTAAGCTCAGTCTGTCCCATTGTTTCCCGTTGGTCCACCCTCACTCTACCCTCTCTATGTCGGCATGCTGTGTGTAGGTTTGTTAACGTGTGAAGTTTGTGGTTCTCATTCCAGTTTGTGGTTGCACGTGCTGTATTTGTTTTTGCAAGTGTGTAGTTCAGTTAGTGTTGTGGCCCTCGTGCCGGTTTTGGTTTGGTGTGTTTATATTCTGTTTAATAAATGGCTTGCAATGTGACCTCGCCTCGTGTCATGCTCACGCCCTTCGTGACAAGATATGTATAATTGCATTTATTTTACCTTTCTTCTTTTTAATGCCCCATTTTGTTCACCCTGAGAGGCAGAAATTTTTGCAATTTGCTTTTGAGTGCAGCTTAACAAAGGCTTCAGTCTTCACTACATGTTGGAGTCTGGAGAAATACACTGGACACAGCCAAAATCCTTGAATATGGTTTTCCCAACTCAGAATGAACTGAATTTATATTCTAAAAAGAGATAGATTGTATAAAATATATAATGTATAAAAATAATGCAAAAATATTGTCTAAAGGTTACTTTAAGTCTTTAAGGCATTAAATGCCCTATCGCACTTAGCTAACTTACCAGTGCTCATTCAAGTGCCTCTTGAAGTAAGTTGCATTCTTCTCACTTCATTTAAAAGCGTCCCTCCGTATTCCTATAACACAGTCCATTTTGTGTTGCATTTAGACAAATTCTAAATAAAGCTTGTCCATATCTAAAAACAAATATGCATTCTGTCACAGCTTGGATTTCTGGAAGTGGCATCTGACATTACTTTTTTAAAATATAGATTTTCATATCACTTTTCATATCACTATTCCTATCAACATTTTTATTTTCATTTGCTATAAGAGTAATCTACAGCATACATGTTAAGTATTACTATTAAGAATTCATTAGTTAATATATAGTTATCTACTTTTCTCTGTAGCTTGTAGTGCAGTTAGCTACTATATTAAAATGGGAGCTTTGTGGTAGCTTAGCTACTTTTAATCACAAGTAGTTTATTGCTTGAGCAGTAGTAGTACCTTTTCAAAGCTGATAATAGATATGTTAATCTATCTACTAAAAATAGAATTAAAGATATAATAGAATTAACAATATATGAATTGGGAATAAACTGGGAAGCTCTCTGGCTTTTGGAAATTTAACCGTTTTTATGATGAGATCACTGTAGGAAGCATTTTTCATGGTGTGAAAAAGTGAAGGTTGCACGTAGACGGACGTTTAGAGAAGTATGAGGACACAATAAAGCGTCAAGGATTTTGCACATGGTCAAGCATTTTTCCTCTTGAATTTGCATTTAATTGGTTTTGTGAGAGCACGATATTCTACACACGCTCCTCTGACCATTTAAGATTCATTGCTAACCTGCTCAGCGAACCAATGCAGCCTAATTAGCCCAAAACTGTGAAGGCTACTACATTCTGCCCTCCACAGAGCAAGAATAAAAAACACAGACATTTCTACGTGTGGGCATGGCACATTTCACTTACCAGTAACCTTGACCCCGGTCGCCAAATGCTGTTATTTTTTCACTTTATGGGATTTTTTAAAGGCGGAGATATTTGTTGAACATGATGAGCAAGGAAATACTGAGTAAACACATACCACTTGTCACACTCAGGCAAAAAACACACAAACTACTGGTTACTCCAACTAAAGACACGATAAATAAGCGGACGATAAGTAGCCGACATCAGCCTTATTTTTCTTATACCGTTTATTAGCGTCAGAAGGTGCTTTTTCACGATTATGTGATAGTTTCACATTTTCAAGTTTTCAAGTAAGCACATGATAGTACATAACGTGATTTTATTCTGGCCTGACAGTGTTACAGCCCCACTGGACTTTGGCCCTACAGTCCCCACTCGACCTTCTGCTGGGCCGCCATTCCTTAGTTTTGTTTTGTTTCGTTCTGTCTCGTGCTACCTGTCTGTCTTGTCCTTGTTCTGCCATCCCAGTGTCTCCTATTGGTTGATCAGTGTTCATTAGTTATCGCACCTGTGTTGGTTAGTGTTTGGTTCAGCCCCTGATTCTGATTGGTTTACCCCTTTATTATTTGATTTGGCTTGTTTAGTGTTTGGTTTCTGATAAGTTGTCGCAGTTTAATTAATCCGGTCCTTGTTTCTGTTCCCCTATATAGGTTTGGTTTTTCCCATTGTCTCCTGTCGGTCCACCCTCACCATACCCCATCTGTGTCGGCGTGTTACCTGGGTTTTTCTGTTTGTGGCCTGTGTGCCTATTTTATGTTTGGTTTGTTCAATAAAAAGGTTTGCAACAAAGGTATCATGCCTTCCGGGACTGTGACAGACAGCAATATGCTTCTGTAAAAATGATTACTAGGTTAGGGATATTTAATTTTCATGATATAACGTGATGTTTTTACTTTTTTTTTTTTTTTTTGATATCACACGAGTTCAAGTGCTGTCTTGAAGGTTTCACTTTCCAACCATTTTTGTTCTAATGTGATGTTTTAATATTATGTCTATTTTAGGGGAGCGTTAGCCACCCTATAATTATAGGTGATTTCATATAAGAAATTAGTGCGGGTATGCACTTAACACAAACCAGCAAGGATATGAGTTGAAATGAATAATAGGCCTACGAATTATTATTTGATTAAAATTATTGTTCTGTTTCAGCAGCACCTCTAAAAAATTTCACCAGGGGTGGCCAGTGTAGGCCACTGCAGATCTTAGGGTGGCATATCAAACAAAAATCTAATATAGAATTTAATACTTTCTATTATTGGATATACTTGTAAAATCTATATAAATGTAATATGATCTATATGGATATACTCAAATCTCTTGACTGTCAACGGCAGCAATCAAGCAAGCAATTCTGTCTTTACATACGTGTCTGTACATATTTCACAGTAGTAACTAAGTTTAAATAGCCGTCCTTTTCCTTTTCCTATACAGTTTCATTTTGACATTTACGTGAACAATAAATTTGAAAACACTTCGACACTTTGAAAACAGATGTACAGCACAGGTTGTATATAAAAAATTCTTCTTGAAAAAAGAAAAAAAATATCCATACACTTTCTTTTCATCCTCTGCAAACTGACATATAGCATGCTATGTTAGTTGTTAGCAACGGTAACTTTCCCTCTTAGCGGTGCCAGCGGTTTAGCTAACGTAAATTTGACAGAGTAAAAACGTAATGGGTAATGTTAAGTCACGATTGTGTGAGACATGCATAGCCACTAGAAGTTCTCTTTTGGGAAGTACAGACGAGCTAAAGTGCTGTGCTTGCTGTCCATTCCTCGTTCAAATATGCTTCTTGCTACTGTAGTTTAGTCAGTTACGTGAAATCGAGTGGGAGGCGAAGGGGCGGGAACTGTGACATCGGCAGCAGCGCCAAATTCAACTGCAAAATCTTTTTGAATGATGAACTATTGTGATTTTTTTAAATGTATATTATGTATTTAAATAAAGTATGCATGATAAAAAAAAATCATATACATACTAGGGGTGTCCACTGGGGTGGTCAGATATGATTTAGTGGTCCAAAGTGTTTACCTGTGTGCCGAAATATAAAATGTAAAAGTTCTGTGGCACATAAAGGAAATTAGTCTCTGAGCTGCACAGTTGGTTTGATATAATGACGCCACATGGAATGGGAGTATTTACGGAAGCGTATTGCTGCCACGCCATGATAATAAAAAAAATATTGGCTTAAAATAGTAAAAGACTTTATTTTCCGCTACAGAAGAGTACTCCCTCTCCCTTTAAGGCAGGAATCTTGTCCGCGTTGGGAACCGCCCCCAAAGTTCATTTCCTCCTCCCGCGAAGCACGTGGAAAGTGAGTCCGGAGTTGATACCTGCAGGCGTAGAGCTGTTATGTGAACCGTTCTGAGAGAAGCAAACGATACCGAGAGGGAAGTGAGATACTGAGACGTATCAGCTGCCCTCCTCATCTGTTTTTGGGAAGCCAGCAAATAAAGAACCCCGAATTGTTTTTGTTTGTCTGTGTGATGTTAATTGCACTGGCTACATGCCAAAACGGAGAGACTCAGGTGGAGTTTCAATCCTCTTGCCATTCCATTCCTCAAACAGAACACGCCCCACTCCCTTTCATAATATTAGGTTTATTATCTCAGCAACTGAATTTTCTTAGTGTATCATAACCCATATTGTCTGCCACATTTCATAGTCATATTTCATATCGTCTGCCATATTTCATAGTCCCCATTTTTTACATGCACAGTTGATGTAAAAACCATCCACGTTAGTGAGCAGGAGCAGATCAACTCTGTTACTCTCAATATATGTTAAATATCATGCTCCAACGTGACAATTTTCACATTCTAACGTGATATTTAACACGTTCTAACATGATCATTTTCACGTTATAAATTGATATTTATTACGTTCTAACGGGATATTTTTCACGTTCTAACGTGATATTTAAGATGTTCTAACGTAATGTTTTCATGTTATAACGTGATAGCCATATAATTGTTTTATTATGGCGTGGCAGCAATACTCCGCAGTTTCACAATATGTGATAAATGTTTGAGTTATAAAGTGATAGATCTTTTTTATTCTGGCTTGGCAGCTATAAGCTTCCGTATAGATGCTAGGGGTGTTGAAATTAATCACATAATGGATGCATCGCGATGCAGATGTGGACGATTCTGCATCGATGCAATGGCAGCTCGTAATCGATTTTAACGGAGGTTTTCAACCGGCGATCCGCTGCCCCCTAGCGGTTTACGGCGGCATTGCAGGTGGTCTGTGACATACAGTCCCCCTTTACTACTGAACTCACCTTATAGCATTGCATAGACTCTAGTTCCCCACTGCTGTTATAATATCTGCACAAACTTCAATGCTAGTCAGACGGTTTTAAGAGATACTGTTTTATTAATAGACTGGATATAGAATTTTTCATATTGAATCTGTTACTAACCTCTTGCACATACAGTGTAAAAGTCAATTTCCACCTTTGTAGGTTAATACTGCATCTAAATTGTCTCTCTTTTTACTTCTATTTCTAGTACAAGTTTAAAGTTTATATTTAATACTCAATTTCTAGTTTAAAATGTATATTTTGTATTCTATTTATATTTATATTCACTGTGTAAACTGGAGCCACGTCGTCTCATCTCTCTGTATATCTGTACAGTATATGGCAGAGGTGACAAAGTTTACTTTGATTTTGATCTTTATGAATAATGAATTTAATGCAAATATCTAAAAAGTAATACAAAAAATACTCCCTCCAACACTTAGCCTGAGTGGTGGTCCCTGGGACAGAACCAGTTGAAAACCCCTGGATGGTATCAAAGTGACATTGCTTAGTGATTTTCTGGCTGTGGCATAAAAATTCAGTAGCCACTATGGCTGCCCAATCTGTGATCCATGCCCAATCTGCATGCAATGTGAAGTAATTTAAAAAAAAAAATTGAGTGCATGCATCGTGATGCATCAAGATATCGAATCGAATCGCTGATGTGATAATCGTAATCGAATCGAAATGTGAGACCAGTGAAGATTCACACCTCTAATAGATGCACATCCTCCCCTGACCAGTCAGTGATAATTACTTCAGCCCTCTTCTTTATCGCACACTGTAATTGGCGTGTCTGTGAGCGGCAGGAACGAGCAAAGAACTGCTTATCAGCGCGGATCTGACGGCTATCTTACAATATGTCAAGGCTGGCTATTTGTTGTTGCAATCTGGTTTCGGACAGACGCCGTTAACATCACCGTCAAGATCTAACCGAGTGTGTTTAATCCTCTCAGGAGCTCTAACCCTTTGTAGGTGACCGTAAGTTTGGATATTCGAATCTAAGCTGAGTCTAAAAAAATCTGTTGTTGTACACCTCGGCAAGACCCTTAACACCAAGGTCAAAGCCAAAGCAAACTTTGTCATCTCTACTATATACAAGTATATGGAGAGACGAGGTGACGTGGCTCCAGTTTCTACATTATACATTACAAGAACACACTCACACAGAGTAAGCAAATATATAAATACAAATAGCCTACGCCACATAGAGTAAGCACAAATATATACATAGACTGTAAAATATAAAAACTAAACAAGAGATAGAAAAAGAGACTGCAATACATGCAGAATTTAAACTATAATTTTGGTCCTGGAACTCTCTTTTTGCATTGAATTTGCATATGATCTGTGGCAGTTGAACATGAGAATTCTAAACAGGCAGTCTATTAAATATAGTGACAGCAGTCAAATAGCACTATATAATATTAATATAATAACAGTATACTCCTTCCCCCAATTGACTTTCTCAATTCTACATCTAACCTGTGCAGTATAATAATCATGTGCACTATCAGTCTTTAAGGTTTACATCCCCACCTTCAATAATACTGGAGTGTTGTGTATTTATTGTTCTGTCTATTTATTTATTGTGATTGTTTTTGTATTGTGATGCTCTTGCACTCCATCTGTCATAAGTTGCTTGGATGCTGATGCTGACAATGTGCCTTAAAACATTACTAAGCAATACTTGTTTACACTAAGCAATACTTGGTCACATTCCATCTCTTCACTAAATGTCCCTTGTGTACTATATTATTGCACTCGTTCTGTATTTATTGTGTTGCTTGTTGCACATTCTATCCTGTTGAATGTTTCTGTGTGTTCTGTTACTATATGTTGCACCGGAGCAATGGGGAAATGCTGTCTCATCACACTTTGTACTTGTATAAAGCACCTTGACAAAGTACCTTGAACCTTGAACTTGAACCTTGAATAGAGAAAACTACAACTGGTAATATGTACAATAATGTTCAGTAACGCACGCCAGTATCGTAACAACAGTGAAGTGAAAAAATTACAATCAGTATTACGTACAAATAATGTTACTTGCAAATAATGTTTCACAATAATCTTTAAGTTGCTCCGGGGAGACTGCCCAGTGAAATGGTACCAACATTAAGTTAACTTAATTTTGGTATAAAAACTGTTTAATTTTGATACTTAAATAAATGATTATTGTCAATATTTCAGTAATTACTCCGAAATAAAAATGAAAATGTTATAATGTCATGCCCACCACCCCGTCTCAATTTTGTTTGTGACTGTGTCTGTGCGTGTGAGTTCATCTGTGCGTACGTGTGTGTTCACAATGATCCACATCGTACGTCATTGGCTCCCTCTGCTGGACAAAGGCCAGTTCATCATCTACATTTGTCAGGTCAAAAGCATCAATGGCGTCCGAGATTAGTTTTATGTCAAAATGTGTTGATGTGACTAACAATCAAACACAACTCAAAATGGTCCAAGGTGGACTATTCTGCAATATATTATTTCTCTGGCAAAATTACAGACAAATTTGAGTCTAGGCTTAGACCCTCTAAAACAATTACATTCTTGTTTTATTTATTTCTCCCTTTTACACTTTTTCTTAAATGGGTAAATGTTAATCTGATGCCACATTTTTGTCATTTTGGGGAATGTAATGTCAACTGTTGGTATTTTTTCCTCTCTTTTACCTTTTTCCACCATTCTGCTTTTTTCAACATGGAGCAATCGCACCGCGTCTGAAGGAATTGCCTGAAGGAGTTACTATTATTCCTCTAGACAGTCTTGAAGCTCTCTGAACAGTTTGTCCATGCGGCAGTTTGGACAACCAGCAATGAGCTCATTCACAAATTTCTCACTTAAGATTCAAAATGGAATTTTCTTGTCTCTTAATTATCACTAAGGCAATCTCATCTTGAAAATATACTATGAAAGCGTTGAAATACTTAAAATTGACCAGTTATTGATCATTTTACTTCACTGTCATTTCTTTGTAACCCGCTGTTTTTTCTACAAACTGCTACAAGGTTTTACATCATTGGTATTTTCTGCAAGAATGGAACACTATCATATTTATAAGGTGCAACATTCTGTATTTTATTCAAGCTAAAACAAAGTCTACACAAAAAGCTACACAATGGACTAAAAAAGTTATACAAAAGTTAAATGTTAAAGTAAAAATACATTCCAGGTGGTTATGTTAGAAAGATGAAGTACATATTTTTTCTTGTATTTACCAGTATATTTAACTCATACATTTATTTTCATGTATGTGTCAAGTTACTTGTTGCAAATATTCAACCAGACTCAACAACAATTGTTAGTCATGGAAGCAAATAAAGAAACAAGTTTACCTGAAACTTTTTTTCATGAATGAAAAGTGGGAAGATGTAAAATTCTGAGGAACAAATCAGAAAGATTAAAGTACATTTTAAGAAAACTACAATACAGTATTCTCTGATATTATGTCATAAATTTGTGAGAAATATTCCAGAAATGCTCTGAGATTTAACAAACCAAAGAAATGAGAAGCATGATTAACATATTAAGAGTAACATAACTGATTTGTGAGTACTAATACAAAGATAATATTCTTAATACTACAAGACCCAACATTCTGTTGTGAAAAAAGTGACTTAAAGGTGTGCAGGTTTACATAGGTGGCTATTGGCAATTTCTGTTCCAGAAACTGTCCAAAGCAATCAAGAATAATTGTAATGAAGAAGTAAAAAGCAAGCTCAGCGAGAGCTGTTGGTGTAGCTTGGTGTGGTCTCTTCAATTTTAACACGGCTCTTCTGAGGGTAGGTACTGCAGCACGGCAGCTGCAGCTTCTTGGCCAGCACCTGTATACACTTCTTGACCGTCTGCCGGAGTTGTGAGGACGAGAAATAGAAGATGAAGGGGTCTAAGCATGCGTTAAAGGTGCTACTAAAAAGCGCATACACCCTCCAATCCGGGCTGGCCCAGGTGATGAAGCCCACCACATGAGAGATGCTGAAGGGCATGAAGCAAATAATGAAGACTAGAAGGGTGCCCAGCGCCATCCCAATGGCCCTGTGCCGCTTCTTGGGGTTGATGCTGGGCAACCGAGAGAGAATAAGGATGAAGTTGATGTAGCAAAAGCAGCAGGTGAAGAATGGAATGCAGAAAAGGACCAAGAAGAGTTCCAGGCGAACTGGCAAGAGGATCTTGAGTTGGTCATCGCTGAACTCTTCGTAGCAGGAGTTGCGTTTCGAAGGGTCCAGTATGGTGTTGTTGCCGTGGTGGTAGTACTGCACAATGTAGACCACGCTGCAGTGTGCCATGGAAACCAGCCAAAAAAGGAGGCAGGCCACAAGGGCGTGGTGAGGATGCCGTTTAAGCTTGTACTTGATAGGAAAGGCTACGCCGAGGTAGCGTTCAACGCTGATTGCTGTCAGATGTAAGGTGCTGTTTTGGATGGTGGAGTAAAAAATGAAACTGGACAAAGGGCAGAGGAAGTAGCTCATGGTCCACTTCAGGTCAGCCGCTTCTTTCATGCGGAATGGCAGGATGAAGAGGAAGCTCAGGTCCGAGATGGTCAGGCTGAGGAGGATGATGTCGATGGGTTTGGCGTTCTGTTTCACTTTTCGGACAAACACGTAGAAGGCCAACAGGTTGGCGGGAAGGCCGGTGATCAGGATGATGCTGTAGACAACCAGGACCAGGTTGCTGATTTGTCTGGTCCACTGCATGGTACAATTTTATGGGGTAATAATCTGAAATAACGCAGTATTTTAAATTGTTATACTGTGCATTAGAAATGATGGCCATCTGCATTTAGAGTTTTCAGTGACAAATTAGTACCATCACATCATCAGAAGGCTGTCAACCTGCTACACTGTAAAGTGATTTGATCATTTAGTCATGCCAACATACTTATTTTATTTACATCACCTTAAACTTTCCTTTCTGCAAACGTTTTATGAATTTTAAGTTTTACATCTTAGGTTTGTAAGTCAGGTCACAGAAATAATCACTTGAAAATGCAAGATTTTATATGTAAACCAATTCTTTCTGGTTTCAGCTTTCAGTCTTGAACATAGCCGTAGTTTTAACAAAAATTTCATAAATGTTAGATGAAATTATTATGTTAAGCTTAAATAAATGAAAGTATGTTAACACGACTCATTGATCTCATAATTTTTACGGCGAGCTTATCCTACAAGCCACATTTCTCAGGTTAAAATAAATGCCAGGGCAAGTGAATTAGTTTATCAATCATTTATGTTTTAAATATTCATGTATTAAAACCAAAAGCAAAATAAAAAAAGATTAAATGAATCTTTTTTGGCACTTCCTATTTTGCTCAATAACTAACTTACTAAATAAATACTGCCATTTCCAATATTATCTTTACTGTTTCGTTCTTCAGTATTTTTTGACAAAAAGAATTTTAAATGGATAGAATATTTTATAAAACCTTTGGTTTTACTTTGAAAAAACAATGAATAATGCACAGATTCCAAGTGCCATTTTAAGGTTTGAGGCATTCAGGTGTTTTGATTGCTTCTTTTTCCTTTTATTCTGGGCAGGTTTTGCACTGCTGCTTCCCACTGCTTTAAAGCAAACATATATGATGTAGGTGTTAAACTGCTTTTAGAAAGGGGAAGTGGTATCTGGTCACAAGACACCTTCTACCGACAGGTATGAACTGAGTTTTATGCTTTTTTGCTGGATCGCCTTAAAATGCAACTTTTGCCCTTCATGAATTACAGCAGGTCATATACAAAAAAATGGGGTGGGGGGGCCTCTCTACATTTGCCCATAATGTTGGCAAATGTTCAGCAATTTTCTTTCACTGTTCACAATCATAGTTAGTTATTATATTTTCCACCACACCTTAAATGTGTAGCTAAAAGATTTACAACAAACTACAATATTTTCATAATAACAATACATAACTTTAACAGTGAAAAATAAAATGTCCAGTCATTACCCAATTCAATAACAATTGTCTATTTTTGCTTAAAGTTCCCTCTTTCCTGTGGACACCTCATCGCTCAATCACTGAATGTTCTTAAGAAGAAAGTTGTCACTTATACAGTTTTAAGAAGATTATGACATTCACCAGAGTTTCCTTAAGATTTGACATTACAGCTTTAAGCAGGTGAGAAACATCAAAATCCAAAAAGCTAAAATAAGTTTAGCTGTTCTAAGAAAGCTGAAGCTCTTCAGGTTAAGACGTTTCCTGAAACTACGGATGTGGTGAAGAGCTAATACAGTGGACACATATCATATAAAGTATTATTAGTTGACATTTAGAGAGATTGTAATCTCTGAATGTTAATCCAATTTTTTTTACATTAAATGGCATGCACACTTCTATTTGCATTACCATTATAATTTATATTCACATTTTATATATATTTTTGTATACATGTTGTGTTTTTAATTGATATACATATATATAAAATATATGAAATAATATTCACAAGCAACTTTAAAGGGAAAATGATAGTAATAATAGTTTAATTGAAATAATGGTAATATAACAATATTACCATTGAAATAAATGTTATAATAATGGTAATAATATTCTTATAAAATGGATAACATTAAAAAAAAATGTTTAAGGACTAAGACCTCTTACATATGCTTACCTTTTCCCAGTCCGTGAAGCTTCTGGCTGAGATGTGGCACCTGACACCAACACTTGTGCCCTTTAAATGATGATGCAGTGATGTATGCATACATGCGATGAGTAAAGAAGTTATCATCACTTCCCCCTTTGGGTCATTTAATTCCATTCAATTGATCTTTTTTAGAATTTCATCAACATATTAATATATGATAATATTTAAATATAAATCAGCACCACCTCTAGATCAGTTCATCATAGAATTTTTTCGACTGGTAGGTTTTCCTACTAGTCAGACTAACTGCTAGTTTGTTTGTTTGTTTTGGTTTTGTTTTTTTGCATTTGTAGTTATGTATTACATGAGTACATAAATGCCTGATTTCATTCACATATCTTATTCAAAAACCATTATGCAAGAAGAACTGAGTGATCATCTTTATATGAATGAACAGTGGTACATTCACCTAGATTTCTATTAGCACTATTAGTAAGAGGTAATAATTGTATTAGTTACATGGAAAAAAAAAACACTTTAAAATCTACTAGAAATCAACAATTCTTCATTAATTCTACATTTAAAAGTAGCTCAGAAAATCTACATCAAATCAAAAGTACTTACGTTTTTTGAACTCAGTCTTTTTACACTTCACACATTCTTGTGTCTAAGAGCAACCAGTTGTAGTCCTTTACAAACACATTTGTGTCAGTTAAAGCTTGCTCAAAGACTAAATTTAGTCTGCGGAAAATGTGGTGGTGAATAAGTGTTAAAAAGCGGTGCACAGTATTTTCACCAGGCACTTCTAAAACTGTTAAAATGCCTGCAAGCCTTGGCCTGTAATTATTTTCATTCATGAACTTATTAATCTATATAATTTTATGCATTTCCAGATATTTACTGCATTTACTGCTACATCTGAACAAAAGCAGACACTTAAGGTGCATTATTCAGCTTTGTTGCAGTTTCCTGAATGCAAGAAAGAAAGAATTGTAAAAACTGGTCAGCATTTGCCAAAGGTCCCTTTTCTTTGACTCATATTGCAATAACCACAGTCATATTATTATTATTATTATTATTATTATTATTATTCACTATAACATTTGCAGCCCAGTGCATACGTGATATTTAGCCTTGACATGATGGAGGCCAGGTAGAGGAAGTCATATTATGTAGAGGAAAAAAGAGCAGAAGTCACTGATCACATCACATTCTCAATTTGTCACCTCAGTTTAACTTGGATTTCCTTTTCATTGCATACTTAGAATGACATTTTTCTCAGCTGCTCATCGTCCAGTGCAAACAGTGTGACCTTCTGACCTTTTGTATCATTTAGCTATATTTCTTAAGACCTTCTATTTGTTAGAGAGTGCAAGAAGTCAGGGAGAAACCTCCACCACATAAGACAACATAGATTCACAGATCCTAAGACCAAATTATTTACAGAGGTGTGAAAATTTGAATGCAATGTTTGCTTTGAATTACTATCTTGAGCCTAATGAAACGCCAAGGCTGAAAAAAAATTCCAAACTCTATAGAGACTAAATTTACTTGACCTAATTTTCTGGTGCATAGAGAATAGCCTATAATAATAATAATAATATAATAACAATAATAATAATAACAATAATAAATAATTACAATAAATAATAATCATCATCATCATCATCATCATTATTATTATTATTATTATGAGCCATGTGCCCTGCAGTGTGGTGGCGCCTGCCAGGGGTTGTTCCCGCCTTGGCCATAAGTTCGAGGATAGGCTCAGTCCCCCGAGACCCCAGTTAGGATTAAGCCCGGTCCAGATAATGAATGAATGAATGAATGAATAATAATAATAATAATAATAATAATAATAATCTCTGCTGAAACAATCTTATTTTAAGATTTATTTAAGCAGTCAGTAAATAAAAGTTCTTCATGTACATTCTTTTAATATGCAATATTTTCTGGCTTCTTTCTTGTTTGCAAACCAAATGCAAAGCAGACTCATCTCACTTGGTCATGTTAATAGTTTCAGTTCCAGTATTCAGTTTTAACTCTAGTACACATAAGGTTTTGTCCATCTTAAAAAGTGAAGGAGTGAACAGAATAAATAAGATACAAGAAATCACTGGAGATTTGCAAAAATACCAACACACTCAACAGCAAGAGCAACAAATTACCACTTCTTTTTATCTTCTGTTTTTCAAAGGCCAATTTGCCCGAGCCCTCCACCAGTCGAAGTGATTAGCATTTTCCGAGTCATTACCATTAAATAAATGTGCATAATTAAATAAGTGGCTGTGCAGTTGGAGAATCTCCTTCATAGTTAGCTGGGCCTTTCGACCATGCATAACGCATTAATTGACCGGTGTCACCAGAAGCATCTGTGTGAACCAACTGGTGGATAAAGAATTTGCGTGAGAACACAGAAAAATGGAAGTCCATTATTTATCATTTGGCAGTTTTTGGAGGCACCGTCCTCTTTTTTTTGGTTGGACATGGCCCAAGTTTCTCACTCGTAAGGCCTCACGTCGCTCAGCATTGTGAATTTTCTCAAAGGCTTAATGAGTGAGAAAATTATCTCAAAAGCTGTATTGTTGTGGGGGTGTAGATAGATATCTCTCAGATAGCGTAAAAATTCCACTATGGCCTATTGAAATTCATTAACAGAACATTTTTTATGGTTCTATGATGTTGCGTCTTCCCACACTATTGTAAACAATAGATGTTATTTTCAGTTGGTAATTAACGCACAAAAAGGACTGAATTCTGATGGATTATCTCCAATTTACTCAGGGTTGGGGAAGCTACTTTTAAACAGAAACTTTTCACACTGCAAGCTGCTTCTGATCAAAAGTAGCTAGGCTACAGCCAAGCTAATGTTTTAATATAGTTTTTTGACAAGCATTTTAATACAGTTATACTTAATGTTTGTAGTTTAAGGTACATTATCTTAAAGTTAATCAGACAATCTATGTTTTTTAACAATGTAATGTCAATATATTCAATTACACTTTGGAAGTAGTGTGTTGATTTTGCGTTACGCTCAAATGTGTAAGTTCCGTATGAACTGCAGAATGCGGACATGGTAGTCTATCAGATGCAGCTTCCGCCAATTCATCACCAGTCAGAAACACCCATATGAAAATACCCAGCTTCATAAAGAGAGAAAAATAATGTTTTTTGGTTTTGTCCTGTTTGTTTAAAAAATAGTTACTGCAAATGCTACGGCGTTTAAAAGTAACTTGGCAACAGAAAAGTTGCTGGATTTTTATTTTTTTTTAAGATATTTTTAGTTAACTAATCCTCAACACTGTATATACTGTTTTCCCCCTAAAAATGTCACTTCATTGGATCATGTGTTGCTATGTCAAAAACACCTTTCTTTCAGAACCGGGCTCTTGTTCTGTGGACCTGCTGAGATAGATAGATAGAGAGACAGAGAAAAGGAGAGAGAGAAAGAGAAAAAGATTTTTGTCCACATTATATCTGTCACTGAATATAAAAGATGCTTGAGGCAATGTCTTGTCTTTAAATACAAGCACACCACCACCAAAAGACAGCACTTGTGTTGGAATCATTGCTCATGTTTTATCAGCTGAGCTATTATTAATAACATGCATTCTCATCACAAATGCAGGAAAAAAAGTGCATGAAGCCGTGAGAGCCAGTTGATGATCAGCAGCTAGTGGTTATTATGGTAAAGTGCAATAAATGGAGGAAACCACACACAGGGGAAGCTAATTTTATATATGTTGAAAGTCTCTGTGCAAAAATGCATCTAAAGTTTGTGTCTTCTTTCTACACTTTTGAAATAATCCTAAAGTTCTTACTTTTCCTAGATTGTGTGAATAGTATACTAGTAATTTTAGTCAATTTAATTTTTTGTAATATTAATTTTAACAAAAAGGCTTTAAAGAAAGCATTCAGAAAAAAGGAAAACACCTGGCATTCTCTGCTGATAACTAATGCTAATTTCTGCTAGCTAAAGCTGACTTCCACTAACGACTGATGATTGCAAGATGCATTGCGGAAATTAGCATTACCTAGTGACATTGCCTCTTTGCAGTAGGGAATTGAAAATTGGTTCCAAGCAAAGGCAATTTTTGTAGTAGACAACACAGAACAATAATTATGTTATATATATTCAGTCTACACTTAATCTCTTACCTGATTAGTGTGTCCTGGGTGTCTATGCATGTTGCCATGCCTATGTCCAGTGGCATGAACAGTAGGGCTGCCCGTGTGTCTGTGCATGTGGCTGGCATGCATGGCTCTACCATGTCTGTGTACGTTGGGAGGCCTTTGTCTAGCAACAATATGAGTTGGCTGCAGTGTTCGTGATTGATGCAAAGACTCCCGTCGTAACATTTGAAACTCGTCTGGCTGCAGAACCGGAGGAGGAGTTGGTGCCCTTTGGCCTGCCTGGTTGGTCTGTATAGCTGTGGGAGTGGGTTGTATTTGGAATTGCCCGGCTCGTATTGGCACCAAATGAGAACCAGGGTGCTCGAGGGCAGCCCTTGTCTGTTGGTTTCGGTCCAAGAAGGGGTTATGAGTCTGGGTGGTGTGGAGTTGCAGGGCAGCTTGAGTAAGGGACACAGGGTTTGGAAAGTTGGCACTTTGAGGTAGAGGCTGCCTCTGATCTGGCATGGTGTGTTGGGTTGGAGTGGTTTGAAAGTGTGTGGCCTGATTTTGAGGCATTGTTGGGTTCTGAGGTATGGCGTTACGGTGTGATACACTTTGGGTTGGAAGGGGAGGATTTTGGGAAACTGTGTGCTGCACTGTATCCTGGTGGTTAGGAAGATGGACATGTTGCCTCTGTGCATTTAGGGCCATTTCAGAGTGGCTAGGTGCAACACCATGAATAGCCCGTAGCTGGGTGTTTCTTGAGGCAGATTGGGAGTCCGAACTGTCTGATTGATGGTTGGGATAGGCAGGAGTACCATGTACCAGATCCCACGGCATCTGACGGAGTGTGGCATTGGCACCTACTATGGGGTTTGTAGTTCTAGGATGACGTTCTGCGGTGTCACGGTTGGTCACAGTTTGGTTGCTCTGCACAAGCCTGTTGGGCACTTGGTCGCTGTTCCTGGCATTAAAGACACTCAGTGCTGCACTGTGCTCACCAGTTTGAGGGAGTATTTGTCTAGTGCTGGCTTGTTGCTGCTGGAAAGTATTGCTTTGAGATGCTTGGTTTGCAGGCGTTTGAGGTGCATTGAGGCTGACCTGTACGGTCTGTGGTTGCGTGGCTCTGTTCTGCTGCTGAGTATCAGGAAGTGTGTTTACATTGATGAGGACGGTGTGGGTTCCAGGCTCAGTGTGTCCCGTCTGTATGAGAATATTTGGATTCAATTGGCCTGACTGTGGGAAAGCTAAGTTGGAGTTATGTGGGCCATTGTGTGGGTATAAATTGCTATTTTGAGGCCCATTGTGTGGCTGTGCATTACAGCTGTTGTTGTCATTGATTGGCAACATGCCAGCATTAAGGTGCCCATTGTGTTGTAATACATTGATGTTATTATGGTCATTTTGCATCAGCCTTCCGTTATTCTCTTGACCAGTGTACCAGATGGAAGCGATTCCTTGCTGATTTTTGGGAAGATTGTGTCTGTTAGGGTTGTGCAGTGGCGGGTCTGGCTGGTCACCATTTTCGGGAATCCCAGGTGTTACATGAGCATTTTGAGGTGGCAAAAGATCCTGGAGAAGAAAAGATCATTTTAGAAGGGTGTCGTATACACTGCAAAAAGTTGCAACAAGTATAGAAAGACTGATAAAGAAACTTCTAGCAAATCTGAAAATGGCAAATTCTCTACATTCCAGATACTTCTCTTGCTATAATTTCTGAAATGTGTACTTTGGCCAATGGGGATTAGGATTTGTTAAGATTTTCTCTTACAGGTGGCCTGTTGTTTAGGTTTGTTTTCTGGAGTCCGATGACGTTCTTGAGGCTGCGGTCAACTAAAAAGGATGGAGGTCAGGTAATGGGTTTATTTTCTGAAATAAACGAAACAATTCTTTGTGTAAGAAAAAATAGTTGAGCATTACCATTTCTTTGGCGTAGTATCAGCACAATGGCAATAATGATTAGGATAAGCGCTACAAAACAGGCAACAGCAATCCCTGCAACTGCTCCCACACTGAGACATGTACCTGAAAAGAGACAGAAGAGTGCATTGATAAAGATTAGTAATAACAATAACAAAAATACAAAATTAAACAGAGACAGACAAACCAAAGAACACAAAATATTATGCTTTGGCCATGCTGGATAATGGAGTGATAAATACACACTGGGGACTAAAAAAAGACAAAGAAAATCATGGTAGACAGACGAAAATTATGATTCCTGCCAGTGGGGTGACACTTCCATTTATCAATCCATGTTTCATTACTCTGCTCTGCCAACAATATCGCTCTCCAGTCAAGAAAATGATTACCAGTCAAGCACCCAAGAAACAAGCAACGGAAGCATCCGTCAGAGGAGGTGCAACATTGGTCGATAACTCACTCACGACACTGAGGACAAGCTGCTGCTGCGACGTCGCTGCCATGATGCTGTTGCTCGCCCTGCAGACGTATGTGCCACTCTGATTGGTGGAAAAGACCTGCAGACTCAGCATGCCACCGCTCTCTTCGCTGACTGTCAGCGGTTGGCTGTTGTACTGCCACGAGAGAAGAGCGGGAGGGAGTGAAACAGAAGTGCATGTGAGTCGAACCGTCTGTCCCACCACTGCATCGCCTCCACCCACACACTCTGATGACGTCTTAGTCACCTGAGGGGTGTCCGGACCATCTGGAATAAGATATGATCATGAGTTGCTATTTATTAGTTCAGAAAAATACACAAGAAATTGCATTTCATCCAGCAGCCAACATGTTTACATTTCCAAGCATATTTTACTGTTAAAATATCGGCAAAACTTCATCCTTTTTTTACTGTTTTATTAAAAGATTGGATATAGACTTTTTCATATTGAAACTGTATCTAACCTCCTGCATATCCAGTGTCAAAGTCAACTTCCACTTTTGTAGGCAATACTGCATCCAAACTGTCTCTCCTCTACCTCTATTTCTATTTCTAGTTCTAGTTTAAAGTTATATTTAATATTCCATTCCTAGTTTAAAATGTAGATTTTGTATTCTATTTATATATTGTTTATTCTGTGTGCCTTATTTGTTCCTTGTTCTTTATTTCCTATTGCACTGAAAAACTGGAGCCACGTCGTCACTCTGTATATCTGTACAGCGTCAGACAAAGACAAAGTTTACTTTGACTTTGACTTGACAAATTACAGGTACAGTCTTCTTTTAATGTGGGGGTAAGGGCCTTGATCAGGGGCCTAATGGTAATAGTGGTGGTGGTAGGATAGAGTTGACTCTGAACCTATGATCTCTTGGTGCATAGGCATGTATCCTATCACTACTCTGTTACATAGACCCCCATTAGAACTGGTAATAATAGGATAATAATTGAAAGTCAATCAGCAGAAATTCGATCAGAATTCTACCAATTCTGAATCCTAAAGCTGGGTTTGAGCCTGCGACCTCTTGATCCACAGGTGAGTATCCTACGACTATACACCATCACCTAGAACCCTCATTTGACCTTTCCATTGGTAGTTACAAGATAATAATCAAAAGTCATTCAGTGCAAATTAGATCTGAATTCTAAAGTACTTACAGTATTCTGAATTTGTACCTACAACCTACAGTATTCTGAATTTGTCCCACTACACTATCACCAAGACCCTTTCCCACCACCAAGAACTTTTCATTTGTTAATCAAAAATCAGTCAGTACACTGTTAGCCCGTATTTCCTATCTAAAAAACAATTTCAGAACAATGTATTTAAACTGAAGTTTTGGTTCATTACTATGAAAGGAAAGTCCATTTTACTAATTTGTAGACAGATTTGATTGTGCTAATGATTTTAAGTTAAATTAACTAAAACAGCTGACTTAAGCAGCTTATTCTTTCTGATTCCCAAATGATGCAATGCATGACATGAATATAACATTACCATGTCTGCACATTCTCAGAATCTTGAATATTCTTGCAGTTGAGTGTGTTTGAAGTACTGACTGACTGAGTTAAAAAAAAAAAAAAAAGAAGAAGAATTATAGAGTTCGAAGTCAGTCTTCTTTCAGCAGTAATTTCTTTCAACATTTAACTGTTTTAATATTTCCAGTATACCCTGCTGTGTGTTGGCACCTGCCTAGGGTTGTTCCTCACCTTGCGCCTGCAAGTTCCCCACTGCAACCCCAGTTGAGATTAAGCAGAATGAATATTTCCGGTTTGATAGATTCCACTTGTTACAGAACATTAGCTAGCTTTGTCACTCCAACCGTTTGTGAACAGTGAAGTGGCTTTGGCCAGTTCGGCAGGACTAATGCCTATTGTAATGCAATGTTAACAGTAAAGATTATGCCTTATGATAATGGCACAGGGCAGTTGGTGGCGTAACAGTAGGGCGTTTGACGTGTGTCAAAGATTGCAAGTCGCAGGTTCGAATCCAGGACCGGTAAAGTTACCACTGAGGGATTCATGAGCAAGGTACCGTCTCCAAGCACTGCTCCCTGGGCGCTGCCCATGTTAGCTGCCCACTGCTCCTTCATGGGTCAAATGCAGAGGTCATATTTCATTGTGTGTGCTGTGGTGTAGTGTGTTCACAATGTTATATGTTCTAATTGCTATGTTCTGATCTGAATTTGGTACAGACGTTGATTTGATTCATATAACAATGTTTGTATATTCCAGTTTAAGCCATATTTCTTGACATGTTCTAGTTTCACATTAAACTTTAACCACATTAAACCACCTAGACTATATTATGATAATAATCGTAATGCCCCATAAGCATCAGTAGAACAGCAGAAATTAGCAGTAAACTCACAGTACACAGTGAGGCTTCCCACTGCAGTTTGAGCACTGACAGGGTTGCTCACAGTGCAGCTGTACTGGCCGGCATCGCTCCTACTGGCGGGATTTATGATCAGAGATCCAGCCCTGACGGTGATGCGAGAGTCCAAGGGCAAGCTGGATCCACCTTTACCCCAAACCACAGTGGTCTGGGTGCCTTTGTTCCAACTGCAGCGTAGAGAGATGTTTCCTCCTTCCATGGCCACGGAGGGCACAAAGAGACTCACTTGACTAACGGCATCTGAAGGGTAGAGTGGCGTCAGACAAGGATTTCAGTTTTATACCTTTACTATATTTACTGACTCGCTTAAGACTCTCCCAGGAAACCTAACAATGTGTCTTACCGAACACCCTTAAAGCTACTGAGAGAGAACTGGTGATAAGTCCCGTAGTAGCAGATGGCACCACCTTGACTGTGTAGTTCCCGGCATCGCTAAGCAGGCTGCCACTGATTTTGAGTTGGTTGGCAGTGATGGTGACTCTGCCCTGGTACTGAGGGACTGAGTTGAGCATAGCCTGGCCGCCGATCCACTGTCCCAAGGTTGTCCCTCCAGGAGCGAACCATTCTACTGAGAAGGTGTCAGAAATCGTCTGCACTGTAAAGATGGCATCAGATCCAGAAGCTACCAGCACAGGTGAAACCTGGAACTGGATTGCAACTGGATTCTGAGGCACCGCTGTCCAGGGCAACACTGCCAAAAAAATTTGTAATCAAGTGAAATGTACTTTTCAACTTTAGATACTTCAGATAATAATTATATACATATAATTAAATTATATGTATATTTATTGTGATATTAGCCACTAAACACATAATCAGTAGAATCTTCTTTTCAGTACTCACTATTTCATAGAAATAAAACAAATACTTTTGGAGATCATTCATTTATTCATTATCTGAACCAACCGTGGGTAGGTGCCAACACACCACAGGGCGCACACACACACAATCTTTCTCTGTGAAGATTGTGTGCTCTCCCTGTGTTAGCGTGAGTTTTCGATGCTTCGGTTTCCTCCCACATTCCAAAAGCATGCACTATAGGATGACTGGCGAAACTAAATTGGCCCTGTAAGGTGTGAGTGTGTGTGTGCCCTGTGGTGTGTTGGCGCCAGCCCAGGGTAGGCCCATGCCTCCCGCCCATACTCCCAGGATAGGTTCTAGTTCCCGCAACCCTGATAGGGATTAAGCAATTCAGAAAACCATAATATATTGTGCAGATCTGGTTTAAGATGTTGCTGGCCTGTGTTTCAGTTCAGCTAGTGCTCTTAATCTGAATAACGTGCAGTGCTTGGGGATCTTGCTCAAGAGTACGTCAGTGGTACCTTTACCATTCCAGGATTCAAACTGGCGACCTTCTGATCACAGGGGGAACTCCCTAACTGCCCCTATTATAGAATATACACATAAAAAGTACAGATAAAATAGATACTGTGTGAACTCAAAAACAGGTTTCTTTGGCCTGAAAGAATGCAGTTTAACAGGTTATCATAATTCCTGTGCTCAGGCTATTAAAAGACCAGGAGAAACGTATAGTATATTATTCATAAATGTTAGGTTTGGTTTAGGTAAACCCTTTCTTATAAGATGGAGTTTCATACTTCAAGTTTGTTACTTTTATTATTGTTATTTACTATGTTAACATTGTTGCTGTTGTTGTTCATATAAATAGTAGTTTCTACACTTCATGTTTCATTTAAATAACTGTATTTAAATAAGTATGTAATTAAATAAAGGTCTTTGAGGAGATACCTACCTGCCAATGTAATGACCATAAAGGGATGTAGCATCTCAGTCTAGACGAACATGTGTGGAAAAGACAGAATCCATTTGTGTTATGACAAGAGACTTGTTTTCTGCTAATCTTAACGAGAACAATCAATTTACGCTTCTAATTAATGTCTAATATTTGCTTGTCCGTTTAATCGACATATTCCAGACTTTTCCTTCGAAAAACTGTAACCACTGACTACAAACATGTTTTCTCTTCCTGAATTTCCAGTTGTTCCGAAGACGCACCTGTTTGGGAATCGACTCGCAGCACCAAGCTGGGAGTCGGTTCCCCAAAAGAATCGGTTCGTTGAATCCTTATAGTTTCATCTTTATAGACCCTTTGTAGCTTAGCAAAACAAGGACCAAATCAAATACAGCCATACGTTGTTTTTCTAAAGTAAAATCGTCAAATGAACGACGAAACTCTTAAGTTGTAAAATTTCTTAGAATGCTAAATGCTTAATTAGGTTAATATAACACAATTATATTCTTTTCAGTTATATATTAATTCTTTTCGTCCTTTTTTTAGATAGCAACTCTACATGCCCAGATAGCAGGCGACTCAGGAACGGAACACCGCCTTCAAACTGGCAGATCCTTCACCTGTTTTACTGCTGTGATTAAGACACTGAGGCTGGGGAGAGGGGTGGGGGCGGACCTCCCGGAAATGAGTTTTTGCAGGTTGGGATGCCTGTTGAACCATGTTAGAAATAAATTAATTTGCTTTCGTAACATTAGTGGGTCTTAAACTTGGATAGATGCTAACCTAAGATTGTTAGCGAGGGGTTAACGAAATGACAATTGTATCTATTAGCTATCAAAAGAATTGCGTTCATTAAAATGTGTATGGGGTTTTTTTTGTTTGTTTTTGTTTTTGCAAATTATGTGTTGTGTTGTGTGGTGTTAGTGTTTTTAAACGTAATTTAAACAGTTTAATGGATCAAGTATCAAATGAAGATTAATGGGCAGCTGGTGGCGTAACGTGATTAGAAGGTCGCAGGTTCGAATCCAGAACACCCGTAAACTTACCACTGAGGTACTCATGAGCAAGGTACCATTCCCAAGCACTGGTGCTTGTTAGCTGCCCACTGCTCCTTCACGGATGGGTCAAATGCAGAGGTCACATTTCGTTGTGGTGCACTGTCTGTTGTGCTGTGGTGTGTTCACAGTGACAAATGACTCATTTTAATACCGACTTTTTTCCAGGAATCCATTAGAGGATGGAATTGAGGAGGTTGCTGCTGCCTCGTGGATTCTTTCAGTAAGGTAAACTTAAGTAAAGTAGGCCTGGTCAAACTGTTAAAAATAAATTAATTTGCTTTCGTAATGTTAGTGGGTTCTGCTTAAGTTTAGACTAAACTTGGACAGGTGCTATCATTAGCTTGATAGCTAGAGGTTATTGATGCTAACGGCGAGTTAACTGCTTAGCAGTGTTTGTGTGTAGCCAAGGTGTGCTTTAAAAGTTGTCCCCTCTTTAAAATGTTTGAATTAGCTATGAAAGGCATCTGAAATATTTAGCAAATTACAGCAGAAACTCAGTTTTTCAAATGGCTGACAAAGACATATTACACTGTGATATGTGTAGTGTTTGTGTAGTGTAGTGTGTAGGGCTTTTTTTCTTGCCAACAAACCCTGGATTATTTCTTAACAGTTTCTCAACACAACACAACTCCATCTTAATGTAAATGGCCACTGTCAACCTTCGGTTAACACTAAGACATGTTAACAAGGGGCTTATTAGCTAAGGAATGTCATGTAGTATATGCTGATCAAGTGTTGCATTTTCTGTCTCAACAGGAGCTGTGAGAACCATTTGCAAAGCATCGGTTTAAGAGTTGTAAGTTGTTTTGTTTTGTTTTGGTATAATTTGCATTGTTTGGTATTGTTATGGCATACATTTTGTTCCACTTACAAAAAATTTGAATTTGTGCAGGAAATGCACTGTTTTGAGTGTTTTAAACGTGCCTGTTTTTATGCATAATAAATATGCTAGAATCTTGAATTTGTGAGGTTTGTTTTTTAAATAATATATTTATCTAGCGTAAAATATTTTGATTTTTAGGTAAATTATATAAGTTATCAGTAACACTTTGGAATAAGCCTAATTTACTGAGTTAAACTACCAGCATTAGGTATGGCATTTGTACTGTTTAAAAAGCAACTTTTTCATCCGCTAGTTATCTCTTATACATTTGACTAAGCCAGTACTTTTAACCTTTTATAGCTTGAGATACTGAACAAATAATAACTTCTTGATTTGTTAGTGACATTGAATATATGTAGAAGAAACTTGAATTGATTTGTTAGTAACAGTATAGGCCGGGGGGCTGCAACCTTCAGCACCAAAAGAGCCATTTTGGCCCTTTTCCCACCAAATAAAATTTATGTGGAGCCACAAAACCTGTTTGACCCCTAAAAATGTAGATAACAAAGCATATTTGCTTACACAGTTATGCTACAGTATGCATAAAAGAACTACTTTGTTGCATTTAAGAATTAATACAGATGACCAGTGATGCATATTTACCTTGACTAAACATGGTAATGTTACAAGATCACCTTGATCTCCAAATTAAGAGGTATCTCATTGTGTAAAAATTACATCAAAATAAAATATAATAGCCATTATTTATTTACATAATTTTTTAAGTCACAGGGAGCCATGCATTGAGGGATGAAAGAGCCGCATGAGGCCCTGGAGCCACAGGTTGCAGACCCCTGGTATAGACGATGGGAACCATATTATTACAAAATGAGCTGGTCTAGGCAAGATCTGGTACAAATCTGGTCATTTAGGTAAGGTTCACATTTGGCCCGAATATGTACCAGATTTGCCCTGCAAAAGACACATCCGTTTCGGAGCTTGTCCAGATCATGGAAACTGATCCGAAAGGGTATTGGCCCGTTTTGTATACACACTAAAACTCACACAGAATGTGTAAAATAAATGACTAAATGTATATATTATTAATATTCTTTATTTAATAATTAATAATTCACTAGAGCGAGAGAGCGGTCATGAGAGGTCAGGAACTGTGTGTGTGGAAGTGTGTTTTAGGCCACACCCACAACCGGTTTTCCACCTGTCTGTGAGAGATCGCGGTGAGTAACTAACAATTACACCACGCAACTGTTTGGCAATCGCGATGTGTTGCTGCAGACCTCATTGTGAAACGCGAAACTAATTAATTATGACACTTAAAACGCTGTAAAGGCACAAAGTTGTTCGTTGACGGACGCCAAAACGAGATTTCCTCACCCAGGCTTCACCTTCGCGCTTGTACAATGTCTAAGAACCGGATTATTGCGGTTTAAGGAGTTTCCTTCCTATCCCACCGGGATGTAATTCGCGTCAGTTTGTTTACTCGGCTTTTTAAGATCAAATCTTTTACTGGAAGGAATGAGACGTGACTGAAGGAATATGAAAGTGAGTCCGCTAAATGTTTTTTTTTTTAATACTTTAAAACAGTTTTACTGCGTACGTCGGTCATGAGAACAAACTTTTTCTTTCGTCAGCATCTCTTGAAAATAAAATGTGCCCAATAAAGTATGTTAATAGTGTTAAATGCCATTGTTATTATTAACTGGAATTACAATAAAATATGGATATTTGGAACTCTCTGTCCATACTGGCCATTCAGGTAAAGGACATTTTCAGACGTCAAAGTTGCTATTTATGTGGAATAGTTCTGCGTTTGACTGAACCAGGTCGACGATCAGAAGGATAGTGAGGTATTCTCCAATTTAGCAAATACTTTAGTAGGTTAAATAGAACGAATAGTCCCTTTTTGCCTCGTTTAAGAGATTTTAGTTTACTTACAACTACAAAGCTTCAGAGTTTTTCAGGAGTTACTTTCTGTTTAGTCAAAAGTATCCTGTAACATTTCTATCATTTACAAACCAATAATTGTTTTTTCTGTATTGATTTTTAGAACATACAGGTTTTACTTTGATTGTAGCATTCAACAGTTGTTACAAACCACTAATTGTAGTCTATATCATTTTGCTATTAAACAGGTTTAGCAATTTCAAATTAAAATTCACTAATTGTTTTTCTATATATATGGTATTCATGAAAGAAAGGAGCCCCACCGTGTTCTGTTTGTATTTAGTTGGAGTAATAAGGTTATGTAATCATACATGTTTATGTTTTTGCGGCTCCTTCAAAAGATAATGGGAACGCTCCATCAGCTTTGGATGATCCTTGGTTTAATTGTAGTGTACAGTAAGTAATCCCTGTTGCAAATATACACATACCTTGTCTGGATAAACACAAAAATGAAAATGTCCCTACTCTGTTTTTATCTCCCCAGCACCGATGGCGACATGGACTTTGGGAGTGAGCTTTCCACAGTCAGGTGATCTTTACGTAGCCCTAGACAAAAAGCTGGTTTTGAATGCAAAGTTTGAGCTACAGCCAGGGGAAAAGATCAGACTTGTTTTGTGGGACCGGCGCAGCGGTAGACAAGAAATCAGACTAGCCACCGATAGCAAAACGACGGACAAAAGGATATCTGTTGATGAAAACAGAGCTCGGCTGAGCGTCAGCAATCTCACACACAGCGATTATGGAACCTACACAGTTACTGTGACGGATGAGAACGGATACCAAAAATCTGCTTTTCGCCAAGTCGTGCTTATTTGTGAGTGACTGCTTTTGACGAAGCAAGGAAAACTTGTAGTCTTTGTCTCAGTTCATAAATGCAAATAGCCTTTTAAATGGACATGCAAATGCTGTATCAGGTTAAACAAACATAGTCATAACCTTTGTTCTCTTTTTCTCTCTCTCTCATATCTATAGCCAGTCCACCAGAAGTATCTCTTTCTCTGCAGTGCATTATGAAAAAAAAGGGAGCAATGTGGGATCTTCCCACTTTTTCCTGGGAGGTGGATGGAAAAATGCTGACCAATGACACTGGCAACCTCTTGGAAGATGGCAGATCACTCCAACTATTGGGGGACTTGCATCATAACTACACCTGCACCGTAGACAGCAGTCAGGGAACCAACACTGTCAGTGTAACAGGTATCATTAACAATTCCATTGTTCATCAAAGACTCATACTTTGTTACAGAAACAGTTGCTAGTCAGCGAAGTTGATCCACTTACGATACTTTTTGAACCTTGTCAGAATTCAAGTCAGTAAGGAGCTGGAGTTGTTTCTTGCATGGAAATGTCAGTCTTGACCCTACAAACTCTTGGTCCATTTTTGAGTATCACCATTAAGCCATCTTCCACCCATAGTTCTAATAGCAAATAGCAAGGGGGATTTCAGGACTGAAGAGTCTTGATGCGTGTCTTCCTCTTCTTTTGAGTAATAGGGGGTTGACACATGCAGCACTTGATGCTCTGTTAGGATGGGATGTAGAGCGCCATTTGGTCAGTGCTGATAAGTAAGGACTGGACCGTCTTGTATCAGTCAGGACAGACATGCTCTTTATTATAGAGAAATTCCTCCAGGTTTGGAGTTTAATGTGTTTAATGTCACTTTCATACAAAGTTGCAAATGTAAAAAATAATGTTTTCTGTTTCAGGTTTTCATGTGTGGGTTGACTCGGAACTATGTATTTAATCCAAGTTTTTACAAAGTTGAAAAATGTTTAAAATATGTTTTAAGTTTCATGTAGATGAAAAGCACAAAATACAGTTTTGGAGGCCGGCCTTCCAGAACATAGCATTTAATCTGTTTTTTTTTTTTTCTACAAAATGGCAAAGGTTAAATAAAGTAGTCTCACTGTTTTACAAAATGGTAAATGTGGGGAAAAAATGTAAGAATGTAAGAAATGCACCGCTTTCAGATCTCTGTCATGTTCAATATGGAACCAAATGCCTACTAGTTATCAGCACTTAAACTGGAATCTGGAAAACTTGGTGAATGTGGTAGTTGTTTTAGCAGCGAAAGATTTGGTGTCTCATTTTAACATGATAAAGGCATAAAAAGGCTTTGTTAATGTACTTTTTTTTTGTAGTTCAGAAACCAGATCAAAATCAAGGACATGAATCAAGCTGCACAGTATACATTGTATTTGTTGTCACTGAGGCAGTTGTCATTGCTGCTTTAGCAGTGTAAGTTAACAAAAATTATTAACCAATTTGTTCAAAATGTTTATGTTTTGACTTGCTACTCATAAATACTGTACTTCTAGGTGGATATGTATGCTGCGAAACTCCATCAAAAGAAGAAACACAGGCTGATGAGTCTTTTCACACACTGTCATTAAACATTAATGCCTTAGTCTAAACACTGGAACGTTCCAATCACATTATTTATTTATTTTAACGTTATCTTATTTTTAACACAAATTCTGTTTCTGTTTAATGTTCAAAATAGGATGGGTTGGGTTTGTAGAAAACCTAACCTATCTCCTGTATGCTCACTAATAAAAACTAAAGCACAACATCAAAAGAAGTTTATCAGTCTAAACATTTCAATAAATAAATAAATGTATATACCAAATACATAATTTTTTGTGTGATTTCTCGGAATGTGTAACAGCAGCATTGAGGGTGAAGCTTGAGAAGTAATCAGAGAATCAGTGTTAAAAAGAAAGAGAGCGGGGGGAAAAACTTGGGTACTGTACAGGAAAAGGAAAAAGGAAATTGCTCCGCCCGCCAGGAACTTCGCAACTGAACTGCACTTTGAGCTTTGGGTGGGACTGTTTACCACCATAAAACTACACTCATATTTCACTCAGCCCAGCCTGCCCTGTTATCAAGTGACTGGCACAGAGACGAGAGTCAGTTTGTGATCATCATGTGTACCTGACTTTTTTTGTAATTTGTTTTATTTTAATTACATGCACATTTATCTCTCTGCAGACGTTTGTTGTGCAAGAAGGTATGACCTCTACTTTCTCTTTAATATTGCTATTTGGAGAATTGTTTGTTGTATGCTGGTATTGGCAATGATATCTCTACTTTTTTAGGCCTGACATGGAAAAGAAACCACTGTTTGTCTTCACAGTTCTTCTACAAGCTTTTGGTGAGAGCTCATTCCTTCATATGTTCAGCCACGGGCCTCATTCACCAGCTGTTCTTTAAGAAGAACTTTATTCTTAAAACGGAAAAACACAGGAAAATACTGATTTTGCCAGTGTTTTCTTATTTGAGACGTGTTCTTAGATAAGGCTAAATCTACAAATAGTGAAGAGCACTCTAGGGCAAATTTTGTTGCAAGCCTGTTTGTGCAAAACCTTAGCTTAGTGGGGTTTCTTCTGTTCTACAGTTGTATAAAATATACCATTTAAATGTCTTAAGCACACATTTAAGAAACAAACTAAGGGAACATTAGTGAGTGAGACCCATTGTTGTTTTGTTGCATTAGGGGCCTGAAATGTGTGCCTGTTGATAAAGGGAATGGTCATCTTTGCTTTGTTAAACTTTGTTAAACTTTCCTGTTTTGTTCAAGACTTTGTTTAAGTCTTCCTCTGCCAGGTTGCATGCTACATGTTGTATCGATGTCAGTGTTTCAACAATAGACCACAAAAGGAGGTGTAATGTGAGCAGCCTGGCTAGGGCACACCACTGTTTGTGCTGAAACAGAAAATAAAGGCTAGGCTAGAAATTCAGCATTGCTTTACTAGGGCAGCTACCTGAGAGGTCATTTGGACTATGTGTCCTACACCTTTTACAAACTCCCAACTGTGTCAAAATTATTTATATCGAATAGCATCAGGTGATTTGTAGTTGTAAGCTTTCCAGTTTTTCATGAGCCAGTGGAAACCATTGGATTAATGAAATCTTTTATGATGTCATGTGGATCCAGTGAAAGCCATGTTTCTATCATTTTTGTTCACATCAGAAGAAGCTAGAGATGACGATCTAATTGCAATGTGAAAATCAAAAATGTCTTAAATTATTTGCAAGTATTGTTCCAATACTAGCCAAAAAGTGAAGACATTTCTGATTTTCACATTCTTAAGTTAGTCAAACCATGATGCTCCAACACAAAAATAAGGTTACATCATAAAACTTTAATATGCGGACAACGATGACCCCTAACAGGAGCCGCAGAGCAGGAGCAGAACTGTTTACAACTGTAGAGTTGAAGAAGCCCCAATAAGCTAATGTTTTGCACAAATAGACTTGCAGTAACATTTGTGAAAGGATGCTTTTCACAATGTGTAGATTCTGTTCTACAAAATCTCAGGCAAGAAAACATAGGTAAATGCCAATCTTTGTTAAAACTGTGTTAAGAACAGATTTTGTCAGTTAGTGAATGACTGAAATGCACAGATGTAGATCTTATAAGGAACATATTAATGGGTAAAGTTAAAAAAAAGTATTGGCATCAATATCATCTGATGGTGCCACATATTTGGCATTACCTTTAAGCTCAAGATGCTCCAGGTAGCTTGTTCCTGATGTTAGAAAAAGTAAACATCTTTTAAATGATGTAAAAGCACTTCATTTAGAACCAGTTTAATAGGCTATAAGTTGTCCACTAGATGTCCTAAAGTCCGGATGGATTTGAAAACTCGCTACATTGGGCAGTTTTTGTATAACAGTCTGGGAATTACTCCATTAATCAGACTGTCAGAAATCAATTTGACCGCCAGTTCAAATTCCAGACAGATAAAGGTACTACTCAGGTACTTGTAGGCATTGTCCACATCAGGTGCCACTACTCCTGCACAGATGGGTTAAATGGCAGATTTTGTTGTGATGAAAGAACTCACTCACTTTGACATTTCCTGTAAAGGTATCACTAAGACTGGGTGCTGCGACTGGAACACTACCCACATTAGCTGCCCATCTCTCTTATGTGGATGTAACAAATGGCAGAGATGACATTTTGATTGTTTTGTTGTGTTCAATGCAACAAATAATCACCCCTTTCACATTCCCATCTCAACACAGTATGGATCACATTATTTTCTTTCCTCAACAGTTTTACGGAGCTGCCTGGGTGTTTTGGTGCGATTTCCAAAACAGCAACCAGTATACATAGTGAGTGGCACTGACCTGCTCCTGCAGGCCCAGATAGAGCAGCTGCCGGGGGACCACACCAAGAGGGTGACATGGCAGCACCAGCAGAAGCAGAACTCTGAGAAGAAGACAGTGGCCGAGTATCCAGCCAAAACATCTAGAAGCCGGGTGACTTTGGAAAAGGATGGCACGGTGCTGAAGCTGCTGAATTATCAGAGCAGCGACAGCGGCATCTACACCATCACCGTTACCGACCAGAAGGGAGGACAAGTTTCTGCACAGTGCACTGTCCTGGAGTACGGTACGAGAACCCAAACCTTTTCTGATTGTTTTGTAACAGGACAGTTGTGTAAATCACAAGTTTCTTCACTGCAGTTTGATGTCTCCCCATATGGCAAAGTCTGCTGCGATACGATTTTGATTCACTTCCTATTCAGCCTACTGTCGATTTGAGACAATATCATAAGCTGATTTAAGACTTCACTTCCATTCATATCAAATAACAAAAAGCAACTGAAATAACTATTTTCTCTGAACTCAACCAGACATCTAAATGAAAAACATTCACCAAGTGTTCTTAAAAAGAAATTTGCTGTTAAAACGTACTTATGCAGTTTTCATAAATATTCTGACTTTCTTATTTAATATTTGACCCTAGTAAGAACACAAGCTATAACTGCTGAGAAGCACTCTCACAAATGTCGTATTGCATGCTTATTTGTACAAAACATTAGCTTATTAGGTTTTTCAGTTCTGCAGTTCTATAAAGTTATACTGTTTAAATGTCTTTTTAAAATTTAAATGTACTCCCATGTAATACTAACTGGACTTGCTGCAATCCGTTCCAAATTTAGGCTAATGGTTCACACCCTTTCCAAGCTGAAACATCTGTGAGTTGAACTGGTAGTGAAAACCTGTTTGATAGCTTGGTAGGGTTTATTATCTTATGCTCCAATTGTCTGTGTTTGTTTTTTGTCTTTGCGTGTGTTAGGGGTGTGGGAGTTTCCGTTTATCTTCAGTTCATTTCTTAAAACAAGTAAAATGTCAGGAATTTTCAGTCGTCAGCAGAGTGAATTACAATCCAAGCTTTTAAAAAAGGATGTGTAACTATTTATTAAGCCAGGATTTCAGAAGCACAAAAAAATTGTTAGAACTTAGACACCGACCAGCCATAACATTATGACTTTGATACTGAGCAGGTCTTAAAAAGCTAAAAGCTTTTTAGGAACGTTACTAGTTGTGGGCTTCAAAGTTCAGATCGGACTCTAGAAGCTCACTCAGAATTTTCACTGAGGGCTTAGTGGTTTGCGCCAGGCATGTTTTTGGGGTAGTTTTGTGTGTAGTATCCCTCTCTGGACTCAAGCTCCAACAATTAACACCTCTGAAAGTCAAATTGAGTGATTATTTGTCATTGTGAACACAGCACAGCATACACTGCACAACAACCAAATGTGACCCATTTGACCCATCCGTGAAGGAGGAGTGGGCAGCTAACATGGGCAGTCCCCACGGAGCAGTGCTTGGGAATGGTACCTTGCTCATGAGTACCTCGGTGGTACATTTACCAGGCGTGGGATTAGAACCAGTGACCCTCCGATCACAGATCCAACGCCCTAACCATTATGCCTACCAACTGCTTCTGTCTTATCTTGGTTTGATTGTAAGCAACAACTTTACCGGAAAAGAGCATCAACATAGAGTATCAATAGTGCTGGTAACATTAAGTGAAAGAAAAACCCTACAGTTTTGTATCCTCAGCATAGCTATGAAAATTAATTCCATGTTCTCGGATGAAATTTCCCAGCAGCAACTTGTACAGACTGAACAACACAAGTTCCAGAATGGAACCTTGAGGCGCAGCACATATTTTTAATATTAGCAGAGGAGGGAGATAATGGGCCTAATTCTCCTGTTCACTCCTTTGGAAGAAATTTGTTCTTAAGACCCCTTTGCTTTCTTTTAATAACACAGACTTCTCGTTCATAATAACGTAACCTCACAATATGTGTGATTTCTGAACAAGATTTTTATTATTGTTTGATGCTATTGGCTTGTTGATCATTGAATCAATGTATCGTTCCTCCCCTTCAATCCTAAATGTAATGATGTTATGGCTGATTGGTGTATGTACACATTCATTTATTTGCAAACATTCAAGACAGTATAGCCATTTATACAGACATCTGTGTCTGTATACAGGGTGGCTCAAAAATGTCCCACCAGACCAAATGGAATTTCTCCACAAGCAATTAAAGACATTTGTATGAAATTTTCTGATTTTACAGGGGATTGACTTTCCAACAGTTACGGAAAATTTCACCGACATTGTAATTGACTTTAAAATAACAACTGTTTAACTATTCTGTGGCATATATATTTTTTTTAATTGCATATAGTGTTAACTTTTCTAGAGATACTGTTTATATTTACAGACTGACTATACAGTACGCTCTGCTATTTGTTAAAACGCTGCTAATCTTGAGTATATTACAGCAAAAAGTAGGATTGTATTTCATGATAGAAGCTGTAAAATTGAAATCGTGCTTCTCTTCACTTGGACTGCTGCTACAATATTTACATATATTATGGGAACACTTTGCACATTCTAAGTATTGTAATTCTGAGATTAGTTGCACTTACCACTGATGTTTTTTCTGTCTCCCCACCTGACTGTTGACACAATGTTACACGCCTTGTAGGACATTATTGTACACCGCCTGTTTAGAATTTTCATAATTAACTGCCGCAGATCATATGCAAACCCAATGCAAAAAGAAATTCCAGGACCAAAATTGTCGTTGAACTCTGTGTGTAACTACTGCATAGTCTCTTTTTCCTACCTCTAGAGTTTAAAGTTGTTATATTTTGTAGTCTGTGTACATAAATTTAGCTTACTCTGTGTGACTTTGTATAGTATTTATCTGTTCTTACTGTAGAAACTGAAGCCACGTCATCTCGTCTCTCTATGTGCATGTATATAGTAGAGATGACAAAGTTTACCTGACTGTGATATATTTAAACGGACAGACACTTGGAATTTTCTTTTTTTTATTTTATTTTATGTTTTTTTTTAACTTTATTTTTAAGAACATAAACAATACACAAATATAACAAAATAGTTGGTCAGTATACAGTGGTGTGAAAGTGTTTGCCCCCTTCCTGATTTCTCTATTTTTTTCCTCCATGTTTATCACACTTAAATGTGTCAGATCATCAAACAAATTTTAATATTAGTCAAAGACAACACAAGTAAACACAAAATGTGGTTTTTAAGTGAAGGATTTTATTATTAAGGGAGAAAAATCTAATAACTGGTTGGGCCACCCTTAGCAGCAACAACTGCGATCAAGCGTTTGCGATACCTTGCAGTGAGTCTTTTACAGTGCTGTGGAGGAATTTGGGCCCACTCATCTTTGCAGAATTGTTGTAGTTCAGCCACGTTGGAGGGTTTTCGAGCATGAACCGCCTTTTTAATGTCATGCCACAGCATCTCAATAGGATTCAGGACTTTGACTAGGCCACTCTAAAGTCTTCATTTTGTTTTTCTTCAGCCAATCAGAGGTTGACTTGCTGGTGTATTTTGGGTCATTGTCCTGCTGCAGAACCCAAGTTCGTTTCAGCTTGAGGTCACGAACAGATGGCCGGACATTCTCCTTCAGGAGTTTTTGGTAGAGAGCAGAATTCATGGTTCTAGCAATCACAGCAAGTCGTCCAGGTCCTGAAGCAGCAAAACAACCCCAGACCATCACACTACCACCACCATGTTTTACTGTTGGTATGATCTTTTTCTGAAATGCGGTGTTTCTTCTATGCCAGATGTAATGAGACACACACCTTCCAAAAAGTTCAACTTTTGTCTCGTCAGAGTATTTTCCCAAAAGTCTTGGGGATCATCAAGATGTTTTCTGGCAAAGAGCCTTAATGTTCTTTTTGCTCAGCAGTGGTTTTCGTCTTGGCACTCTGCCATGCAGACCATTTTTGCCCAGTCTCTTTCTTGTGGTCATGAACACTGACCTTAACTGAGGCAAGTGAGACCTGAAGATCTTTGGATGTTGTTGTGGGGTCTTTTGTGACCTCTTGGATGAGTCGTCGCTGCGCTCTTGGGGTAATTTTGGTCGGCCGGCCACTCCTGGGAAGGTTCACCACTGTTCCATGTTTTCGCCATTTGTGGATAATGGCTCTCACTGTGGTTTGCTGGAGTCCCAAAACTTTAGAAATGGCTTTATAACCTTTTCCAGCCTGATAGATCTCATTTACTTTCTTTCTCATTTGTTCCTGAATTTCTTTGGATCTTGGCATGATGTCTCGCTCTTGAGGATCTCCTGGTCTACTTCACTTTGTCAGGCAGGTCTTATTTAAGTGATTTCTTGATTGAGAACAGCTGTGGCAGTAATCAGGCCTGGGTGTGGCTAGAGATATTGAACTCAGGTGTGATGACCCACTGTGAAGTCATGTTTTAACAGGGGGGGCAGTCACTCTGTCACACAGGACCTTGCATTTTTTTCTCACTTAATAATAAAATCCTTCACTTAAAAACCGCATTTTGTTTTTTTTGTGTTGTCGGCCAATAGGATTCGCAGGCAGAAGCTGCCAAAACCCCACCCCCAAACTGCAAAAACCTACCCCCTTTCAAACCGTGAGCGCAGAAATCTCACTCGAGCAAAAATCTCACTCGTCGGTAATCTACTGTGCGCGTGAGGACATTTAACACGTTGAGAGGAAAAATACAGTTTGTGCGCAATATTATCACAACCGCTCGATTCTTAATTTTGTGCTTTCGAGTTTCACATTTGCGCGAGCGACTTTGAAATTTACGCCCGCGAATTTTTAGCGGCAAGCCATTTTGCGCACTCTAGTTTTGGCATTGATGTGACGCCATATTAAACAGCCTATTTGGAGTCCTGCGGAACCTGGTCCCATATTAACTGCAAGACTTTCTTCAGCTCATCAGCTTTCTTTTGCTTGGAGTGAAAAAGTCAAAGTCAAAGTAAACTTTGTCATCTCTGCTATATATTGTACAAGCATACAGAGAGACGAGACGACGTGGCTCCAGTTTTCACAGTGCAAACAACAAAGACCAAGGAATAAAGAACAAATAAGGCACAATAACATACAAATAGAATATAAAATATACACTTTAAACTGGAAGTAGAACTAGAAAGAGAGACAAATGACTACCCATGATGTCCTGTAACAGATTAACCAATGCAAAATATTGGCAACTTACTTCCAAAACAGTTTGTGTACTATTTGGAACAAGGTCATAATGAAAATGGCATGAATAGTCAAACTGTTGTAAAGCAATTAAAAGTTTTCAGTAAAACTTTCAGGGATTGTTGAAAAATATTTACCCTGTAAAATCTGAAATTTGGTCAGCAACTCTCAACTGGTTATGGAGAAATGACATTTTTTCTGGTGGGACAGTTTTTTGGAGCCAACCTGTATGTGTAGGGCCAGTTGTACAAACATCTAGAGTACATACATGTACAACTGGTTTGTGTTTATACCCGTACCAGAGGCCGTACACCACGTGTCGGTGATGGTGAATGTGTCCCATACCAGTCTGCACTGCCGGGAGGCCTGGGGCACTGACCCAGTGTTCAGCTGGCTGCATGAGAAGACGGCGGTGACGGAACAGGTGGGCACTGTCTCACCTGACGGCAGCTCCCTCTACCTGTCCATGCCCCTGTGTGGACACTTCACCTGCCTGGTCAGCAACAAGCTGGGCCACAGCTCGGCCACCTACACTGCAGGTAGGTTGTGTGTGTGTGTTAATCTTTAAACCAGCAGGTAAGTGGATTACCAACTATTCTGGGAACTTAATGTGTGCATTAAGTGCACTGCCTACTGAGATGTGCTTGTCATCTTTATCTTTATCTATTGTTAAAGTTAGAAGGTTGTCAAATATACCTGAAATTTTGGAATTGTTGTGACCGGCAAACTGGTTGATAAGCAGAGGTGGACAGTGTTGGATTCTCAGGTTTGAAAATGAAGAGCCAGTGATGAGGTGGAGAGTACTTGAAGTTTTAAAAGCTTTATTTACAGAAAAGAGTAACAATGTTCTTACAAGATGTTCATTAGACCGGTCAGTGTATCTCTCTCTTTGTCCAAACTCTCTCTACCTCGCACCCAAGATTGTACCTTTTTATCTACTCCTCCGGGGCCTCAAGGATGCACATTGGAGACAAAATCTAGCACAAGGGTCTATTTGGTCTTGTCAAGATATTCATTACTAGTGGAAAGGGTAAGGGACAAGGTTGCACCTGGTAATATTTGGATTTGGGGGGACAGGATATAGGGGCAAGGGACTGGTTAGGTTAGGAATGTACCAGGGACAACTGGGGAATAGAGGAGCAAAGATGAGAGGCTCCCTGAAAATAGATAGCAGAAAATGCACACATATATGATGACTACAAGCTACTTATACTGTAAGAATATAATTAAATGAATATTACTGAATATAATTGAATAAATATAATTAAAATAAAAATGAATAAAATCCAACAGTAACGCATATTTACTTGAGTACTGTACAGTTTTTGAGTATCTGTACTTCACTCAAGTAGTATTTTTTGGGAAACTTATGACTCACTTCACTACATTTGAAAGACAAATACAGTGCTTTTTACTTTACTCCATTTCTATCAAGGTTCTTGTTACTTGTTACTTTCAAATCTTTGGGTAAAGTGGATGTTATTCCCTCTTTTCTAAAACGTGATTGGTTTTTTGGCAGGTGACAGTCTTTCAGTAATCAGAAGGGTTACATCACGCCTGTAGACTTGAACTGTAAAACCACATTCAGAGAGTTCTGCTGTTTTCTGTCTTGATTAAAACATTGTTGCCTGTGGAAAGTCATGAAGCTAGAGGTGTAGAGCTGGGTTTCAAGCAGGTTGGCATGTTTTTATGTTGTGAGCAGGCTGCATTTACAGCTACTGCACTGTCCTCCTGATTAACGTACACATATTTGACAGTTCGGGTTGTGTTTCATTCTGTAACATTTTACCAATTCCTCATTCTACAGGTTCTACAAGTTAGTCAGAGGCATTGGGTATTGTAAGTGTTGTGGCAATAATGCAACAATGTTGTAAAAAAAAAAAAAGATGTACTTTTAATACTTAAGTATTTTTTAAAACAAGTACCTCAGTACTTTAACTTAAGCAAAGATCTGACTGTACGACTTGTATTGGAATAACATTTGACTAGTGGTATCTGTGCTTTCACTTAATTAATGAAGTTAGCTACTTTGCCCCTTTCTGATGGTAAAGATAAAAGGTGAAAAGAAGCAAAAATGAATTAAGCCACCATTAGTATGGAACCACACCAGTGACAATGTAACACGTTTAATTTTCAGGTTAGGTGTGAGAATAGTATGTGTTCCAAGTAGGGCTGGGTTCAAAAAATCTATTCACCAATCAATATTGATTCTCGTTCGAAAAATACGATATCGATTAAAAAATTCACAGATCAATCTTTTCTTGCAGCTATGTACTACTTCTCGCGACCGCGCAAGGAGAGCTATAAAAACGTGAGACTGGCGAAACCGAAACCAAATAGAGCCATGGCTGAAGCTGCTCCGCTCAAATCACCGTCTGGCCTATTTTATAACCAAGCAAAACGAGTATTGATGCAACGACATCCCTAAATCAATCAATATCGAATTGAATCGAATCGAATTGAGAATTGAATCGGATCATGACCTTGTGAATCGGAATCGAATCGATTCAGGAAATCAGCAACGATACCCAGCCCTAGTTCCAAGTAATGGCCAATAAAAATGACAAAACAATATGTCAGTCAATACATTAAAAAAAGCTGTGGGTAAAAATATCTACTGCAAACACTGTTCGTGAAAAAATATATGTCTACACAACTGGCTATACATGGGACCCACAAGAATATTTTAAAAATAATTATTATTGTGTGTGTTTTTCAGAGCCATGTGAGAAAACAAGAAGTGCCACGGCCATAGCTGTTGTGTGTTTAACGCTTCTGCTTCTCTTGGCAGGAGGTTTGGCTTTCATGCTCTGGAGGTAACACATACACACAGACACACACTTGTTTGAAGCCCAAATACCATCCACTACCATCACAGATAATATACACCTGACAAAAAAATTTGTAACCAGCAGCCAAGATGAGCAGCAGTAGCGACTGCAGTTGAAAGAAGCTTGTGATGTGTAATGAGATTTACTGGTTTCTGTTGGATCATATGAAGCTACTCACATTCTGCTGGGAGGAACAATGGGACACACAAATTTGGGACTGTAAACAGATGTTTCTGTTGTTGGGTTATATGAGAATCTCCCTATGCAGTTCTCTTATGTACAACTCTGTTTAAAAAAGTATTCCTTTACAAAACCAAAATGAAAAAGAAATAAGTTGTTTTCCAATGTTCTATTTTGTACTTTCATACTCATTCCTTTTTATTTCTTTTTTGGAACAACGCTGGCCATTCTTTTGAGCAGTAAAAAGGGTCACCTCAAACAAAAATCTGAAATGAAATATGAATGTTTTCTATTTTTTTCTCTTTTTTTTTCAGCACAAAATCCAAAAACAACTTTTCCATTTTGCTTTTGAAAATGAATATTGAAGAAACATTTGTTTGTGACTTTTGCATTCATGTTCTGGCTTGTGCATTCTTGATCTGCCTGAGTAAAACAGCATATAATTAGTCATAATAGAAGTCCAATATATCTAACCCTTCCTGAAAAAGGTTTCTAAATAGAACTCTGTCCTACTCAGATGTGTTGGCGAACCGCTGTAAGGTGTTAATATGTGTCTTGTTGTCATTCACAGGAGACACCGAGATCACAGCAGCCGAGGCGAGAGGCTCCAGGAGTCTTTTGAGGACGTGGTTTAGCCTTGACTCTTGCGTATTTAAAAGACTTAGCATTAAAAGGCTGGAGGAGCATAAACAATACATTATCTTGGAGGAGGAGGAGGGGGATAGGCTTGCAAAAGAGGATATGAGCTCCTAGTGACTCCTGTCTTCACAGTGCTGATTGAAGCAGAATGTGTACTGTACTCTCCCTACTGTACTGCTCTTTTTTTTATACATTAAGCACTTTAGATGCACACCCACCCATTTCAGGCATTAGCACCATCCCTGTTTCAAAAGTATTAACACTGTCCTTAAGCCGTATTTTTGTTTTGCAATGATCCAAAATTTCCAGCCTTCCAGGAAGATAAGCTTCTGTTTTTGTTCTCTGAGTGATGTTTTGATGAGCCAGGATGGAGGCAAAAAAATGACGGTTTTTGAAAAATTAAATCCAGTTTTATTCTTCCATCTCTGTTGGAACTGTGTTTTTACCAGCTTAGGTTAGTGCAGAACAGCTATAACAAGGTTAGCAATTTAAATTTGCCTTTTAAAGTGAAAGTGAGAACACCACAGAACAGCACAGCACACTACAACCAAATGTGACCACTGCACTTAACTCATCCATGAAGGAGCAGTGGGCAGCTGACATGGGCAGCACCCAGGGAGCAGTACTTGGGTACAGTACCATTTATAGTTGCAGCTGCTTTCATTTTGCAAATATAATTTGTGCTTTGTGCGGTTTGGGCAGGTCAGATATTTTTAACTTGGAGCAAGAACAAGGTGTGACCATGACTTACATCACCCTGGACAGCCCTTCAGCAATAGCTACTCCTTTCATGACTAAAAAAGCACAAAGAAAGAAAGAATGCAGATACAGGAGGAGGAGGATGAAGGTTTATGTTGAACTTTAACGTCAGTGGATGGTGTTGGGCTGGGCTTGTCTGTATAAAGTTGAAAAGTTCTAACAGTGGAAGAAATTTACAGACTTTCTACTTCCTGGAGTGATAAAAGATTTGAATAAAGGTTTGTCCGTCTTTGGATTAGGTAGCCACTTTAACGCAAATATAAAAATTCATTTAAAATGAAAACATATTGAAATCATTTTTATTGCAGCTCAAAAATGTTTCAATTAAAAATGTAACTTTCTGTCCATTTAACATAGAGGAATGTCAAACCTAGGCACCTAGTATGTTCAAACACTTCTTTGATGGCTCTCTAGTTTCATGACCTTAAGGATGGCTCTCTTAGGATGGACGTTAAGCTGAGAATTTGGAACAAGATGAATCAAGGCAAAACCCCCATTGCAAATAGGTTCCAAATATTTTTACAAGAGTACTTTAAATAGTAGCAAGACTTGGTGGCAGCAGACACTGAGGTTTCAGTTTCCATGTATGGTGAACACTAAATGCTGAAGGTTTCCATGCCCAAACTCCATGAACAAAATCCCAAGACACGTCAGCGCCAATGTGCTCAAAACCATATAAATAAGCCACGGAACCTTTGGGATTCTGTGCTGTGGAGTGATGAACTGAAAAGTGGAACTTCTTTGACCTATGGCTCGGCAGTATGCCTGGAAGAGCAAGAATGAAGCATATGCTGAACAAAACACCCTGCCTACAGTGAAGTATGGCAGTGGTGGTGGCTCTGGGGCTGCTTTGCTTCTTCTGGCACTGGGACCTTGCGATGGAGGGCAGGATGGATTCAATCAAATATCAGAAAATACTTGGAAAACGTCATGCCATCTGTGATGAAGCTGAAGCTTGGGCATCACTGGACTTTCCAACAGGACAATGATCCCAAGCACACCTCAAAGTCCATCAACGCCTGGTTTCAGGAAAGGTCCTGGAAGATTGTAGAGTGGCCATTCCAATCGCCTGACTTGAACTCCATAGAAAATCTCTTCTGGAATTTGAAGAAGGTGGTTGCAGCATGCAAACCTAAGAACATTAGTGAGCTGGAGATCATTGCCCATGAGGAATAGACTAAGATTCCTCAAGAGCGCTGCCAGAAGCTGGTGTCTGGATATGCATCACATTTGCAGCAGGTCATAACAGCAAAAGGGTGTTTTACTAAGTACTAAAGATTGTTAAGGGGTTGAATAATTTTGAAATTTCAGTAGTCATTAAAAGTGACGTGTTGAATGTGGAAAAGCCATTTCTAATATTAGTTGTGTTGAGCTGTTTAAATTGTTTTTGTTTGACTTGTTTATTGCAGCTGAAAGTTTGTACATTTTGCCAATAATCCTAATTTGAAATGGGGGTTAATTAATTTGGGTGCAACTGTATATATGAGATAGTACAATAAAGCACATAAGAGTACAATATAAGTGATAGAACCCAGATATTTAAACAAAGACAAAGCTAAAATTTCCACTAAAATAAAATCTTGAATCTTGATTTGATCCCAAAGTGCGCACGGCTACCAAAGGACTGAGGTTGAGTCAGGTTTACAGGATTACATATCCACTGACCTGGTTTCACATTAATACCCAAAGTGCCAGGTCCAGTGCTTCACCTTCTCTGACCTCACATCGGTTTACCTGGCAATCGGCCACAAAAAGCTATGCAGGTATTTTGGTCTGCTGACTGCTTTTTCAACTCGACCTCAGAGCTTAATAATATCGTCAAATAACAGCGCTTACGTACAAAATGTGATTTTATTTATTTTCGGTCATTGTAATGAGTATTAGATGTTGGTTAGTTGCACGGTGTAAGTTCATGTAAGTTTATTAACTTGAAAAATCCACCCTTTAACTTGTGTTACCCTGATTACCTTAGCAAGGACAGTTATATTCAGTGTTGGTGAAGGTGCTTTTAAAGGGTAGATTTTTAAGCTACAAGCTTTTGATTAAAAGTTTGAAAAAGCTTTAGCTATAGCCAAGCGCCTGTTTTAATGTAGTAGTTAGGAACACTACAAGTTACAGAGAAAAATCACCAAATATCACCTAGTAAAAACATTTGTGCTGTGGAGCAAATTTATTCCTAAAAATATGAAACACATAGCTAACATTTATAAATGAGTCACAAAAAGGCTTACCTGTCAGTTCAGTTAGAGAGGTTTTGATTTTCACATTGCATACTTTACGTTCAAATGTGTAAGTTCTGTCCATTTCGCCTTTCAGGGTCAGAGTTTTGATAAGTATGCGCACAAATTCCTGCTCCATCTTTGCCATGGTAGCGTATTGTGATTTCACTTGTCAATTCAACACTAGTCAGAAAAAACGCCTGCTAGTTGACTACCTGTTTTTATAAAAAATAGTATTTTGGCAACAATGTAGCATTTTGCACTAATAAAAGTTCATTTTTAAAATAAGCTACTTTAAAAAGTAGTTACAATTAGTACCATGGCTAATTTCAGTTAACTACTCCCTAACAGCGGTTACCAAGCCAACTCCTGACCCTAGACGGTCATTTGGTTTAAAAGTAGTGTCACCTCTCTACACTTGGCCACTTGTTTCTGGTGTTATTGTTATTCTCTCTCTATAATCTGTAGCTGCTAGAGGAGGAGCCTGGTTTTTTAATCTTAAAGGGATTTATTCATATTATAGCCATAGGCATGAGATTACAATAATAATCTTCTTTATATATATATATATATATATATATATATATATATACTATACACATATAAGCCCTGTCCTATATAAAATGCAGACCAAAGTGCTTATACTTTCTATACTAATATTCCAAATCAGAGAAAAAAACATGCAACTAGCAGTTGTAATTGCATTGAAGTGCTGATGTGTGTAAGATGATGATAAAACCAAATTATAATAAAATGATATAAAAATTAATCTTGTTGTCAGTTCTAAATAAACCAGAATGAAAAATGTGACATCAATAGGCAGAAGTCTTCGATCATAATGATGGAAAGTAGCAGAGGAAAACTGCCATTCAGTGAAACTAGCGGTGTGTGTGGTTTTATAAAACCGAACAGCTGCCATCTGGATTTTTTTTGGAAGATGCAAAATCTAGAAACTCCACACTCCAGTTCAGTCACTGAGATTTGGTTACCAACCACTTCATTACAATAAAATATGTTTAAAATAGCAAGAAATGATTTCTAGGGTAGTGTTTAAAAGTCCATAATTAAATCAATATTATTCAGCGGCGATAAAACACTTCTACAAAAGTAAGCAAGACTCCAAATTGCTCCCTCCAATATATCAAAACTACATTACATAATATACATTATATAAATAAATTAATATATGCATAATGTATAATTCTAAAGAAATTCTATATTATGTATATATTTGATTCATAAAACATCACTATCTGTATCTCATATGAATTTGGGTGGGTTTTAGTGACAACGAATAAACGCTACAGACTTTACAGGGTTAAAAGCCAAAAGATTAAAGAGTAGTCTCAAAGAGCCACCCATTCCAACCGCTCCAGACATATCATTATGCTGCATACACATCTTCACAACCACAGACCTTTAAGTCTCCTACATATCATTATCAAGCAGGATGTAATTATTTATATTCAATATGGAAGTGATGAACTTTTATCAGTGTCAAGATCAACCTGCATCATACCGAGCAAAATGTGGGAGGAAACTGTCAGGTTGCCATGCAGTGCAGATCACAGCAAACATTTTATTTCCATACGAGGCAGCTAAAAGATCCAGAAAAAAACATGTATAGCTCAGGGGCCTTAAGAGTCAGAGGTAAATTTAAAACAGACTAAACTAGCAAAAGTGGCTGTACTGCTTCAGGTTTTACATTAAATTCACTTGATCCAGCCTCTTCTGAACAGTAAATAAAATTCCCAGATCAGGGTCTATATCTGATATTCAATCCTCATCCAGAAAAACATTAAACAAACAAAAGTTAACTTTTCTAAAATATTTTTTAACATATTCTTACTTTTGATGCATGGAATTTAAGATCATGGTCAACCTTAAACTAATTACATTAGTGATGGGCAAAACTAGTCTTAATTATTAACTAGATTTCTATTCTTGACCTTGAAATATATATATTTAACATTAAAACAGACATATAAAACAACATTATGACTACATTGTCCCTGTTAATAGGAAATTAAAGCTGAATCTGAAAAATATGAATAACAAACACTATAGCTGGACAGCAGTTATTGCAGATATCATTGACCATTAATACTATAATTCACTCCTAGATTAAAGTAGAGCTGGGACGGAGTGAAAGTGGGGAGAAAAAAACCCCTGAGCAACTCTCGTGCCGGAGCCTCTCACAGACACAAATCCTAAAAGTCTCCATTTTGCCGCTTGCTGAAAGAGAGGAACTCTTCCTCCTGGCTCTCCTTTGTGCCAGAACCATTCATGCATGCCCAGCTTACATACAGCGCGCACACACCACACAACCAGGCCTGCACCTGTCATGGTCCTGATAAGGGAGTTTGATTCACTGCAGCACACACTAACACACGGTGCTTTGGACTGACCATAAAGAGTCCGGCAGCAGAAAAGAACGCCCTGTTATGAAGGACTGTAAACAACGTGTAAACAAGGCTCCGGACGCCAGGTGTTGTCTCCATCCGTCATGTCGACAGGGAACGCCGCTCCCTCCAGGTAACCTTCCCCCATGTTCACAAGGGAGGACAATAACTGAGGACCCACCGTTTCCAAAGCAGGGAGCTGGGCCCCCACCTGTACGCTCCAAAATGAAACGAGGGAATTAAAGATGGGAATCACTATGGGTTGTCTAAACAAGATTTTGGACTTTATTATTATTATTATTATTATTATTATTATTTATTATTACTTATTTTTACTACTAATAATAAAAATGGTTGAACAGTCAGAATGCAGTTTTTTAAAATGTTGGTGCATCCTTTCCCCTACAGTTTGACCAGCTAGACATCAGACTGGTAAAATCCCCTATTGTGGTTCATTCCGTCACTTCACCCAGATTGATTTTTACAGCCTTTTTTCCTACGGTCTCCTCTAGAATAAAGACAAACATCCTTTACGGGGCTGCTGACTCATGCTAAGTTCCACTGTCTAACACCAATTTGTAACATGTTACAATGTTGTTAGCAACAGGTGAACATCATTGTGAATTAGTGGAATTTTTTTTAGTTAGGAGATTAGACTTCTAAAGTTCTAATAGGGCTATTTTTAAAAAATAATCACAAATATAAATGGCCTCAATGTCAGAAACGTTCAATAGCTGTCAACTGTTACTTATTTTTAGGGTTTCATTTCTCAACTTGCACACAATCGCTTTAAAATGAAGGCGAAACTGTCAAATTTGTTTTTATAAACCATCATCTCTAAACCCCAAAATCCTCTATCCTTCTTACAGAAAATAATGATCTGATCTGTAATCATTTCAAAAGCAAAGCTTTTTTATTGCAAGTATTAGTGAAAGATACACTTCAAACTGAGGCAAAGCAAGACTAAAGGCCATTAAATCTACAGAGAGAGAGAGAGAGCGAGAGAAAGAGATACAAAACATACATAAATACATTGAAAGATAAAATTAAAAAGACCCCTTGGTACATCAAAGAATCTTTGCGACACAGAGAGAGGATGAAGAAAAAGAGTGAGATCAAGAGAGAGATAAAAGGAGGGATGGAGGGGGGGACAGAGTCACAAAGCTCCTGAAAAGCGCCCCATGTCAGGAGGCTTGGTCTCGAAGGACACTTCGCTGTAAGAGTGCTGTCCTGAGCGTGTTTCAGTTCCGTTGCGGGGGATAAAACTGGTTTCTGCCTCGATGATACAGACACAAAATTCATTTTCTCCTTTTTGAACGGTTAAGTCGAGTTTTGTCCTCTAGGGGGCGCACTGTGCTGCGCCAAGCTCAAGGACTGGAATGCTAGAGCTTGATAGATTGGTAAACTTAATTTGTAAACAGGCGGTGAATATGGGTAACATCATTTGTCCTAGTCAAAGAAAAGAAGAAAAAAAATCCTGCTCGAAACCCATCAGGAGCCGCAGGTCTCTGTCCCCAACTCCAGTCCTCCTGAAATTAAATCCTGACCAACAAGAGAGCTGCGATTATAGGGACGTTAAAGATGAAAACAAAAATTGGAGGGGTAATATTCAGAAGAAAAAATCAGAAGTTTTGGTTTAAAAAAAAGTCAGAAGTGATGCATTTGCAAGAAAGTTTTTTTTTTAAATTTCATATTATGCAAATTTAATCGCAGATTTATGAGAAACAGTCATAAATGTGCAAAAAAAAGTCAAAATTTCCTAGATTTCTCACATTTGTATGACTAAGTGTTGGAGAACATCTAACAATTTTCTTATGTATAAATGAGCTTTTTTCTTTGCATTTACCACTTTAATCTTAAAGAATATTTGATATGTTCTTGCAAATTCACGACTTCAATCTTGCAGGACTTTTTGTTTTTCTTGCAAATTTATAACGTCAGAGAATATTCACTTTTTTCTCATAAATTTGTGACTTTAATCTAGGAATTCCTGACTATTTCTCGGAATTTCACCCCTCCCTCAGGTCCATTTTTTTTAAACAATGTACTGAATACTTCAACATTTTTTTTTCCACATTACGGATGCGAACCTTTGGTCCGTCATCTGCCGTGATCTCGCAGGACTGGAGGGAGGCAAGACAACCTCTCACCCCCCCCTTCTGGAGTTGCTCTTGCAGAACAGTTAGTGGTTTATAAAAGAGACATGGGGAGGTGGAGTAAAGGAGTTAGTACACTTCTCTATACAACTAAGGCATTTTAAATGGACACAAAAGTTCCAACATAATACAGTTAAGGCTGAGGCTCATGTCTTTCAGAGTGGAATGGGATTCCTAGGGATACACATCTTCCTTCATCCTCTCTCATTTTGTCCCCCCTTCCCCAAAAAAGTCTCTGGCACAAAAAAGACGACTGAGGTCAAGAACGCGAGCACGAGACCCCCCTCACTTCCTCCCTCCCTCCATCCATTTAACCACCCACCCGACATGTAATAATGTGTGTTTGAGAGTTTAGCAGCTCCAGGTTTCAACACTCACACACACATCTCAGCTTTATTTTGTGAAATTTGTAAATTAAAGTGAATCAGTGAGGTTCTCCGTCCTCCATCCCCAAATCTACTAAAAGGACGCAGCAGGCGGCAGCGGCACGGGAGAGAAACGAGAGAGGGTCGACCGGGTATTTTTGGGAAGAAAGATATCAAGTGATAACTGAATCTCTCCATCCTATATAAAGAAGCATTTGGGCTTCAGTCAGGGCTCTCCACAGTCCAGTCCAAAAACCTAGCACCTATGGTGTCCGATACACCCAAGTCAACGTTATAAATTAAAAAAAGGCTGGTCCTGGGAACTATCTGAGCTACTTGATGGCAATATGGAGAGAAAACTAATTTAAAAGCTAACGGGAAAAATAACAGCAGACGAGCTAAAATAGCCCCAGACTGTCTTGCTGAGTTGGATCCATAAGTTTGGCGCAAATTTTCCACTTCCTGAACTGGCTTTTTATATATATGACAGACTCTCAGGGTCAGACGTGGAGAACCTTAGTGAAAGTTGGGGGCGGGGTTTGTTCAGACCGCCTTGAACCACTAGCCACGCCCTGCTCCCCAAGCTCCACCCCATCCCCCTCCATAACGCTGCCTACAGCCGCGGACACACCAGCCGCAGTTTAGCACACACTTTAATAAATACACCATAAAATATTTTGTTTATATATTTCCGATATATTATAAGAAAAAACAAAACATTTAAATAAGACAACAAAACAAAAAAGTTGGCTCAATAAAGAAGAAGGGAGGGAAGGAGGGAAAGGGGGAAGGGGGTTAAGATACGCAAAAAAAAAAAAAAAGTCTTCATAATAATTATTAGTCTTAATCTAAAATAGTTGAGGATAAATGTCAGGCATTAAAATCGTAAAATCTAGCAATTCTACTGTAACCAGAGCGATATTTGCAGTATTTTTATAACTCATTTAGTCGAACATTTTTGCAGCATAACAAGGTGAGTGAGGTGCAGTGTTTTTTTTTCTTTCTTTCCGTCTTTCTTTTCGAGATTTCACTTCGAGGTATATCCTCCTGGAACCGACGATGGGTGGCGCCAGAAAGAGGATCGGACCCCAAAACTCGACCCAACGTCTCCGAGTTACACGGCAAAAAATAAAATAAAAACGGTTTAAAAAACCGCTCCAAAACATCCCAAAAGATCTTTACTAAGTGTACGCACAGATAATGCATTGCACATGAAAGAGTAGTTAATAGCGGGCTTTCCGTTTTCCTCAGCAATGCACAAACGAAGGGAATAAAAGGAAGGGAGAATTTGAAAGCGAAGGAGCAATGATGCTCCAGGTTTTTTGGGTGGCAGTCTTTAAAGTGCTGTGCTAGACTTTACTCTCCTGGGTCAGGCTGCAGCCTCATCCACCACACTGTCCAACAATGATTTGATCAGCAAGTCACGTTAACACACTTCTTTCACTTACTTCAACGGAAAACATGTTGACGCAACAAACGTTTTGAGTTGTCAGTGTTATAACTTGTAGGTTTGTGAGTGACAACAAGGCTTCAGCACTGTGACTGGCTTCCACTTGTGTGACATATAGCCAATCAGAGACTGAGCAAACGGCACAGAGAGAAGGGACGGCCGTTGGAGCCTCAGTAGCACAACTTGTAATTACTTAATATCGGTGATGATCAAAATTAAACACAGATACCAATAATCTGCAAAATGCCTACTATCGGCCCCCTGATAATCGGCCGACCCTTAGTTTATAAGTGAATGTGTTAACACGCCATACAGGAAGTTTATGAACTGAAATGAGCTAAATTGAAATGGCAATATATTCTGGTTCTTTCCAGTAATATACAGATAACCCATCTATAAGAATGTAAAGTGAAAATCCAAATGGAGATTTCACACAGAGTAATGAAAAGTTTTATTGTTGGCCTGGGATTCCAACCGGCAACCTTCTGATCACAAGCCGAACGCCCTAACCGTTCTGTTACCAACGCGCCCAGTTAAAGCAGATGGAAAACAATCTACAGTTTGTGGCGTATTAATACATTCACATTCACAGCTGAAGTTGCAGCTCCTACAAGTTCATTACAATTGTCGTAAATGAAAGAAATATGTAAGCAGGACTAATTGATCTAATGATTTTTACAGTGTGTGTGTTGGTCCTGACTCCCTACAGATCCAGAGCTCAACCATACGTTCTGATACTTGGCATACAGTGGCTTCAGATAGTATTCAGACCCCCTTCACTTTTTCCAACTGTTTTGTCGCAGCCTGATGCTACAAATTATTTTTCTCATTAATCTACAATCAGCTCCACATAATGACAAAGTGAAAACAGTACTTCAGAAACGTCTGGAAATTTATTAAAAGAAAAAAACTCAAATATCACATTTACACAAAGTAGCACCAAAGTGAGGTGCGCAGACTCTTCCAAGACCTGGTCACCCAGTCAAACTGAGCAATCACGGGAGACGGCCTTAGTGGGAGAGGAGACCAAGAACCCGGTGATGAGACTGACTGAGCTCCAGAGATCCCGTGTGGTTCTGAAAGGACAACAATGACTTGCAGTTTTCCATGAATGTGGCCTTTACGACAGAGGGGCTGGATGGAAGCCTATTCTCACTGCAAAACATATGAAAGTCCGCTTAAAGTTTGCAAAAAAGCACCTGAAGGACTCTCAGACTGTGAGGAACAAGACCGAACAGTTTGGCCTCAATTCTAACCTTTGTGTCTGGAGGAACCTAGGCACAACACCATCCCATCAGTGAAGCATGGTGGTGGCAGCATCATGCTGTGGGGGTGTTTTTCAGCAGCAGGGACTGGGAGACTGGTCAGGGGCGAGGGAAAGCTAAACGGAGCAATGCTCAATAAAAACCTGTTCCACAGTGATCAGACGGGCCAAGTGTTCGCCTTCCAACATGAGAATGACCCTAAAGACCGGAGAGGCTTAGCGTGAATGTACTAGAGTGCCCCAGCCAGGGGCCTGACTTGACACCCAATAAAAGAAGAAGGGCAGAAACACCCCCTCCCCCCACACACATCCAGGTGTGCAAAGCATCATATCCAAAAAGACTTAAGTCCGTAATTGCTGCCAAAGGTGCTTCAGATGCCAAAGAACTGAGTAAAGGGTCTGAATACTTATGTAAATGTGATGTCAGTCTTTTTCGCATTTCTAAAATAATTTTTACTTTGTCATTATGTGGTACTGAGTGTCGATTAATAAGAATTTCAAACGACTGTAGCATCAGGCTGCAACATAAAATTGGAAAAAGTGAAGGGGGTCTAAAAACTTTCTAAAGCCACTGGATAGATATTAACATCAATACAAGTCGTCGGTATGTATCTCGATTTTAGATAAGTGTGTGTGTGTGTGTAACGTCTCTTTAAGGTCAAGATAAAGACCCCTTGTGTTCATTTGATCCGTCACTTTTATTTTCTTCTACAGCACCAGCTTAAGGAAAGGCACTTTCTAAGGACTTAAAACTCTTACATTCGGTCTGAAATTTTCCACGCGTCTTAAAAATAAAATTCAACCATAAGAAGGGCAACGCAGGGTCTTAAGTCTCAAGACCAAAAAGTCTGCTGTTGATGCGTTTTTCATGGCAGTTCTCCAACTTTAGCAAACCCTTTTTTGCGAGGGAGGCTACAAAACAAAACAGATTACAATTAGGCGACACGGACCAGCAAAAAGTCTTCATTCGTTTTTCCAAAATAAACCCCCAAAAACCTCACGAGATTGACCGTGTTTTGGTTTTAATGTGAAACACAAATGAGACACAGAATAACACTGCTACACACCAAGCACACCTATTTGACAAAGGCAGGCCCCTGTACTACAAGAACAAACTGCATTTCGTGTTACAAAGCAAAGTCGAACTCCAGCAATCCATCACCCTGTTTGTACCTGCGTATGACGAGACGAGTTCACTTTTTTACTCCTTCCTTCACTGCGGTTACGGCTCCGTCTCCAACGGACTCGTGTCTCAAAATGAGACAAAAATCAAACGAAATGCTAAAACTACTGCAACAACCATCCGTGATGAAATGAGGCTTAAGCGAAGGCTCTTCGAAGGAAGAAGCAGCAACATCAGTGGTTCCGTTACGGACAAAAAAACAACTCACGATAAACAATAGCGATCGAACCAATGGCATCAAAAGGAGCCAATAATAAAGACATTATTTCACAAATAAACGACGGCGTATTAGGGCCACTGTAGATAAAATAATAATAATAATAATAATAATAAATAGAGAGGGAGGAAGGGGCAAAATTCTGAGGCTGAAGCTGTAATTACGAGTAAAAAAGTGGACATGCTGTGACATGGCAAAGTTTCAGATTTGTGAGAAAAAATTCTGAAACTCAATTTCTCAATTTTTAAGAAAATATGGATTTTCGTTGAAATTGCAGTCATACATTTGAAGATAAAGCCATCTGACTTCACAATGTCTAAGGATATCCAACCATTTTTCGTATATTTTCTCATACGCCCTCTTTCTCGCAAGTCTACGACTTGACAATGTCAGAGAATATGCTGGTTTATTTTTTTGTCAGTAAAAGTGAGAGCTTAATCTCGGACTTTGAGTTCCTCCCTATTTTACTTGACTTTTTTCCCGGAATTCTACCTCCTCCCTCAGCTCTATTTTTTAATCATCATTTTTATGTAGTACGTCGTTGTACAAAATCCGTCTGTTTTGCACACATCTTCTCTAAGACACAGACCTACCCCATAACACAGACTTTTCCAACAACAAAAAGCAGCCCTTAACAGGGACACTCCGAGCTCCTAAAAGTTGCTAAAATGTTTAATAATAGTCAAGTTGTAGGTTAAATCATGCACAACTTACGCTTAAACCCTTATTGGCTTTACTTCATCTCTTCTCTGTGTGTACAAAACATAGAAGTGCGACCATCTACTCTATACCTTTTATAGGATTATAGGAAAATAATTTATATTAATAACTTGGATAGATAAGTGTCTTGGTTGCATGTCAGTTAAAATGCTTAAATAGGACTTCATTATTTTTATTAAAACGCTGAACCCTAAACATCCTAAAAATGAAAAGGTGCATGCTATAGTTAGCGTAATCTCATGTGCATAAACTAACTGGCCTCTAGTAGCTTCAATTCAACACGAGCTTTGGAGGAACAAGTCTAACCCGCCCCTTTAAAACCCTGGCCATCAAACCATCAAAAGACACCAAATCAACTGCTTATTCAAATCTACACGAGCATTGGAAATGCAAATGTGCACATTAGCATTGGCAGAGTGCCCCCTCACCAAACCCACACCAAAAGCCGTTCTCCTCAGTTTTACGAGAGATATGTAGCCAGCACCATTTGGTTTTTTTTTTTCTTTTAATTCTAGGTCTTTCGTGCTCCACCCCACCCCCGCCCCCGCCCCCGCCGAACTTTCACTCGCCTAATAGCACCAAGCTTTTGTTCAGCATTCAAATAGTGCAGATTGCTGTAGTCAGTGGACCGGGTCACGTTTGGGGAAAACAACAAAAAACCAAGAAGTTAAGGCCTTCTACTGGCCCTGCGTCGCTCCACAACGGGACCTGAAGCACATCCACAGTCTTATCAAAGGAACCTGTACAAAAATATAGCAGCTGAGATTCTTGGTTGTGAACAGGCAGAAGTGGCAGAGTTTACTGGCCGTCTGCCGTGCAAAAAGAAAAGAAAAAAAGGCGAGTTATGGTCAAGAAACAGAACGGCGTATTAGAGCCACTGATACTAAATAATAATTAAGTTACTGAAGCTGTGGGAGGGGTAACATTCCATAAAAGAGTCAGAAATAATGAAAATAAGTGAACATTACAAGATTTAAGTTGTAGATTATAAGAGTCAAGTGCACTGTTAGATTGTTTCCTCACAAATGTATTTCTGATTTCTACAAATATACATTTTTATAATAGTAAAATTTTTGACTTTACTCACTGACATTAGAACTGTTTTCTTGCAAATGTATGACTTTATAAAGTCAAAGAATATTTATGGGTTTTTTTCCTCAAAAAATTGTGACTTTAGATTAACCCTAGTCCTAGACCATTTGAGTTTGAGGGGTAAATCTCCACTGGCACTACAACATAATGCATGTTCAAGAAACCAGCCCAAAATGTCAGAGAAAATCGAAGTTCTGATCATTTTTTACTGCATTTTAGCCCTCCCTCAGCTGTTATCATTAATTATTATCAGTAACTCTAACGGCACTAAGACGCTGTCGTAAAGAGATGCTCTGCAAAAACGAGAAATGCTCAACTTTCCTTCCTGAACGGACTCGCGCTGGTCCATGGACTTTCCTCTAACCGACTCTGTTCATTCTCATCTCCAGAACAGAACCAAAATACTACCGAATGCTACTCAAACCCCGTCTGAAATCCGGACTGTCCCAGCTCTGCTGCTACTTCCCTCACATCTCCCTTTCCAACTTTCTTTACTTCTAAGGGGGAAAAAACACATTCAACCTTCTTTAAAAATCCTCTGCTTCCAAATCCAGGCACTTAATTTATTTATTACAACCCTCACCAAAGAAAGGACAGTCCTCACAGACGCTAACTCTGTCAAACGCATAGAAAAGTGCCAAAGTTCCACCTTAAACTTGTAATAAAAATGCCCTGCCTTCCCTTTCCATTAAAAAGAGCGAATGTGAAAATAAAATAAAAATGCAGCGCAGGTTTGCTATCGCGTTCCCAAATCCCCCCGTTTTGATGCTCTTCCCGCCAACTCCTTATTGCACTGATACCATTTTTAAACATCACTGATCTGTCTGTTAACATGCGCGTGAAAACCAGAGAGAGAGAGAGAGAGAGAGAGAGAGAGAGAGAAAGAGAGAGAGAGAGAGAGAGAGAGAGAGAAAGAGAGAGCGGGGAAAAAGAAACTTGAGAAAAAATAATCCAGAGGAAAATAAATACTGATAAAACGAACAAAAAAAGATCAAATTTACAGTTCATGAGAGAGACTAACCAAGAGTCTCTGAACCATCCGAGGATAATATTTTACATGATGCGGAACTCTGGGGTGCTAAAATATTCTTTAAAACAAGGAAAGAGAGAAGAAAAAAAAATCTGGCTCTAATGCTTGCGGGTGGCACTTCACTCCTTTCATCCTGCGTGTGTGCGAGAGAGATCGTTCTATATTCGTAACGCACAACTGGTTTATCACAATTGACACGCTTGCATCGTAAGTCACCGTTGGCTTTATAAAAATTAAAGAGAAAAGTTTAAACAACGGGGGAGAACAAGCAGAAGACACTAAGACACACTGCTGGACTTTTCCCCCCGCAAACCTGCCTCAGTTTCCGCAGAAAAGTGTTAAAAAGTGCCATTTTCCAACTTGAGGTAAACCGATCGACAAACGTGGGATTGGGGGAGGGAAAACAAGAAAAGGAAAGAAAGAAACCTCCCTTTTGGTTGACAAGGATGGATGGGAGGAGAAGAAGGAGGAGGGTAAAATTAAACGAGGCGGTTGGCTGGTTTAATATTGCATAACGAGTGCTGAAGTGTAGCCGGAGCAGCACTAAAAGCAGGTCAGCTTCCTCCTCTTCCATCCATCCATCCTTCCCTCTTTTCCTCCTTCCATCCCTCCATCCCTTCTTCCCCCTCTCTTCATGCCACACAGTGTCCGGTCTGGATTTAAGTGGGCGCTTTCTCCGCCATGGCATCAGACCGTCTAGGACACACACAGGTAGGACTGGTAAGAGGTGAGTGTGGAGAAGTGTGTTTAAATGTGTGTGTGTGTGTATGTGGGGGGTGGGGGGGGGTTGTTTTGAAAGAGTCAGCGGGTGCTCATTCTTAGGCGAAGTACATGGTCCTCAGGGTGTCGTGGTGGATCTGGACAGCTTTGGCAAGAGCCTGCGGGTCTCGACCGTTACTCTGACCGGAGACGTGGCTGCCCTCCGCACTGAGAGAGAGAGAGAGGAAAAAAAAGAGAAAAGAGGTGAAAATTCAGATTTCTTCCAAAGCCAACACCACTCTCGTGTGCTACAATTTTTACTCACGTTTTAGAACCAGTCTTAAATTTGGCAGCTCCTTTAGACAAAGAAGTTCATTAACTTAAGCAAGAACGCACTATTATGGAATTACTGGCTGATATTTTCATGCTTACATCTGTCGAAGTCAGAGTTGAATGCAGGCAGAGTTACGTGTGTGAAGACAAGATATTTTGCTTGCCAAAGTTCCACTGTGCGCTCCAAATTTCGGCGGAATTCGAACACAGCGCCAAGTCAAGTGAGCATGAAAGCAGAGTCGAGTGAGGGTGGAGCATGGCCAGCATAGTGCACAACATTTTCAGAAAAAGTCACTTCCTGCCCTATGTGGTGTACTAAGTCCCAGTGTGACACTCTATGTGCACTACCTAGTACGTAGAGAGGCGTTAAGATACAACCCCGGTTAGCTCCTGAGCTGCATACTATCACATAGAAAAGTATGATAAGAGCACCTTACCAGGCAGTACACGGCTCGGGACACAGCCCACGTGTGAGCTCACATTCGCCAAGTGAGGCAAACACGCAGCTCTCTCAAGTGAATAACAAATCTTCAGGACGTTGAAACTGTCTCTAAACATTTTTAGGCCGAACAGTCCCTGGAATGGATTTGAGATTGGGCCGCCTGAGCTGTGGGCGCTCCTCACCTGTCGTGCTCCTTGTCCACCAGGTGGTAGCGGGCGCGGAAGGCCACCAAGTGAGCGTAGTACGCGGGTGCGGGGATGGAGACGGAGCGGGTGCAGCGTACGTAGGTGTGGCACAGCTGGTAGGTGAGTAGCTGGAACTCATCGGCCGTGAAGCAGTTGTCGTCCCACAGCACGTGGTAGTGGGAGGGACGACTCGTGCCCTATGGAAGAGGAGGAGGAAGAAATGGGACATGACAAATCACAAAAGAGGCGTGAAGACAAACCTAGATGTGGGGTGTATCTGGGGACAGTGTAAGGGTTAGTACCTTGTTCACTGGAACCTCAGAGGCACCTCTACTTAGGGACGGGTAGCCAATTCCAGTAATTAACAGGTTCCAGGGATAAATTGTTAAAGATCGGGCCTAAATAATTAGATGCTTCTTAGTTGCGTTCAAACAAGGGGTTAACTTTTTATCAGGGATGATACTGATTATTACTTATCACTCAATTGTTTTAGTGATTGTCATTGTGAACACACCACAGCACAGAACAGCACACAGTGCACCACAACCAAATGTGACCTCTGCATTTGACCCATCTGTGAAGAAGCAGTGGGCAGCCTTTTTGGCAGTGCCTGGGGAGCAGTGCTTGGAGGTGATACTTTGCTCATGAGTCTGGTACTTGAACAACAACACGATCAACCGATTATTGGCCGGTCAGATTATAGAGGGGCGATATTAGGCATTTTGCCGATTATCGGGTCAGTGTTTAATTTTGACCATCACTGATATTAAGTAATCACAAGGTGCGCTACTGTGGCTCCACTGCCGTCTCTTCTCTCTGTGCCATTTGCTCTCGAGTGGCTGCTTCATTTAATCTGCCGCCCACAGCAGTCTCTGATTGGCTATATGTCACAAGAGTAGTAGCCAATCAACACTTGTCACTCACTAGTCACTACACTTTAAAAGTAAAACTAGCTAAACGGAAGTCGGGCTGTGTATTTTCACCGCTCCGGAACACCTAACGAACAAAAGGCTGTGGGCTGTGGGTGAAATGAGAGTCACAGACAGGCAAATGAGTTTTGCAGAGCACTGATGTGTGATAACCACATCAACGACGAAGCAACTCTATATCGCCTCATACACCTGTCACACTCCCACCTCTGTGTGTGTGTGTGTGTGTGTGTGTGTGTGTACCTGTATTCCAGCATGGCTGCAGAGGTAAAAGTCGAACTCGTAGGGGTGTGTGATGTCCGTGTCCACAGTCGTACCAGCAGGAATGTTTCCGCTGCGTCCCACCTGCACGGGTCAGAATTGGCAACTGTAATTAGATCTCATGTGGTGTGTTTACAAGTTTTAGCATCCCACAGAAAAGGTGTGACATGAAGTAAAAGTGAAGTCATTACACACTACGCCATCTGGTCAAACTCAAATGGACCTGATTCATGAACCACTTACATTACATGTTCTTACAACCCACTTACGTCATTTTCAGACAGATTCTGACATTCACCAGTGTTTTCTTATTTGAGATTTGTTCTTAGCAGGGATGCACGATAAAAATCAGAATCATATCGGAATCTGCTGACAATTTGTTTTTTTTTGGGGGGGGTCATCGGCATTGGACCAATGTTTAGATTTGTTCAATAATTTCAGTTGATGTTCTCTGATGCGTTTATTGTACGTCGGAAAGGTAGCGCTTTTATCTGCGGTGCAATTTTTATACGACCCGTGCCTTCTGTCTTAAAATGAATGCTTTTTTTAAATTGCAAAATTCTGAGCACGCAGTGGCAGATACGCAAGAAAAAGCGCTGGTCTTTTCACGCTCACACACTGTCTGCACACGTGAAAATGTTTTAACCAACTAAATTGTGTGTGCGCCTCACTTGGCGAATGTGAGCTAATACGTGGGCTGTGTCCCGAGCCGCGTACTGCTGCACTTAATAGCATGGTAGAAAAGGCGCTCTTATCATACTTTTCTGTGCTGTAGTAGGAAGCTCAGGAAATAGCCAGGGTTGTAACTTAATGACTCTCTACACACTAGGTAGTGCACATGGAGTGTCAGACGCACCCTATTGGACTTGGTAAACTACATAGGGCAGGAAGTGACTTTTTGTATTATTAATTATTCTGTTGGTGACTGAGACACTGATTGTAGCTTTCTTTCAGTCCGAGCTCAAGGAAAGGAGCACAAAAAAATCAATGAGGATAAGAAATAGTCTACTCTTATGGAAACCTTTTTAGATCAGTGTTCTTAAAAGCACGAGAAGCACCATTTTTAACGTAAAAAATGATGTAAATGACCAGACAGAATACACTTTTTCCCTCAGTAACACTGTACACTAGTCAAAAATACCATGCTCTGGTTTAGCTCTAACTAATGGGAAACTAGGTTCTCCAACGACAACCAGTTCCAGTTCATGACTAGTGAAAAAGCTCTACTGCCTCATCAGCTACAGTTCCAGACTCTGGTGCTCTCTGCAATCTGAAGGAGCTCAGCGTCCTGCTTTCTCTCTCAGAAAAGAGACTTTTATCTGCTGAGTTTCTGGAACGTTGAGTGACTCTTCAAGTCTGTATTCGTCTCTGTCTCGCTCTCTCTCTATCAGTGTAAATAATCACAGGCCGGGCAGGAGGATGCACTCGTGTGTAAATGAGTGTAATTAAGCCTCGGGGCTGAAGAAGTGTAACGAGAGGGAGGAAGAGTGAGAGCAGCAAGCATGCAGCTACAGATTCAAAAGCACCTTGAGGGGCTTAAACTGCCCACAAAACCAGACGTCAACAACAAACACCAGCAAAGCAAGCCGACCTTATTCAATAAGGACGTGCTATTCATGAATCTTGAGACAAAAATTATTTGAGCGCTCAACTAAACTGTAGCTGCAGGTTCACAGCAAAGCTCAGGCAGGGAATCAACACGTCTGCTTAAATAATATAGATCAGCATGTTATTTAGTCCATTATTTTTTGAGGAATCAATCGTCAGAATCCAAATTCAGAATCAGGCAGGATGGTGCAACGCCATCTAGTGGTGCTTTCCCATATGGCACAATACCTTGACAAAACCTTGAAAAGAAACTTGAAACGTTCAAGACTGAATGTGTTTGATTCCTTAACTTTTTTTTTTCAAATTAAAAGCAAAACCTACATTTTTCCAGTATTTGCTTGAAAAAAACAAACAAAAAATGAATGGGGCGTTTTCCATTTTCCCATTTTGCGCCCACATAAAACATGGGAAAAAAACAGAAAACACACACCCATATCCTTTTTTGATTTAACATCAAACACTGGTCTGACCCAAAAGTGAGAACTGCACATGGTTGATCAGCACCACTTTTATTGAAAACCACTTGGGTAAAAACACAAAATATGCAATATGGTGTGTTTTCCATTTGTATTATAATTTGAGTGTGAACTGGAAAACCAGGAAACGCTGAAAAAGTGTTTGGGTTTCCTCTTCCATTTAAAAAACAAATACATGAAAGACAAGACAGGGTACGACAACTCACCCTCTCGTTGCGGTCGGCGCAGAAGAGGCGTGTGTGGTGGCGTTTCTGCACCACAATGTAGGTGATACCTGGCTGGTACTCCTTCTCCAGGCTGATGCAGGCCTCGCGGATCGCCAGCAGCTCATAATACAGCACCTACAGGGACAACATCCACTTTTTAAGTAAAGGAATGAGAGATATGTCTAAACAGAAGAAAAACACAATCCTCCATGGCTAGGTTACTAACACTAACTTCTGCCAACTAATTCACATTTCAACTCAGTATCAACATCACATTGCAAATTTCACGGTGAGAATTTTAAGTGTTCCAGCTGCTACGTTACATTAAGATATTATAGATTCATTCATTCATTTTCCAAACCGCTTCATCCCAACTGGGCTCGCGGGGGGACCGGAGCCTATCCCGGTAACTGAGGCCAGGCAGGCACCGGGCAGGCACCAACCACACACACACACACACACACACAGACACACACAGACACAATCACACACACAGACACAATCACACACACAATCACATTCACACCTTACTGGGCCAATTTAGAGTTGCCAATGAACCTATATCGCATGCCTTTGGACTGTGGGAGGAAACCGGAGAGCAGGAGGAAACCCACGCGAACATGGGGAGAGCATGCAAACTCCACACAGAAAGACCCTAGGGCCGTCCCCGGGATTCGAACCCAGGACTTTCTCGCTGCGAGGCGGCAGCGCTAACCACTGCGCCACCCGATATTATAGATATTTAGTTCAATAAATACATTCTAAAAAATATAGGAATTCACATGGGCAGATGAAAATGACTCGACATTCAGAACCTCTAATCACCTTCATAAGATGATCAATCTTTATAAGACATACTATTTTATTTCTTAGACTGTATAGAATTTTTCATATTGAAAAATGTTCATATTGTTACTAACCTCATGCACATTCAGTGTAAAAGTCTCCAAGACTATAACTGTTGGCCGAGTACTGCATCCTAAGTGTCTCTCTTTCTACGTCTAGTTTAAAGTGTATATTTCATATTCTGTTTATATATTGCCTATTCTACGTGCCTTATTTGTTCTTTGCACTGTTAAAACTGGAGCCACGTCGTCTTGTCTGTACTGTATACTTGTACAGTATATAGCAGAGACGACAATAAAGTTTCAACGTCATCTTGATCATGCAGGTTATTTTGATCATTATTAAAATTGTTATTTTTTTGTGCCCTCATATACGGTCCTCTTATAAAATACTACCGCATGTGTTGTCATGTGACCCCGCTCCATTCAGTCTGCCACTACATGGGTGTGTTTCCTTCAGTTATTTTAAAATCCTAATGATGTGCACACTTTCATTAGAAAAGAAACACAGTTTTAACAGTACAAACTATGTGGGCAAAAAAATAAAACAAAATAATCGTTCATTGATCTGTAAAATGTTCAAGTAATCGTGACATTGACGTATTGTATTGGTCTCTCCTTTTTCCAGGGCTGACACGGATCATTAGTAATTGAGGCGACTGACAACTGATACCTGAATTAATATAGAGTATATGTGCTGTAAAAAAGAAAAGCTGGTGTCAAAATTTAGAATAACAAATCTTCATTTAAATGCCATTAAGCATATTCATTAATCATAATTGAGGTAAATTGTTTAATTAATCGTGATACTGATTTGAGGTGGTACCACCCAGCCCTACTAGGCATAAAGCCATATTTTTTCAGGGCCAAAACAGATTATTAATAATCAAGGAGACTGATACACTGTATATGTGCTGTAAAACTGAAACTTTGTCAAAATTAGAGTAACAAATACTCAAAACTACGTATGTTTAAATTCCTTTTAGCATCTTCATTCATTTTAATGGAGGCAAAATGTTCCAATTAATCGTGATACTGATCTGAGGTGGTATCATCCAGGCCTGGCTGTGGTCTTTACTACTACTGACCTGTCTGAATTGGCCTTCACTGACACCATCCCTGTAGAAGATGATGCGAGTAGGCTTGTAGCGTGTGGACTTGTAAAACTGGATCAGCAGCTCCCGAACCATGGAGGCCAAATCCTGAATTACCTCCTGTCTGGGCCTCTGCACACGCACCGTGGCACAGTAACGGCTGGGGTGGGCATCCATACTGCCAACCACCTAGAGACAGAGCAAGAAAGATGGGGAGAGTGAGAAAGAGAGCAAGATGAGTGTGCTGACTGATTTGTGCATTGCTTGAACCACGTCAGATGCTGATTTATCACCATCCAGTCATATTAAAAAAAAAACAAATATAACTGCAAGCAGTGATTACGGGGGCCATGCAGTTTGCAGCTTTATCAGTTTTTTTATGAATATATGTTGAGATTTGATATCTTTCATCTTTTTTTCTATGTATTTACGGTTCAAAACTTATTAGGCTAACTTTAAAATAGTTTATTATGGCGCCAACAAGTGGGATATCGACTTTGAAGTGAAGCTTTGCAGTCATATAAAGAAATACCTCAAAATGGGCTTAAAAATTACTATAAGAGAGTGTCTAAAAACTGTAAATTATAGTAAAGTTTCCTTATTCAAACATATATCTTGCTGAATTTGTTTCAAAGTATTGATTTGCATAATATAGCCATATGAATAGGTAAATGAAAAATGTGCTCAATAACTATTAAAGAAGAATATGCTGAGATTTAAATAATACGATTTCATATTATGAAAATTTGCAGTAGCTCACTCAGAGCTAGATTTCTATGATATTCAGTGTGTGGCATTGCATTACTATACAAAGCCGAGCACATTTATTTAAAAAAATACAGCCAAATGAAAACCTAAATGAAAAATATACTCGATAATAATTAAAGAAGAATGTCTTGGGATTCAAATAATACCAGTTACATGCAGATTGGATAAAAATCCAGGATCTAGTTGCCTAGTTATGCCAATATGGGAAAAATAGATACGAGGGTTTACTAAGATTCGTCTTGACCTAAGAAATAAGATGGTATAAGATTTTTAAGAATCGGAGCTACGATTCAAAAGTTATTACGGAAAACGCATAATAGCTTATTAGCGCCACCAAGTGGTAGAGTGGTGCAATTATTTTTTTGCCTGAATAGTACGTGAGGTTTAAACTGTTGAAATATGGGCAAAGTGGCACGAATTTTTTTCCTTAGTATTGGGTAGAGTCAAGGACCTACCTGACAAATTTCAAAGCTGTTGCCCACCCAGAGCCGAATTTCTATGACACTCTGTGTATGGGTTTGCAGTCCTATGCCAAGCCGAGCCCATTTATTTGCATATTACATAAAAATGAAGACCTAAATTAAAAATGTGCTCAATAATAATTAAAGAAGAGTGTCTTGGGATTCAAATGATACCAGTTGCATGCAGATTGGACAAAAATCCAGGGACGAGTTCCACTGCATGGCCCCCTAACTAAAATACTGTTTGATGCTTTTATTTATTCCTGAGCTCAACCAGACATTTAAATAAAAAACAAATCTAATAAAAATCCACGTCTGCTTCAATAAGAAGTGACATTACAATAAGCATGATGTCTGATTGATATTTTCATTTAGGATCGAGGCTATGGGCTTGCTGATCACTGAATCTGTGTGTCCATTTAGATCGTTACACCCCTGATGGCTCAGGGTCAAACTCACAGCTGCGATGGAGGGCTTCTTCCCGTCTCCGGCAGGAGGGTGTGTGACGTCGGCACCGAGAAAGATCACCGGCTGTTGGAACACTGACGGCCTAGAAAACACACACACATACACACTTTAAGTACTCTAACCACCTGTACGACCACTTACGGTTACAGCTAATGCTGGGTGATAAACAGTTCTTCTTATTTTTTGAGAAATTCTTCTTTTCTTGCAATGATGACACACTAAGAGGTTTCAGTTTGAGAAAATAGTGAAACAGACATTGTGTGCATCGTATATTGCAAACAGGCGTAATATTAGAACAGCAGCCAACAAGTGATGTGGTAATTCCAGCAATAACACAATAGAGTGTAAAGTCGTTTCTGAAAGTAATGTTGACCGTGAAAGTCAGTGATTATTTGTCAGTGTGAACACAGCACAGCACAGCACACAGTGCACCACAACCAAATGTTACCTCTGCCTTTAACCCATCCATGAAGGAGCAGTCGGCAGCTGACATGGAAATTCCGATCATGGGGTAAACGCCCTAAACCGCCACGCTACCAACTGCTCCATCTATCTGCTGTGCGATGCTCCGGGCTTCTGCTATGTAAGATCCATTCTGAGTTAGTGTGGTGCAGCGTATAGCCAAACTTAGCCTCCAGCTCAGCTGTTAGTCAGCGCTGTCGGCAAAATCTCACATATCTTTAAGTGAAGCCTCCAACTTGTAAAAATGAAAGTAAATGTGTCAACCACTCATGCAGCGTTTCCGATATAAAAGAGCAGTAAGTGCCAACTCTGCATACAAGACATGCTGCTGAGCATCACCTGATAAGATACTATCCACATGTATACATTGTTTATTAGTTCTTTCATTGACTATTTTGTTATTACTTTACTGTTATTACAACTTTGGTAAGGATTTTTTTCATGTTTTGATATGGATTCATAAAAAACATCTATTGTAAAATAGGGCTGTGTGATATGACTGATACATATCACAATTTTAGAGGTCAACTGATATTGGGTTTTCAGAGCCGATACTGATACTGATTGTTGCTAGTTAACAGATAACCAATATTAACCAAAAAGATAACCAAAAAGAAAAACTCTGTCACAATTTGGAATTTTACAAACACCAAGCTCAGCTGAAACTCTCCTCCGTCCTCTTGTCCTTTATGGAGCTTGTTGAGTGACAACAAGGCTTCAGCGTTGATTGGCTGCTACTTGTGTGACATATAGCTGATCAGAGACAGTTGTGGGCGGGAGATTAAATGAAGCAGTGAGTCAAGAGCAAATGCAACAGAGAGAAGAGACGGCAGTGGAGCCACAGTAGCGCACCTTGTAATTGCTTAATATCAGTGATGGTCAAAATTAAACACTGACCCGATAATCGGACCCTGATAATCAGCCGACCCTTACACAATATAGTACATTAATTGTCTCTCTTTCTAAATCTACTTCTAGTTTAAAGCTTATATTTAATACTCCATTTCTACTTTAATGTGTATTTTGTATTCTATTTATATATTGTTAATTCCATGTGCCCTATTTGTTCTTTGTTCCCTGTTTCTTGTTGTTTGCTCTGTGTAAACTGGAGCCACGTCGTCTCATCTCTCTGTATATCTGTACAGTAGTGTTGCGCGGGTCGGCTTTTTTTAACAACCGCCCCAAACCGACCCGTCAGGAGATCTAAACCGCCCCGCCCAACCCGCAAAAATACGCGTGGATAATGACCCAAAACCCAACCCGAGGGAAAAAAAAAACAAACAAACAGTGAGCCTGTATTGCCATGGAACCTACCAATGAAGTGTCATTTGTGACACTGTAACCCATAGATGACATAGATTTGTGCTAGATTCGCATTGAAGATGATGACACAATTTTATGCAAGATTAACTGTGTACCAAACAACAACAAAGAAACCGAAAGGTCGTTTTTTACGTCGTTATTTATTGAAGGGTTGCGGAAAATTGCACAAAAGAAATTTCTCTCGCACAAACCACAAGCGCGCATGTATGCAAAACACACTAGCTGTCAAAACTGTAACATCTGATGTAACATCAGATCTGAGAACTCTATCAGATTTGAATAAACTCAGTAGAACTTAGGTCTTGTTTTAACTTAATTTTGTCTAAAATGAAGTAGAGCAGAGCATACTTGACCGTGATATTTCACCAAACTAGTAGCTTATCCTACAAATTGAAAACTCCAAAATTGAAAAATATACGCCGACGCATTTATGACAGCTGTTTGGAAGCACTGTGGAAAAAGAGGATGGAATCCACCGTGCCGGGATTTAGCCTATTTCGACGCGCTTCCAGCACGCGACCTGCTGAACTGAACGTGCGCTCACTTGATGCGCTGGTTGCAGGAACGCAAAGCACCGCTCTTGCCAGCATCGAGAGGAGACGTAATTTCGAACCCCGTTTACAACACGTTTTGATCGATAATGAAATGTGTTTTGTAACTTTTTGACCCGCCCGCCCGCACCCACAATATTTTAAAAATGTTTGCCCTAAAACCGCCCGCACCCGCGGGTCGACCCGTGCATCACTACTGTACAGTATCAGGGTTTATACAGAGATTCTGAAGTTGAATTTACTACCTTTTACTACCTTCACAATATTTTTTACTACCAGCACGACTTCAAGCTTCAACTGTAGCAGTGTAAAGTGTGAAGTAAAGTGACGAGTAAAGTAATGAAATATATTTCCAAAACAAATAACATATTTCCTCACAATTTAACAAGGTAATTATAACTTAACTTCAACACTGGACACAAAAACTGGCCAACACAGAGAGAGAGAGAACGAGAGAACGAGAGAGAACATACACAACCAATGGACCTTTGGCGTTACCAACACCGGGTCCCTGAGCAAGACCCCCAACCCTAAGTTGCTCTCAGGAGAAGTGTCCCTGAAATTAGGAAATGTAAGTCGCTCTGGATAAGAGCGTCCGCTAAATGCTGTTATGTATTTATCTATGCGCTCAAGACACTCCATGTACGCTCATATGCAACGCCCAACGTGCCAAAAAGACAGTAAAACATCAGTTAAAAGTACATTTTGGTGGTGATCTCTAATAAACCAGTGCTTTTCATTGCAGCTCTAGAGACTCGTGGTCAAACAGGGTTTTATAAACTGTAAAATGTCTTTACAAGGCGACACTTTTTATGGCACTTCAGTAAGGTGCCTCTAAGGCGGATTGTGGCACCTTTTGCATCCATAGATCTGAGCACGAAGGCAGGCAGATCAGACCGCACGCGTGTGGAGGCAGAGCTAAGCACACACAGACACGATTTTGCTCAATACCCACAACGCACACACACAACACACCAACCACACAACACACCAACCACATACACACACAGAAGGGGCAGAGTCTGACCGTTGGTGTGGCACCAGGATGTTGTTGATGCCGCCGAGCTTGACGTTGATTTTGAGGCAGAGGTTGGAGAGGGTCTGAGGCGATGTCTTCACCACGTTCTTCACCTGCACGCACTGGGTGGCCATTCCGAGCAGTGTGTCCCCGACTCGCTTCACCTCCGCTACACACACACACACACTTAGTCATTTTGAGACTATTTTTACATATACTTCCTGTTTAAAGTTGCAGTTCCGCGGCCCATTTTTCTGCAGCGCCGTACCGTAGACGGGCGTCTTGCCGGGCAGGATGACGATGATGAGCTGCAGGCCGGAGTAGGTGTTCTTCAGGTGTCTGAACATAGGCTCCACGCTGTCGGCTCCCTGTGCGTACTTACAGAAACACGGCTGACCCTGGATCGGCATCCCGGCGTCCTTGGAGATCTTACGCAGCTGGTCCGTGAACCCTCTTACAAAGAAGAGAGCAAAGAGTTTTGAGAAAGGATTGAGGTTGTGAAAAACCTGGTGGTCCGTGACATGCAATCACTATTGAAATCACTTTTATTTCTTTTTCTAGGTGACAATTCAAGATGATTTAGGCATATTTATGAATAATGCATTTATTTAAACAACCAAAAAAAATATTTCTATTATTTTTTTCTGCACACGTGTGTGGGCTGCAAACTACTGCTTAGTCTCAGTGGTGGTCCCTCTCTTAACCCCTGGTCTAATGTTCTGCAAAACTGCAAAGCATATTATTAAAATTTACAATGCAAGTGCAAACACCCTGCAAAAACACTGAACAAAACGACAACACACACATTTTCACAAACATTCCAAACATTCATAGACTGCAAATACAAAAATCTGAATTTTTATAGGAGAGGGTTTGCACAATTAACATAATATGTTGCTTTGCAGTGACTTTTTCTATTAGACTTGCATTTATTTAGCTTTTTTTAAGTTTCTTTATAATTATTTTCAAACAAACAAAAAACATACAAAAATCCTAAAAACACAAGCATTACACATGCTATTTTGGATTTTGTATGTTGCTTATGTGTGTTCGAAAATACATTTAAATACATTTTACATAAAATATACTTTAATAGTCATTCATTTATTAGCCAAGCAGCTTAATCCTAATTGGGGTCGCGGGTGGACCAGAGCTTATCCCTGGAACAACGGGCGCAAGGCGGGGGCCAAACCCGGGCAGGCACCAAAACACCGCAGGGCACACACACTCACACAAGCACACACACATTCACACCTTACAAGGCCAATTTAGAGTTGCCAATTAATCTGTAGTGCATACTTTTGGACTGTGAGAGGAAACTGAAGCACCCGGAGGAAAGCCATGTGAAACTTCACACAGAAAGGCCCTACGGCCGACCCGGGAACGAACCCAGGACCTTCTCGTTGTGAGGCAGCAGCGCTAACCACTGCTCCAACGTGCCACACATACTTTAATATTTCACATTAAATACAATGCAATTCAACAGATGTCACCCAAAAGTAAATGAATAGAAAACTACCTTGTGGGAGATCGTAAATTATAATTACTTAACACAATTGAACTTAATTACAAGTGAACTGTCATAAATTTATGCACTTTATCAACTTAAGTCAGCCTTTAATATGAGTATAAAAATAAATTTTTCCATTTAGAAAAAGTCCTGTACAGTAATCAACTTCGGACTTAATTTGGCAGTTTCAGGTTTTGGCCAGTTTCTATTTTAATATTTTGAACTAGGGCTGGGTTCAAAAAAATCGATTCACCGATCAATATCGATTCTCGTTCGGAAAATACGATATTGATTAAAAAATTCGTGGATCGATCTTTTCCTGCGGCTATGCACTACTTCTCGCAACCATGCAAGGAGAGCTATAAAAACGTGAGACCGGCAAAACCGAAACCAAGTAGAGCCATGGCTGAAGCTGCTCCGCTCAAATCACCGTCTGGCCTAAAGGCCGATGCTTGGCAACACTTCGGTTTTAAAACAAGTTATTTCATAACCAAGCAAAACTTGTATTGACGCAAAGAAATCTCCAAATAAATCAATATCGAATCGAATCGAGAATTGAACTGGATCATGACCTTGTGAATCGGAATCAAATCGATTCATGAAATCAGCAACGATACCCAGCCCTATTTTGAACTGTATTGTTTTTTCCCGGCTACTGTTGAAAACAACCCCCAGTAATATCATCAAGCTGCCCAAGAATAAACCATAAGGCAATTGTCAACAATGAATGAACAAGCAGGTTTGGGAAGTCTTACTTGAGCACCTCCTCGCGGCACTGCCGCTGCGTGGCGAAGCAAGCGATGGCCCACATCTTGATCTCGACGCCCGTGTGGAACTGCTTCCCCCTCATGTCCCACACGCCGTGACTCGGGGTGGCCACCGTGCGGTTCTGCAATGACAGCGCAGGATTGATCTGCCGCACGTTCACGCAGGAAACACACAAACACTCACACATAGACAACTACACCCAAAATGAGCTACAGGTTCAGACTCTTACTCGGTCAACTTCAAGTTCAGAAAAGGTGTATTTTTCAGAGAGTACAAATTTACCCAGTCAAAGACAATGAGCACAGTAATACCCCACCCTAGATCGTTAATTGGTTTCGGGGCGACTTGTACCTTTGTTTTTAGGCTTAATCTAGTGTGCGAAAATAAGGCCATGTCCACACATACATGGGTATTTCTGAAAACGGAGGTTTTTCTATGCGTTTTGGCTTTTCGTCCACACGTAAACGGCGTTTTGCGCCAATGAAAATGGAGGTTTTTGAAAACGCCAGCCAAAGTGGCGGCTTTTGAAAACTCTGTTTCTGCGTTTAGGTGTAGGGAAGAAACATGAAGATTTTGAAAAACGTACGCTGTGTCTACATTAGGTTTTCATCTGCAAAGCAAGGCATGCTTTTGACAGCGTTTTTGCGACTGCGTGTGGCCGGAGATATTTTTGAAAATGTGCTCGTGTGGATGCGATTAAAAAAAAAAAAACGAAAACGGAGAATCTCTGTTTTCAGAAATACCCGTGTACATGTGAACATGGCCTAAGATTAGTGCCAGGAGGAAACCCACTCGGTATCCATCTGAATATAGAATAAAATGTTGATATCATGCATTTTTCTATATTTATTTTTTCCTCTATAACATAGAACGAAAATGGAAAATAATTTCTGAAAATGAAGAAATACTGAAGTTTTGGCAGTTTTTGAGCCAATTTAGACTCATTGTTGTCTGAGATGTGTTTTGAATGCTGGCAAGAGTGAGGCATTTCACAAAGCGGGGATGTGTATGTCCCGGCAGCGTCTCTATGTATCGTACCGCATACGCTGCTATGTTTGCCTTAAAACCTTATTAAACGATGTATTAAACATTTCATTTTATGACATATTAGGCTTGTTATTGGTTATTTACACTTTTATGCACTTGTTTTTAAACAGAGTGAGTCTGAAGAAAAGGACTGTGATTTTTATAGAATTTTTAAAGTAACTTTGAAAAAGACAAATGTGGAAACGACGTAAGGAGAGGTATTACTGTACAAAAAATCATTAGACTTAGCTTATTTGATTTAGCAAAACTACTAGATGTATACACTCCAGAGTAGTGCTGGGCAATTAATTGAAGCCACCATTCTGAACCTCTAATCAAAGTAGTCTTGCCCATAACGTTAAGATCACTTATTTCTTAAAGGTCCCATATTATGACAAAAATCACCTTTTCTGTTCTTTGGACATCCACTTTGGTCTGTACTGCTTCTACACACACTATGTTTGTGTTCTTAAACGAGCCGTTTAGATTTCTCCCCTACTTCTACATCACAGTAGGGGACATTAGAATAACTCCACCCTCCTATCTGAGAACCTCCGTCCACCAGGTAGAGCTGCTAGCGCTTCATGATCTGCCATGATGTTTGTGTCTGTTAGCAGCAGTCATGACGATTATTTTCACGTGAGGTAAACACGCCCCAGTTCCGGAGTGGGATGTGTGTGAGCAGCAGCAGCTCATCTGCATTTAGGAACACTAATGAGAAACAGCCTGCTCTGAAAGGGAGTGAAATAGAGGGGTAAAAAGCAGGTGAAAATGCCTAATCTGAGAAGTATTTCAGCAAATTACTTCAGAGACATGTTTAGTGGAGCTCATAGACCTGTTTTAACTTGTTGAAAAAATTTAGAAGATGGGACCTTTAAATTATGTTAATACTTTAAAATGTATTTTGTTAATACTTTCCCCAGTGTGTGTTCATGTAACGACCCCTCAAAAACATACTACCGCCTGTGTTGTCAAGTGACTTCACACGATCCAAACTCAACATAAAGCAATGCATAAAATTGCCACTAGGTGGAAGCAGAAGAGGGTAATAACGAGGCAGAATATTACATGACGTTCTTTACCAAACACATCAAGGTTAACCTTTTTGTCAAGTTTAAGCTTAAGTTATTTTGTGCTGAACTCCACCGAGTCAAAAATAGAACGCTCTGTAGCTCTGCACATACAGTAACTATGGCAATTGGTGACCAGTTTAAAAAATCGTTTTACTGTTACAGGCATTAAATATGTGATGATTATTATAAGATTTGTAATATTTGTAATCACTGTAATATTTGTGTGGATTTTTGCTATTTTTAAGCACACATTAAATATGAAGTGACAATACATAGTGAATTTTTACATTAACAGTGCATGGCAACAGTAACAGTGAACACTGACAATTTCAATTTAGGGCCAAATTCATCACCAATTATCTGTTTTATGCAATTACAAGTTAGAAAGAATCCTAGAAATGTCCTGACGCTGAGTGCATGTTTGTCCTGGGGAGCCACAACAATGCTGAGTTTGGTTTCTTTTCCCTCTTCTCTAAAAATCCCTGATTCAGTTCATGAGCGTCTCTTAGTTCACGAGCTGAATTTGCTCCTTACTGCAGTGCTGTGGCCCTCCTGGAGTGGGAAGACTCGAAAACACAGCAAACACGGCCAGTGTTAGAAACCAAGGTTAGTTGGAACGCTGGCTACTGTGCCACACAAACACACAAACACACACACAGGTTAGGAAAGGCATTAATTCCTCCATGATAGGAGGAGGTGCCAGGAAGACGGACGGAGAGAGAGAACGGGAGGAATAGAGACGTGCGTGATTGAAAGGAAGGGTACCAGAAAGTGCTCTGAGCTCACCCTGCCCCCGTACTGCAGCATGGGCGCGGGCAACACGCGTCCCGTCACATGGGCCATCTCGTCCCGAACCCTGAACTGGAACTCCTGCACAAAGGGGTCAGCCTCATAGTTGGCGCTGCGCACCTGCAGGAGAGAGACGTAAAAAAGTGAATAAAGGAGGAGAAAAAAGAAGCAGACTAACAATGAACGGATGCTCATGACGAACATGTGAAACTTTTTCAAAGTTTTACTTTCTGCATCTCTTCTTCTGCTTATCTCACAAAAAAGCACGTAAACGGAAGTTATTTTTAGACTCTAGGTACATTTTGTACATCCTTGTTGCCGCTGTCAGATCTGTCCCGCCCATACTGCCATGGACCTGACGTACTGTTTAGCGCAGAATTATACAGCAGCCAGAGTGGAAGAGAAAAATAGCCTGACTTTTTTGTTAAAGAATGAGCACAGCTAACTGAGTCACTTGACTTGAAGATCAAAATTTGAAATACAAGCACAATTAAAATGAGGAACTATGACTTCTGAGACGGACTTCATGGAAGAGAAAGAGGTGGAGAGAGGAGACAAAGAGACTGAATGAGAGTGACAGAGGAAGACAGTCATTGTGGAAGAGAGACTGTATGAGACAATAAGACAATGAGAGCGAGAGAATAAGACAGAGAAAGAGAAATTAGATGTGAACGTGCATGAGAGAGAGAATAAGAGAGGACTAGACAGACGCTTGAGGAAGACAGTAAGGAGAGTCAAAGAAATAAAAAGTACTGAAAGAGACAGGAAAGGTAGTCCTGGTTGAGGAGAGACATGGTTTTGTTTTTCAATTTGTAAGAATCCTAATGCTTCATACATGACCACATATTGCCTATGATTTGGACTAGGGATGTGCATGAGTACTCGATTAATCGATTACTCTAACCCATCAGCGACGATCGAGCATGAAAATGACGATCGATTGGCTCTAAAAATGCATTTTTTAAAATTAAACTACTTTCATTCTTTCTGATTGGTTATGCTGGTATTTGGGCGGTAGTCTGATATTTGATTGGTTACGGCTGTGAGAAGTTGCGGTCTAGAGACAAGACCGGAGCACAGAGCGAAAACGGCTTCTAAAGCGCGCAGCGATGTCTGGCAACACTTTGAAAAACTTGACGAAAAAAACAGTTAAGTGTAAGATGTGCAGCGCCACACTCGTCTACAACTCCACAACGAGTTCGATGCGTTATCATCTTGCACATAAACACAAAAAAGCAGATGATGCCGATGCCACTACCAGCAGTCAGACGAGCATAAGAGATTTCACCATCAGACAGAAATGCGACAAAGGCAGGGCAGAGAAGATGACGCAGTTAATAGCAGAAATGACAGCAGAAGACTTGCTGCCTATTAGTTTTGTTGAAGGTGAAGGTTTTAAACGTTTAATGAATTACGTTGAGCCCCACTATACTGTCCCATCGCGCAAAACAGTCACTGCAAGGATTGATGCTCGATACGAAAAATGCGCTTGTTCACTAAAAGACAGTCTGTCAAAGCCAGCGCGGGTGGCAATAACTACGGACTCGTGGACTTCGCTAACCACCGAATCGTATATGACGCTAACCTGTCATTACATAAATGAATGGAAAATTCAGTTGCGGGGCTTCAGTTGCCGTTGTTTTAAAGTAACGGGAGAAGCGCATCCACTACTTTATGATTGGCACGCAGTTCAAGCTCACATGCATTTTGTGTAGATAAATACAATTTGTAATATAACATTTACATATTTATGTATCTAGGCTATGTGATTAATTTTATATACAATGCGTCATGTAGAAAGAGCGCTTCAGCTTCACCTCATGCTGTTATTTCTTTTAAATGTTTATTGTATACTGTGACGCAAACGCCCCGCCCCTTGCTTAAACTCCACCCCCGATTAATCGAGTACTCGTTTCTCAAACCTGTGGATTACTCGAAATGAAATATGATCAAAAATGCCCATCCCTAATTTGGACCATGATTTGCTTGTTAGCTGCATTCTCTAACAAAACAGTCATTCCGACATGCCTTGAGGGATCAGCAAAGCTGAAAATGTAGTAAAGCATTTTTAGACCCGTTTACCTCTGTAATGTAACAGTTCTGCTCGACACCTGGCAGAATGTCTGCACTCTCGCTGCTAATCTGGCGCCTTCCGTTTCGTTGCGACTTTTGCCGACCTCAATTAAACTCCAGACAAAAAGGGACAGCCAGCGGGAAGTTTGCATTGCTACGTTTAACAAAGGTTTTGCAAACCTCGGCTGACCCGCGTCCCTGAGTGTAATGAAACGTTTTAGTTCAGCTGCGCAGCCCTGGATTTAAGGGGGATGTGATGGCGCTTTTAGGCCAGCAGAGGGCGACGCTCACCAGCCTGCTGATCTCCTCCTGCCGGTCCGGGGCGGAGCGTGCCGTGGCTTTGATCATGGTGGAGGTCTGGTTGTCGGTCAGCTTCTTGATGCATCTCTGTCCGGCCACGATGTTACACACCTGAGGAGAAGAAGACCAGACATTTACACAAGAGACTGGGGCTGCAACTAATGATTACTCGACAATTGATCAGTTGATACAATTTATATTCGATTAATTGATTAGTTGTTTGTTTAAAAAAACATGCATAAGAGGCATTCAATCTTTAAAAATGTAAATTACTTTATAATTAACATACTTTTTAAGAGATATAAACTCAAAAGCTTTCTAATAACCTTTATAGGTTGAGAACCCTAAAGAGGAGAGTATTTTATAAGGTGAGGCTATAAAACTATTTTAATAATTGATTATAATCAGCTACAGGTAGTTTCCCCCATCATAACATGAAAATATCTTGAGGCCTGGGTTTGAAACACCAAAAACACAGGAAAAAAAAACTGCGCTCTAACACTGAGACAACTGAACTGCTTTTGACTTCCGCGTGAAACTTCCACAAAATTTTGTTGTATGGCTATCCTCATCGTAAGATTGAAAAACTGAAAAAAGTCCAGCCATCATAACTCGCAAACCATCTGTACATCGCGTGAAACTACAAGACACAATAACTGTGTAACGATTTAGATTAATCCGTGGTGTGTTCTCACCTCCAGGGGCAGGTAGGTGTGTTTCTGCTCCTGGCCCACCTGCAGGCAGGGCAGATGGGGGTACTTGAGCTGCAGGTTGTACTTCTCTCGAAAATACTGGGCTACGGTTCGCTCCACCGTCTGCCCGTTCTCCAGCTGCAGAGGAAACCTGGAAAATCCAGCAGGGCAAAACGTTGGCACCAATTCGAGGCAACAATCAAAACGTTACAAGCACAACTATATCTAAGAGGAGAACACACACTCCCACACAAAAATGTGACTGTTAATAAATAATAAGGACTGTGTTTATGGCTCTACTTGCGTGATTCAATTCCTTTAAACTGTAATATTTAATAAACAATATAAAACGGTACTAGCTAGACAATACCACCAGGAACTATTAATTTCCAGTACATAAAGGCAGTGTACTCCTTTAAACTACAAATAAATATGAATACGATATCCTAATAATTTTGTTTGCATATGTCATAGGTAACTCTTGCTGGTCTCAGATCTGAATGCTAACAATTAAAGAATAAATGTAAAATATGAAAACTTACAATATATTCATCTTATTTATTATTAAACACATCAGATATAGTATTGTATATTATATTATTATACACTGCCCTCCATAATTATTGGCACCCCTGGTTAAGATGTGTTAAAAGGCTTAAAATAAATTCAATTTTTTATTGCAGAAGCATACTCTCACACTGAAAATTGTAGAAAAATGTAACCTTCAACTCAAGTGAATTTTAAGGGGAAAAAAAAAATCCCTGACTAAGAAATAATTATTTTTCATAAAATCACCTGTTCCACAATTATTGGCACCCCTAACAATTCCTATGAAATAAATGTAATTGAAGTAATTCTGTCATTTCTACAGTAGTTTACAAAGTTGATCAGAGTATCTAGGAACATTTAATTTCATCACTTCCTGTTTCCCTGGGGTATAAATATGACGTGACACAGAGGCCATTTCTCTTATCCACTCTTCAGTATGGGAAAGACAAAGGAACACACCATTCAAGTAAGGCAGATGTGTGTCGACCTTCACAAGTCAGGCAATGGCTACAAGAAAATAGCCACTCACCTGCACCTGCCCATATCTACTGTCAGAGGAATCATTAAGAAGTTTAAAACAACTGGAACAGTGGTAAACAAGCCTGGACGAGGACGCAAGGTTATTTTGCCACCACGCACAGTGAGGAGGATGGTAAGAGAAATAAAACGTTCTCCAAAGCTCACTGTTAAAGAATTGCAACAAATGGTAGCATCCTGGGGTCACAAAGTCTCCAAAACAACCATCAGGCGCTATCTGCATGCCAACAAGCTGTCTGGGAGGCATGCACGGAAAAAACCTTTTCTCACTCACAATCATAAACGCGAATGTCTGGAGTTCGCTAAGCGGTACTGGGGCTTCAACTGGGACCGCGTGCTTTGGCCAGATGAGACCAAGACAGAGCTTTTTGGCAACAAACACTCTAAGTGGGTCTGGTGGAACACAAAAGATGAGTATGCAGAAAAGCACCTCATGCCCACTGTGAAGTACGCGGGAGGATCGGTGATGCCGTGGGCCTGTTTCTCTTCCAGAGGAAGAACCTGGGAACCTTGTTAGGGTGCATGGCACCATGAATGCGCTGAAATACCAGGACATTTTAAATCAAAATCTGGTGGCCTCTGCCCGAAAGCTGAAGATGGGTCGTCACTGGGTCTTTCAGCAAGATAATGACCCTAAACATGTGGCCAAATTCTACACAGAAATGGTTCACCAGACACAGAATCAAGCTCCTCCCATGGCCATCTCAGTCCCCAGACCTCAACCCCATTGAAAACCTGTGGAGTGAGCTGAAGAGGAGAGTGCAGAGGAGAGGACCCAGGTCGCTGGATGACTTAGAGAGATTGTGCAAAGAGGAATGGTCGAAGATCCCTCTTTCTGTATTCTCCCATCTTGTGAAACATAGGAGATTAGGTGCTGTTTTGTTGGCAAAAGGGGGTTGTACAAAGTATTAACATCAGCGGTGCTAATAATTGTGGCACACATGATTTGATGTCAAAGAATTATTTCTTAATGTGGGATTTTTTTCCCACTGAATAAATGCACTTGAATTGAAGGTTGGATTTTCCTCTTTTTTCATTGTGGTCCTATATTATTTAGAAAAAAACTGAATTTATTAGAAGCTAAAGAACACATCTTAACCAGGGGTGCCAATAATTATGGAGCGCAGTGTATATTGATTAGTTAGTGATTAATAATTACAACAAATACATCACATTGATTTTCTGTTCTATAGTGTACACCATAAAGATATTTACAATTTCAAGGTTTCCTTTGGATTTGTGCTTCATATATATTTTATTACCTTAGATTTAGGATTTTCTTAATTACTGCTTAATTTCATTTATTTGTCAACATTCACTGCACTGTGTCAAGACAGAACCAGCATGCATTTCACTACACGTTGTACACTGCGAGTCAAAATGGGGTCATGAACTCGGGCAATAACTTTGTAAACCAATTTTTACACATTCTTCCACTGTGGCATTCATAAGTAAATCAGCAACAAATTGATTAAGCTATTATATGGTTCATCATACATAAAACACATAGCGTTAAAGGGGAGCTCCGGCACGTCTGAACCTATATCCTACTGTTATAGGTTTTCGAGTAATGTCAGCTGTCAAAAAAGGAAACAAATCAGTGCTAGCTTGGCGGAGATATTGCAATAGCAGTGAGCCTGTCCAGGCAGCTAATAAACAAAATGATCAGGGCAGATTTCTAACATCAGTGTTAATGTCGTTTTCATGCCACTAATGAAGGCTGTACACACCTTTTGTGCAACACAGCCGGGAGTCTTATGAACATAACGCTATGCCTGTTTTACTCAGTAGTGGTAATGAAACTGTTTAAAAAAAGCAGGCTGTCACAAACCTCTGTTGATTTCCGTCAGGTTCGTGAAAGTAAAAAAAAAAAGTCGGTTGTCGAACTCGTTCTCATTTACAGAAGATGAGTTTGACAATATCTCCACGATATCTCCACCAAGGCAGCACCGATTTGTTTCTTTTTTTGACAACTGACAGTACTCAAAGACCTTTAACAGTAGAATAAAGGTTCAAACGTACCGGAGTTCCCCTTTAAAGCTGCTGTGCACCATCAATATGACAATGCAGGTATTACAGCTACACCTTTTATGTGCACTGGGCAAAGCAACAATCATCTTTCATGCAAATGTCCCAAAGTTATGGACAAAAGGTACAGAGGTCGCTTTTTGTCTGACACAATGTATAACCGTCCTGGTGACAAATCTTATTTTAGACACCATTACTTTAATCAGAGGCAGATTGTATTGTGTATTTGTTGTGCTTAAACCAATACAAGCTGCGCTGCTCCTCAATCAAGGCCCCAAACCACCCCTGACTCACGTTTGGTGGCTGGCGGGCCGGCGGGTCACGTTACACACTCTGTACTTCCGTCGCATGGTTCCACAATGCGTCACCTCCACCTTAAGACCTAAACACACACACAGAGACACACACAGACACAGCAGAGAACTGAGATTCTTCTAGATTATCGTTCTCTTTGAAGGTTACCAATATAATTTTATTTTTTTAGCCCTCAATCGAGCTTTGGACATTCAAAGCACCTGGAACCAATCAACCGGGATAAAAAGCCACAAGTCTCGTGAGTCAGAGCAGTTCTCCGACTGCCAAACTACAACTGGCACCTTATACACAGTGATAAATCACTTCCCTCCAATTATAAAGTCAGATCTTTTACTGAGAAAAGAGGAGGAAAAAAAAGATGACTCATCAGATCATATTACTTTCTCTCACTGCTCTGGGGTCTGGATTTCAGGCGTGTTACACCAGATTATATGCATTCTCAAACAGGGTTCTGGTTATGAATCAGCAGTGAGGGATGAAGGGCACGGTTAGCAATCGAGAGATCGGTGAGAGGGTTGGTTACTTAGGGGCTGAGTAACCACCAATACTGATATTTAGTGTTATTATGGTTATTGGTGTCATTTAAAAAATGATTTGCCGATCAAATAAATGAACGCAAAATTGGGCTGCTTTGGCCCTGAAGCAGCTGCTACTAGCAGTCTATAGTGAATACCTAATTAAGTTGGGGTGGTGGGGGTCTAGTGGTTAGGGTACCCGCCTCTGGAACAAGAGGTTGTTGGTTTAAATCCTACCATCACTGGGTCCCTGAACCAGACACTTAATGTCTTATTTAGACCGAGGGGTAGCGGGGAGGGTGAAAGGCTAACAACCCCTACAAACTGAGATTTTTCAGAGGCTCCAAATGGAGGGGTAGGAAATGCCCAAAATGCCCTGTGAAGAACTGTCAGCAACATGACTGCGGAACCGAAAGAGATGAAAGACAAAAATGTACGTAATTTTCCTGTTAATAAAAAATAATAAATTAAAATAACCGGTGTATTGTCTAGTTTGAGTTTTTCGTAAACGCCACAGAAAAATATTGCTAGTGTGGTGTCGGTCTCTATTCTACTTCTCTAGTTTGCTGCAGATAAACGCAAAAAATATGCCAACATCCTACGTGATGGGAATACAGTAATACTTCACCTTACGTTAAGACTTTTTTATTGCCAATTCAAAAAATATAATTCTATTAAAATTGCTCTCATTTTATTCAGACATCAGCCGTTAGAAAATAAGGGCATAAAAATGTAAATAACAAATAACAAGCCTAAGATAATATAAAACGTTTAATACATTGTTAAATACGATATTATGATATTATACACCTTTGAAAAAAAAGCTTAATTAGTGAATGAAGGCGCTATTAAATACATTTTGGTAAGTTTGTAGAGGGTCTGACTCGCGTTAGGTCGACCTAGCAAAAACCCAGCAAAAACACGTTGCATCTACGTGAAATTCACCCAGACTAATGATGACGTATCATGTTCATGAGGGAGTGTCCCATTTCATAGGGGTAGATTTGAACCCCTGCCCCTTGCCACTCCATGCTAAGGCCCAAGGGCCAAAGGGTAGGTCTAAGGCGTAGGTCCAATGGGTGAAATGGGACTCACCCATACCGTAGCTATAATTTTCAACGTTACTGAGAAAAGCAAGCGAGAAGGAGCGCTCTTCCACAGCATTTACCTTTAATTTCTTTGGTGAACTTGACTCTGTGTGAATCGGTGAGGGGTCGGGGCTGCTCGTCGATGTTGTGGATGTCCAGGACTTCACACATGAACTGGATGACTGGTTGTGCTTTGTAGAAGGCCGTGGCCGACACTGCGGTTAGAGAGCGGGAGACAGAAACAAGTTTGACACCATCGTCGTCATCATTAGGAACTAGAGAAAGCACAGAGCTTAAGCAAATCTGATTCTTGAACACAACTCCTGTTGCTGCTTTAACCTGAGGCGAAGTGAACCGGGGGGCAGACAGGGGATAGGGAGATGAAGGAAAAAGACAAACACAAACTGCCATTTGTACCAAATACGCACATATTGCGCTCATCCTATGACTTTCATCTGCTGTTGGTCTTTAATAGTGGAAGAAGAAAATAACTGCAAAAGCACCGCACCACTACTTTGCCTTGTATATGTAAGTAGCACAAACTATTATTGTGTTCAGTCACAAGACGTGAGGTACTGAACATCAGCAACACTTCGGAGGGTTTCACGGCTCAAGGTAAAATCTGAATTAGCCGCTTATTAAGAATAAGGAAATGGGACCTGATGAAATGGCATGTACTATAATTAAAAAAAGGGTTTGATTATGGATTAGGGCTGTGCAGTATGACCAAAATGTCATATCCCAATGACGATATCCATTACATTTTTTGGTAAATTCAATGATTTAGCACCTTTTTAAATAATCACCATGTTGAAAGGATCATTTTTTTTCTTCCATTTTAAATTATAGGCTCAAAAATGAACATTGCTGTGTTGTGATCGACGTTATCTGAAATATGTATCCAGTCTGGGGTAATTCTTTTCAGTGCTTGTCTGAGTCGATGTCCCATCCCACACACCAGCTTTATCGATACGTTACAACAGTCAAAGGGATCAGAATGTCACCGTGGAGACGGCTGTTGGATCGTTTTGAAAAAGAAAAAATAAAGGAATAAAATCGATAATGAGGTCAATGAGGTGATTGAGGTCAAAGGGTGGAGGGTGTGGGGGGGCATTTTTTAATAAACCAAACTGTCTGTTTCTATTTTTACTTCTAGTAAAAATAGAAACACAATAACGCGGAGGAATAATCACTGAAAATATCAGATAAATGGCTGTATTGTCAGTAGAATGATGGTTACTTTTGTTATTTATCAGCTAAAAATGAGTTTTGTCTGTAATAATTGGGAAGATTTGACTGAACTGGAACGCTTTAATGAATGACTTCGCTGTGAGAGTCGTGAGCACTAACAAACAGTGCATGTGTTTACATCACGAAAAATGTTCTTGCATTTCTACACAACTACTTCAGTTTTTGTGACGCAAGGCACGACACTGGCTCTCATCTCCGTCTTACTCGTCTTTTATGGCATCCAGCTTAATGGCGCTTTACTGCCACTGTGGCTTTGGTTAGCTTACTGCCCCCACATTAGCGGGTAACCACTGTACTTGTGTATAATAACGTAAGGCTGTGCAATTAATCGAATTTTAATTTCAATTTCAATTTCAGCTCCAAACAATCACAAAAATAATGTAATCGACAAAAAACAATTATAATTACAATTATTTTGCCACATTACGCTCTGCAAGTATACTCATATTTTGTCTTGTGTTCCGAATGACACACGCACGCGCACTAACGCACCTTCCGAAGACTGAACGCACGTGTGTGTTCTGGTGGCGGTGTACAGTCTGAGCGGGTAAAGATGGCGGAAGGAGGAGAGCAGCATAAAGTCTTAAATAGTAACACAAAGTAAAGTGTTAAATAATCGTGATTTCAAGATTGACCAAATTAATCGTGATTATGTTTTTTTTCATAATCGAGCAGCCCTATAATAACGTAGACCCAACTAAGCGATCATTAAATTAGTTGCCAACTATTTTAATAATCGATTTTCATCGATTAGTTGTTGCAGCCCTAATCAGCATGTATTCCAAGACTAAATCTAACCATAAAGCTGGATTAAAAAGCTACACAATTTCACATTTACTTTCATTAAACTGGCACCAAGCAGGCGGGACAAACTCTGAGCAGTTTAGCTTTTCGCGCCCTTTTCCTTTACTCGTTCTCTCCATTATCAGACACACAATGAGGGCGTAAAAGGAGAGCTGCGTTTCAGACAGCTGGATTTCTCCCTCACCCTCCCAAAATCATTCAGAGCGAGCGCTGGTGGGGGGAGGACAGGGCAACTGAAAAACTGCTTCTGTTTTTTTTTGAGAGGGTGTGAAAGAGTGGGAAGGCAGACAAAGGTGGTAAAGAGAGCCACAGATACATCATCTCCACCCCTTCAAGTGCCAAAACAGATGCCCCACCTCGTTGCCATGGCGGCAGTCCAAGCTGTTCACACACTTGTGTATTTTTAAGCCCCGCCTGTCTTTCTTTGCTCCACCCCTGACAGAGTTTAACCCCACCTTCTCCCTAAATCAGGTCCCACCCCTTACCGTCAATGTTGAGCATCATCTTCCACATGGCAGGCCGAACCGACTGGTGGAAGCCAAACCAGACCTCCCTCCCTCCTCCCAGCGGATGGTCGTAGCCCTCGGGGGCAGAGAAGAAGGAACGGCCCACGGGAGTGTACCTGAAGACATGGTGGACGAAAAAGAGAATGACAAACATTAGGCGAGTCTGATGAACCAAAAGGCGTAAGTGATCATGCACATGAAAAATGCAGAAAAAAAGTGATGCGAGACGCTTCAGGCCACTGAATTAACTGCCATACTTGTTTAGCTTTAGTTAATCAAAACTGACAGTGTGCTAAAAACTAACTAGTTAAACTAAAAAGGCAGCACACTATTGGCTAACAGATGATTTAATATTAATCATGAAAAGCAGAATTTTGCTTTAACAACTCAATTATAAAACACAAACGTAGACTGCGGGGCTAACTGGCCAACAACTGAAACGGCTAGTCTTTGGTTAACCAAAACAGACAGTATGCTACATTGGCTATTATTTATTTACAGTATGTTAATAACATAGCACATTTCATACGCCTTAATGGAGTTGTAAGCGCAAATAAGTAGTATAACAATAAAATAAAAAACCAAATGTAATCATCAAAATGAATAAAACAAGAAAAATCAAACATTAAGAAATCATTTTGAGTTTAAACAGGATGGGTTAAAGAATCTATCTATCTGTCTATCTATCTATCTATCTATCTATCTATCTATCTATCTATCTATCCACACACACACACACACACACACTAGGGATGGGTATTGGCAAGGACCTCATGATACAATACGTATCACGCTACATGGGTCAAAATATGATTATCACGATATATTGTGATACTACACATATTGCGATATATTGCGATATTGTACAGATCACCGAAAATGTGAAAACAGACCTGAAATGCAAGTTGCTGTGTACGATCTGGGTGGTCTTAATGAATCACATTACATTAATAATTCAGCCAAAACAACATAACTCAGAACTGAATTTGAACTTTGTCTCTGCATTTTATCACACTGAACTAGGACACCAAAACCATTAAAATCAAGTGCATAAGATTGAAAATAAGAAATTAAAGTGCCCAGTCAGTTATCTGAGGCTGCTTGTGGTGCAAGATTCTCCCCCTCAGAAATACGGATTTTTTGAGCTAGAAATCGATACAGTAAATTGTGAAAGGAAATATCAGGATATATTGATACATACATAGCTTTCATTAAAGATAGTTCCATTAAACAGAGCTTGGTTCAACTTCTAGAACTACTACCATTGGGCACTGGGGCAAGACCCTAAACCCCCAGCTGCTCCATGGAGACCATCCCTGTAACATAGAAATGTAAATTCCATAAACATGAATGTGCATCATTCAGGCCTAAACAATATTAACGTTTCAAGTTTTCTAAATCTGAACTTTTTCCCCAGACAGGCCGCAGCTTAACCCCCGACCTATGCTACTCAGGAGGTTACGCCACATTCGAGGAGCGCTCCAAACATTTCAACTGACATCGTGCTTTACGAGGCCTCTTCAAACTGCACAAAAAAACACTCATGCTGCACTTTAAAAAGCATAGCGCCTGGATGAAACCTGGAGGGTCCATTTTCTCCTGCCTGCTCAAGTGGCCAGTTCCCCCAATGACCTTGCTTTAAAACGAGGGCAAACTTAGTGCCAAACGCTTTCCCCCTCCTCAGGAATTAGGCAGAAGAGCCAGAGCGGACTCTGAGGTTTGAGGGCAAACATTTTGTAAGATTCAACAAAATATATTTTGTTTAAAACCTAAAGCACAAACACACACAGACCAATTTTTGGAGCACATCAAATCCCGTCTTCTTGCACAAGTCCAATTTTCCTAATTTTACAGAGAACAGCAGGGCGCGAAATGTGGCCTGCAGAAATATTCAACCTCACTAAAAGTCTTTAACTTTTCGATGACGGAATCATTTGTCTGATAACTAGGGGTAGATTATTGAAGCTGATATTTAGCATTTTTATGGTAACAGGTACCATAAATACCATAATGAATTTTAACAAGTGTTACTGTGGTTCTGAGGCAGAAAAATGTCCCGCCCACCTGATTTGATACCAATAATGGTTAATCAAGGAGACCAATATTTAGGGAAAAAAAAAAAATATATATATATCTCCCAACAGAAAACATAAATGCCATTTTTATAAAGGTAAATGAGTAAACAAGCTAGGAAGAGACGAGAGAGAAAAAAATTGAGCAAAGTATTTCCTCTAACTGCTGTAATATTGCCCATGCTGGTTATTTAATTTAAATGTTCATGTACTGTCCCTTTAAACCATACTACTGTGTGACTACTGTGTGTGTTGTCACGTGACTCCGCCCCGACCAGTGTGTTTACTCTAATTATATTTCATTGTGGTGTGTTGTGTGCTGCAAAAGTGTTGTTTTGCTTCCAAATTGGCTCCTGGTTGGAGTAATGTTGCAGCGTTTGCACATCTGTGTCGTTCCCACGTTCGTCTAGAGTCTGAGCGGGGAGTGGAAGCGGACAGCCTTGAGTGTTATCAGTGCCGGAATTTACGCCAGTCTTGTGTAGTTGTGTACGATTCTGATCTGGGTTTAAGCTTTCATTCTCTGACTTAGCGGGGAGCGTCGACACCTGCTGCTCAAACAGAATGCCACAGGTCATGCCACAAGGCGTAAAATGGCTCGTTAAGCAAGTTAAGTGTGTGTTTTGATTGTCAGTTTTTTCCCCCCTCCAGAGTTCTAAGCAGTGTTGATAAGACTGAGGGGTTGAACTCAGGCTTAACTCGGGAATGGAACCAGGGGTGGAATGATTATTGGCCTATTAGCATGTCATTTTTTAAAACCGGTATGCTGATAAAACCAAAATAAAAAATACATTAAAATATGCTACTTTGGCTCTGATGCAGCTGCATCTCTCTGTCTGAAGTCTAGAGCAATGTCTCATATTAGTATCATGTTCACAGTTCACTAATAAGGCTTGTACTGTAAATATTAGGGGTCTTGAAATTAATCACATAATTGATGCATCACGATGCAGACGTGGACGATTCCGCATCGATGCAGTAGCGGATCATAATCGATTATATTCAGGGTTTTCAACCGACAGCCCGTGGCGGCAATGCGTGTGGCAATGTGCACTGAATCAATGCATCATTGTAGACTCCTTTAGAAGTGCTCAATGAAATCACAGAACAAGGTTCTATGCAAAGGAACTTGTTTTGTTATTAATACTTTGATTACATTTTGGAGTTGAATAATAATAAAATATTTACACTAGAATGAACTTTTTTTATTTACTAGCAAAATAGATAACAATTTGGTCAATATAAACTGTAACAAGAATGGGAAATTCTGCATCATAATAAATAAGCATATAAAAAATATGTTGTGGTTACATTTTTGACCAGATCCAGAATTTGTTACTTTTTTGGTGTAAATGTATTATAAATGTGTTGAATTTTTTGTGTAAATGTCTTGTCTTGTCTAAAGGAGATAGTTGCTAAGATTTTGGGAGATCAAGGGCGCTAAAAGGCCGGGGTTTGGGTGTTTAGTTGAAGACATTTTAAGTTCTTCTTCTACTTTAACGTTGGAAGCGCATTTTCTCTGAGGAATGTAACTATGCAGCATTGAATTCCAGCATTTCTATTGGCTGTACAATTATTCAGCCCAGCCGCTTTCTTTCTTCCTTCCTTTCATTCTTTCTTTCTCTCTGCATTCAACCAACCAAACAAGCTGCAGGAGGGACATGAGAAAGCGGGATGAGCCGGCTGCGTTGCTCTGAAGGCTGTTCCGCTCGATTTCACAGGGAAAACGCCACTAACGTAGACGTCAGAGACAGACGTGCGACAGGTTTTTGAGATTAACACCACTAATGAGCCAAACGACTTCAATGCTTCAAACACAACTGAGCCCTGTGTTTTTAACACACATGTTGAATCCAACTGAAAATTTACAAAGCTGTTCTTAAAAGTCACATTAATCAAGAACACGGCTGGTTACACTCCCAAACCTGAACATATCTTTGATGAAAATGAGGTATGATGCACCCAATCAGGTAAGACCTGACGAGCGACCTTGAGCCACGTCCCCGTTCGAGGAGCTGCGTGAGAAACTCTGAGGCGTCAGCCGAGAAGAAGCTGCGCATCAAACATTCAGTCCTTTTTCAAATTAAAACGTGAACACAACGTCATTTCCTGATTTCCCATGAAGACTGGGGAAAAACAGAAAACGTACTGGATATTCACAAGAATGGATAGATTGGTTTTATTCTTTGGCAGTAAGGTGGTTACTCTTCTTCATCCCCCCACAATCTCTTGCTTTGTAACGCTCACGCCACTTGCATTTAAGTAAGAGAAAATGGAATATGACTGCATTTTCCCTGTTTTCCATTTTGGTCCAAACAGGAAAACAATACGTTATTTCTGTGTTTAATTTGGTTTTGAAAAAAGAATACTGGAAAAATGTGTTTTTGGTTTTAGTTTGAAAACAGAATGCAGGAATGATGGAGGCATTTGGACATGTGGTACTCACTTCATGGAGGGCAGGTGTCGCAGCACCACGTCGACGGCGTGCACCGGGTTGGTGCTGATGGGTTTGTCCAGTTCCAGCGGCTCGGGCATGCTGCGGCCCGTCAGCACCTCGTGCAGCAGGTGCCAGCTCACCAGAGACACAAACTTAATGGTGACCTTAAAGGGACGGTCCTTGCCCCCTTCTCCCGGCAGGGTGACGTCCAGGTCCACCTGGGAGAAGTGCATTTCAAATTCTTTAGTATTTAGTCTATTGTAAAAAAAAAATCTTATTTATATTGCACATTTGCTACATTTGAGTGCAGCTCAACGTAGAGATGCTAAATAAACACTAAAAACCAATCGCAAAGAATGAAAACTAAATTGAATCAATAATAATTAAGAAAATTAAGACACTGCAAACATTGCCTTATCGCCTGTCTTTATATCTGACCTTAAGAGATATTTTTTAACTGACCTACTCAGTCTAGCATAATATCCTGCAACTAGACTACATTTATTTCTAACTTTGTTATTTTTATAGCTCCTCTACTTGCTAATGATACTAATAATATCAAACCAGCATTCGTCCATTTATTATCCGAACGGCTTAATCCCAACTGGGGTCGTGAGGGGCCCGGAGCCTATCCCGGGAACTACAGGTGCAAGGCGAGGGCACATACACTCACACCTAACGGGACCAATTTTAGAGTCGCCAATTAATCTATAGTGCATGCCTTTAGACTGTGGGAGGAAACCGGAGCACCCAGGAGAAACCCACGTGAACATGGGCAGAGCATTCAATAATGATAACAATAAATATTAGGTACAAACATGCAAGTCTAAATTTCCCTGGATTTTAAATGCCAGTATGCCATTATTGCCAGTTATACTAACCCAAAACACAGTACACTAGATATTTTCTTGTTGCTGAGCTAACTAACCTAATAACAATACTGATACCGACTTAACAAAACATACAAAACTGGAGCCTGGTTTGTAATTGGAGGTCGACTGATTAATCGGCCTGGCTAATATTTACCATTTCGATAGTTATAGCTATTATTTGAACCGACTGCCAATAAAGTATGTTTATTAATTTACTGAGCTAAACTGCAAATTAACTCCAACATTTACTGCATTCAGCAGACATTCCTATCCAGAGCAACTTGAGAAACTGTGGTGGTAGCGCTGGAGGTAGGATTCAAACGCACAACCTCTTGGTCCAGAGGCGACTACCATCCCCTTATTCTGAGCTGTAGTTCATAAAACTCCAGGGAGCCATTTTATTTCTTTCTTTATTACTTTATTTATTGGTTTTCTTGTTTAACTTTTTTTTCCACAACAAACACATACTGGTTGAAAATACAGTTTTTCTGTCTCTTCGATTAGTAATAATCACAACTGGTCCTAAACAACTGGACTTAGATATCTAACTAATCGTAATTAGAAATCACAACTTGCTAAATAGCCCTGCCATGCCAAGTAATTCAAGTGAAACTATTCACTAACTACAGACAGAACCAGAGCTGACGTTCAGGTAAACGCCAGCCTTACCCCAGTGGGTGCCACAGGCAGCGGGTTTGCCGTGTAGAGACTTTTCTTGCCATCGTAGACGGGCCTGCGATCCCCAAAGATGGTCACCTTGAAATGCTGCACCATGGAGTCCACCACCTCCCTACACACACACAGGCAGCAAAATTTTCAGCTTAAATTTAAATTAGTATAACATTATATTACTGTAGAACTAAAGAAACTCCGATACCCAAAATCCAGGTTTTTGAGGGGGGGACTAAAAAAGGGGGGAAATTCTGTGTTCTAATAAATCATCAACATGGTACACAGCCAGGACACCACCTAGCATGTCTGATTACAAGTAGCTAAGCCACAGCTAAGCTTTATTTAATATAGTACTTTGCTGGACTACAATCCACAGAAAGAAGTAGCTATCTACATCCAAGTTATTTCACAGATTTAGATTTACCTTCAAAAATAACTAAATGGAATCTGCTGGGAACTTACAGTATGTTATTACGTTTTATTTTTATTTATTAAATATTACCGTGGTGCAATGGGGTTGGATGGGATGCGGGTTGTTGTATGTTTGTTTGTTTTATGTAAAAATTAATTTAAAAAAAACCTGTGACAAAAAATGGTTAAAGGTTAACAGAAATAAAAGTGGTTTTGTCAGTCATTATCTGAACTTAATCTTAACCATTATCTGAGCTTAATCCCTATCTGTGTCGCAGGGACCAGAGCTCATCTCGGGCCTGTGGATGCGAGGCAGGGACCAACCCTGTGCGGGCACCAACATACTGCAGGGTACATAGTGGTTTTGTTCCCTTCATTTTAAATAACCGAAAACAAATTATTATAAAGTGGGAAAATCACAACTTCGTTCTGCAACAAAACTTTTTAGAAAAGCTGCTGCAAAATCAGGCATTTTAGGAAACAACAATCTCAAAAAAGACCTGCAAAAACCTGGAGGTACTGAACGCTGTATTACTATTAGTAAACAAAAAAAAGTTTTAAAAGTAGCTTCGCTGCCGAAAAAAATGAAGTAGTGAGGTTACTTGTAGTTAGCTACTCCCCAGCAGTGGTTATAACTGCTGCGCGAATCCTCTGTATCTCTTTAACCCCTTACCTGTTGACTCGGCGCGGACATTTCTCCGGCTTGATGTCCACCTCATAGAGGTAGACGTCCATCTTGGGGATCTCCACCTGGAAGCAGTTGGCCAGCAGCTTGATGGGTTTCCCCATGGTGCCATAGCCAGGCCTCCGAGGCATGGAGAAGAGGGACTGGGCCCCAACGGCTCCTAAAAAGTAGAGTTAAAAAAATCTTAGTGTCTGGAGTCTAGGAATGTAACGATACACAGTCTACATGGTCACCGAGAACACAGCACTAATACGAAATGAAAACATTCTTCAGACATCATATATATTGTAACGTCACTTCGTACTGAAAAGCACATCAACTGTCAGGATTCAAGATTCGGTTTAAAACCGCCAGCGATTCAATGTATGCTGATATCACAAACATTGAATCGCCGTTTGCAGAAATCAATATAAGATCAAAAATTTAGCAAAACTGACATTCAGAACCTATAGATTAACGTAATGGCCCCCATGTCGGTTATTTAACTTATTTTGATAATTTAATATGATAATATGATATGCACTCTCTAACTAGAATCAGAACCGAGTTGCCAAGTATGACATTTGTTTTGGTGGTTGGTGCTAAGAGAGTTAAGGAAAAAATTCTAAATATATGCATTGTAGTAATATAACTAAATAGAATAGAAAAATAGGGATCTAACAAAACATTTTTTAAGAGAATGTCAGCCATACAGTAAATCACAGTAAAATATCACAGCTTAATCCCAGCTTTTTTAAAATACAGAACTTGTTAGTAAAATATGAACACAAAAAACAAACAAGCCAAACAAAACCCCCTACATCAAAATAATTGTGTACAATTGATGGTGACACTGATTTGAGGTCACATCACCCAGCCCTATTTGCTGTTAATACCGGCGAGCAGAAGTGGCTATTTTTCTGCTTCAGCACACCATGCTGCCCCTAAAATTAGTAAATAAAGGTAGTGGGGTGAGATCCTATCAGAACATTACTAACTGAAAGCGTTACTCCGAGCGTGAGTCAGACGGCAGCAGCTGCTAAAGGTTTCCTGACGCTGAGCCGCCCACAGAGCGGCGGTTTTTCATTCTACTAGAAGAGGCTCTGGGTGGAAAAAAGATGGGGAGAGAAAAAACAGGACATACTGAGGCACCAGATTCCACATAGACGGGTCACTGATTCTAGCTGGAGGGAATTAAAACTCATAGACCGAAACTCTGACCTCTCTGCCTAAATTTACAGGATCAGAGAGCTTTAACCATGGCGATACGAACAAATCCTCAAAACCTGATATAAGTAGACTTATATCACAAGAACAATACATCACAATGAAGTAATATTACTCATAGGAAAAAGACAAGCAACTGAAGTAGGCTCACGTGTTAAAAATTTATGTATTTATTGAAACATGCAATTAATCAGCATCACCCAGATGTTTCAATCACCAGCAATATGCAAGAAAAAAAATTCTGATCCCTGCAGAGCCCCTTAATGAACCAGTAAGCAAAAAGATCTGATCTGCAATCTTACAAGATGTTCTGCTAGTTTAGAATTTATTTTAAATGACATTCAGAAATAATGTACCGAGGTCTAGATGCAAGCAAACAAACTATGAAGCGTGTTTCCTATTTTTCATTTGAACGCAAAATGGGAAATCAGAAAATAAGTTGTTAGTTTTTCCATTTCGATTTTGGAAACAATTACTGGAGAAAAAAAACTATATTGTTTTATATGGATTAAATTGAAAAACTAAATCATCATCTAATATACGGACTAAAAGAAACCTAGACTTATTGTTTAAATTTAAACTCTTAATTGCTGGACCACAATGTCCAAACCGTAGTGTCAGCCGAACTGTGACCTTTCAATGCTGTTACATGTGTGAGGCAAAAAAAAGTGGCACAAAGGTGCATACAGCTGTGCTTTGCTGTGACTCGATCGCACCCACAGGAAGCTCTTCTCGAGCCGAGCGACGTGCCAGCTGCTCCATCAAGTCAGCCGTGGCAGGCGATATCGGCGTGGAGATCAGAATGTTGATCCACGCATTTTCGAAAAAAGCGTCACGGACTGCAACGTCCCGGCAACACCTCCAGTGCGTCACTGGCGTAAACAGAAACTTCCAACTCGGTTCATGTAAAGCGAGACAGAAAAGAATGCGTGGGGTGTGGGGACTTTCTCCTGAGTCTCTGCATGTTGTTTCACGGGTACAAAACACCTGTCAGAAAGAAGCAAAAGCACAGCGTGTGTCGAGGGTGAGTGATTCATAACCAGCTTGACTCATCCCCCTCCCCGTTTTTACTTTTCGGGCCGGTTTGGTGTCTCACCCCCCACTCCGTCAGGGGAGTAAGTCACAATGAAAACACTACGCCACTGTATATTTATTTGTTTGTTTGTTTTGGACTTCTTTTCTAGACGTGGGTCATGGCTTGAAGACCATTGTCCTCCCAACCTCCTCCTTCTCTTCCTCCATCATTCACACGCAGCTGAAAGAACAAGGGACGAGAGGAGAATGTCTGAAGTCTCCAGATGAGATTGTCCCAACATGACCGATTGTAATGGAAATGATCGACGGGGGTCAAGAAGACTGACAGACACAAACACACACACTGTCACGTCTTGCCAGGGCAGGGTGACATGACCCAAAATTCGAATCACTATTTTTGGACCGAGAGGTGATAGCGTATGCCAATATTCTTTTCCCTATCCAGTTTGATTCAATAACCAAAGAGGTAAAATGAAAGCCATCAGACATCAAACATTTTAAATCAAACAGGAATGTTTTTATTTAAATGCCAGGAATAAAAATGACAAATATTTGCGGTGCTTTGTAGGGCTGGGCGATACGGCATGAAAATAACACCGCGATATTTTTAAGCTATATCACGATACACAATATATAGCTCAATACCTTGAAATTTCCTCTAAATCACTGTATAAATGATAAATTCAGCCCTATACTGCATAAAATAACACCAATATAATGAATTTAGCCAAAGTTTAACATAGTAAATGCTTTTATTTTAAACCAAAATATAATATAGCAAACTTTATACTTTATACTGGGGACAGACAAGTGGACAAGGGGAGCCATTGATTGCGTGCTTATTAAACGTGTAAGACCTAACTATTAAATTATGATTATAAGGTCGATAAACTATAACTTGCGTTTAAGCTACCTGCCGCTGTTCCTCTTCCTCCGTCATCTTTGGTTTTTCTTTAGAAACTGTGTGTAGACCAGGAGCCAGAAACTGCCTATACCCCGTCCCAAACTGCCAAAACCCGCCCCTTTCAAGCCGCGTGCGTAGAAATCTCATTCGAGCAAAAAAAAACGCTCGCCGGTAATCTACTTTGCGCGCAAGGACATTTAACACCTCGAGAGGAAAAATACAGTTTGCGCGCAATATTATCACAACCGCGCAGTCGATTCTTAATTTTGTGCTCTCGAGTTTCACATTTGCGCTCGCAACTTGAAATTTTTGCGGCAAGCCATTTTGCGTGCTCTAGTTTTGGCACTGATGTGATGCTGTAGGCGGGGGAGCGAGTAGAGAAGCAAAACACGAAAGCGGTACAAAACGCGCATGCGCTACCGCTAGACTTTTCTGGATGGGTGGGGGAGTGAGTTGTCTGCTTTGATGGGGCAGAAAAGCTAAGTAAATGCTGTCTGTTTAACAATAACATTAGGATTTATACTCGATGGTCACGATATAGTCATTTACTACATCGAACGTGGAACAAGCCGAGATACATCGAGTATATTCGATATATCACCCACCCCTATTGCTTTGTGTGATCTGATATGTATCAAAGCGATGTTAGATCAGCATATGATATTGTCTCATATCATTCACTGGCTCCTGAGCTGAACAAAATGAAAATCGGAATCGTAGCAGACGATATTGGTAGATATCTTGATGAAATACAGCAGCTAACCCTAACCATTAAACCAAAGCAAATATTTAATACTTTGTTTCTCACATAAAACTTGAACGTTTTCTAGTTTTTCCACTTACGAGAATTAGCCCTCACATAGAAAAATGTCCTCACAAAGTTCCAAAATCTAAAGTTTTTCTACATTTTAGCAGACAACAAAACCCTGTCCTAACCACCTTAAAAGTCCATAGCCCCCTCCTGCCCAGTCTCCCGCCCCACACACACACACACACACACGACTAGTGTCGGCGATTACCAATGTAAACGAAAGACGGAGGGTGTGGGAGTTGCCCTCTGGTAAAGAAAGAGCGCGACACAGAGAGGAAGATGAGAAGGAAGAGGAGGTGGAGGAGTAACCACACACTCACCCTACCACACACACCCCACATGAGTCATTAGATCAACTCTCCAAAACACACACGGATCCCTCCGTCTCTCGTACACACGCAGTCCTGCTTCTGGTCTTAAGGCTGAGCTCCTTCGCCCACAGCCACCCACTCACTTCCACACACACACCTCATTCACACACTCACACAGGAGCATCACGTCATCCGAGTGGGGAAAGCGGGGTGGGGGGAGAGAAACGTCACCCGAACAGCAAGGCCATGGACATTGAAAGAAAGAGAGATCGTGCAGGAGATCGTAGCGCAGGCGAACGCGTCAATCGTTTTGCCTCCGCACGTCAGTCCGAGTCAGGCAGCGAGTACACACACTGTGCTGGGAGTGTGCCATATACACACATACGCTGTGCCGAACAGACATGGTTCGAGTTTCTTAGGACTGGGCAATTAATTGAAAGATGGCCTCTAATCAACATAATCAAAGAGTCAGTTATTTGGTTTTTTAAAATTTTCTGTTAGTACATTTTTTCATTCTATTAACACTTTCCCCAGTGTGTGCTGATGTACAGTTCCCTTAAAAACATACTAACGTGTGTTGTCACGTGACTCCGCCCCATCCAGTCTGCCACTACATCTGTGCGTGTTTCCATCAATTATTTTAAAAGCACAGATATTGCACTCTTGGGTCAGAAAAAGTGCAGATCTTTGTGATTTTAAAATAAATCACGGAAGTAAACTATGAGCGCAAACATAGTCAAAAAGCCAAAACAAAATAATTGTTCATTTATCATTAACTCAGGTAAAATGTTTAATTAATCAAGATGCTGATCTGAGGTTGTATCGCACAGCCCTACTGTGTCTTTTATTCTGCTCCACACAAACACCAGCTATTTATAATCGAGAGTGAGGGAAAATCTTTCATTCACAACCAAGACTCAAGGCTGATCTATCATTAACAGAATGAGTACAAACTGCCACAAAGGACAGGAAAGAAAAAAAACAAAAAACGTAGAACACGTTCCACAAGTGACTCCAAGGTGAAGAACGAGCAACTTTAAAGCTTACAGAACTGGAGGTGTAACGATACATTGATCTACATTGATACATCAAGCTCAAAGAAAGGAATCCAAAATGACTGATGCAGCGATCTGATACTTGGATGCGATATCGATCGGATAACACCACAAATAGCTGGATGGGGTCTCAGTATAGCTGACATTGGGCCGATCTATGGAGCTCATCTGTTCAATTAAATTGTAGGTTTCTCTATGCTTGCGTATGCACGCATGCTCAATTGGTTCTGCATGGGAAGAGTCACTGCGGTAACGCTGGATTGTCGCTGGACATTCACACTAATTCCTATATATTGATATGACAATGAGCATAACAAGCAACGCAACACACTACAACCCCAAAAGGAAATCACACAATTATACTGTTTAATTTCCTTAACACCACCAGCTCTCGCTCGTAATATCACTGTAGCACTGCAGGATTAGGGTCAGTCACAAAATTACAAAACTGTGTTTAAACAAATGATTATTAAGATGTTATTTTAATAATAAATAATTTAGCATATACATATGGGTAGTGCTGGGCAATAAAGCGATCTCGATATTTTATCGAGAAAAATGTGAAGTGCTGAGCGATAAAGCGATCTCGATATTTTATCGAGAAAAATGTGATGACGATAACGATGATAAACGTAAGCTATAAAATTTGATCACACTTGTTTGTCCACTATGCGACAGCGCCTTGAGATAGACAGTATCTTTGGCCAATCACGTAGCTTGGCATAACGCCAGCACAACAGCCAATCGTGGCCAATGATGCAAATTTGCCCATAGCACACGAAGAAACCGCGTGGTAAACATTAGCGAAGTGGTCGCGTGCCGAGATACACTTAACATTCAGAGCACTTATTTATGCGCACGCATCATGGCTTAACGCGTCCGCTGAGCATGTCGTCATAAATTTACGAGAGTTGCAGTACCAGCAGTAATTGGGGCGGCTGTATGTTCAAGTTTAGCCACGTGCCGTCAGCATCGTTGTTTACCATCAACACGGCTGAACGGTTTCGCCGTCTTTTTTTCACCTTTGCAGGCATCCCAACCAGCAAAAATTCATTTCAGGGAGGTCTCCCAACACCAAACTCCGAACTTCCGGGAGACTTGGGATGTCTGCCTTTGAAACATACGAATGCAAATAATTTTTTATTTTTTTCCCCTCATTTCACAGCAAAATGTTTTCTCGCACTGCCGCATTCTACTTCTTCCTATTCTTCTGTCACTTAACGACGGACTGGACGCTTTATATGGTGTACACTGCCACCTGTTGGAGTCCTCAAGATTAACAAAAAGTATGCACGGAAGTATAGTCAGTACACTGCTTGCGTAGCAGCAGCGTCCACAAGAGCACCCGTCACATAGCGGTAAGCGGCCCTAAGAAAAGATGTCGGACAACCAGGACGCCGCGGTGAGTGAAGAAGGCGATGAAAATGCAGGGTTTCCCGCAGCACTTTATAGTTACGGCGGCCACTTTGACAACAAGTACGTCCCGCCTTAACTACGTCCGCCTGGGAAAAAAAATTATAAAATACAAACGTGAAAGTACCCGATGAGGCTTTTCGTAACAACAAGAAGCACCGAGAAAGCGCACTGGAAGTGAGGTGTCGACGGCTCTCTTTTGCCGTTCTTTGGCAGCGGCTATTTTTAAAACAAATCCTATGACTGCTAAGCACCTTCAGCGGACCTTTTTGCCGCAGTGCTCAGAGCTCTTTAAGTAGAAATTTGTTGAAAATTATTTGTTTAATATTGTTTGATTATTTTAACTTGTTCATTCAGTCTGTATAAGAATCTAAAAAAAAAAAACCACAATATGACAATATATCGTGATAATTATCGAAATCGATCAATATACCAAAAAATATTGTGATAATGTTTTTGTTCATATTGCCCAGCTCTACATATGGGTGTGTAATTATTGCACTGATTTAGTATTTAAGTCAAGTAAGTCCTTAAGGATTACTGAATAATCTCAGTCTCCTCCTCACAGAGGAAATACACAACTTATTAAATAAAACTAGGTATTGGAATGGTAATCGGGATCAGCCCAGACCCAAAACCCAAGTATCTGCCTCGGTATTGGAACTGAAAAAGTAGGACTGTCGCATCCCTATCCAAAATAACACATCATAAACATTATAACATCACCTTTGCTGTATGAGGTATGTTGTTTTTACAGTATATTTTCAGTAAACTGAATGATGTAACAATTGCAATATTAAGCACATGGAAAGGACTTTCTTTTTTACATTTTAAATTAAGTTCACAAATGAACAGAACTTTTTTCTGCTTTCTTTTTGAACATTCTGGGCAAATGTGCCATGCCAACATAAAACATGATTGATTGTTGAGTTTTAATGCCATATTAGCAACTATGGTTATTTTATGGCCAAGGCAGGTATAATAAAACAAAATTAAAAACAGGAATAATACAAATAAAAAACAACCAAACAATCTACAGTTTTTAAACATCAATATTAGCTACAAATTCTAAAACTTTCAATAGTGGGACCTTAATAAGAACATCAACCACAGCACTTTGTCTGTAAAAAACACTTTGCCTGTAAAAACGCTGTCGTTTTGTTCATAAAATATGAAACACTCAAAAACAAATGATGTATTGATAGTCTGAGGCAAGTTCAAACTTTTTCTGTGTTCATTATCGCTTCACACAATAGCATTATGAAGACGTTGTAGCTGTAGGATCGTTTTGAAATCATTTTGGGAAAATTCCAGAAGTACTGCTTTGATTACTTCAGTGTTTCATAAAGTCTGGTTTTGCCCACCGCTGTCGCCCACTGCCCATCGTCCATGTGAATGTGAGTGATAATTTGTCACTGTGAACACACCACAGCACATCACATAGTGCACCACAACAAAATGTGACCTCTGCATTTGACCCATCCATGAAGAAGCAGTGAGCAGTGCTTGGGGACGGTACCTTACTGGCCCTGGAATTCGAACCAGTGATACGCTACCAACTGCCCCAACTGCGGTGTGATGGTGTGTATAACATCTCAAACCCTCATTCAAATGACGAGGAAAATACTGTTTACATCTACTGAAGCAACAGACGTTTTAATTTTGCTATCTGACATACAGCTTGTCTCGTTCCTCTTAATCCATACAGATGGACAGGCCGACTGGTAGAAGCTTAAAGATCTACAACACTCTGACCCCAACTTCAGGACACACACAGGAAAACTGGCATCTCGCTATCTGAGCGCTTGCACACACAAACACACCGCGGTGCGTGCACAAGGCCTGCTAAGCACTCGACTAGAAGCCTCAAGGCCCCAAATCTGATTTTCACATGGAAACGACAGCAGTGTCAAATAAAAGTTATTGATCAAATAAATTCAATTAGCATGTCAAAAGGTTAGCGCTCCCTTTAAACGATCTGTCCGGAAATTTATACCACACAAGACATGGTTTGATAAGTGGGTTGTTGGACTGTGAAACCTCCATGAGTTGTTTTTTTGGAGACGGTCAGTAAACTACAGACTCTTTGCCTGTGACAGAAAACAATAAAAGCCTGTCTTACTTTCATACCTAACCATTCAAGGCAAAAATGGTGATTTTAGCCATTTTTGCAGCAGACAAAGACAGACAAGATTGATCGCGTCTTTCAGATGCAGCGAATGTTGAGTGTTGATCAAACATGGAGCTGCGCCCATTCAAGGGCCATTTTACGGACTCTATAACAGTCTTAAGTACATGCTGCCTGATCAAGACTTTACTCTGGTTAGCATCTTTCAGTACAGCAACCACTGCTATGACAGCTACTTTTCTCACAGCCACATCAGCATCAGGCAGTCAAAAGAGATGGTCTACTGATAAGAAACTTAGCCCTAAAGGGTCAAAGCTGCCTCTGACAGATATTTTATTCATCACTCAGATTAATCTGTTCCCTTACAAAAACATCAGAGTTCACAACATGAACAGATTCTCCTGAAACCACGGTCACATTTCCTGCTGTATGAACTCTGAGAATTCTTGCTCTACCACTCCAGCATGTGTACATGCTACAGCAAACTCACACACACACGGACTCACACACAATACAGCTGTTGTGCGTGTAATCCTTCGAGGGCAGGGTTGTGGGAACGGGGTGAATGCTGGGTAAAGGGGGCACAATGGCGTCAGTCACGGCGCCGAGCGACAGCTTCGAGCTGGCGATTGCGGTTCGAGGTCTCTTGCTTTGTTACAGTAATTAGCGATGCACCGATCTGATAATGATTAGGAGTGCAACGACACACTGATTTACTCTGATACATTGATTCGATAATCAACAAACGCACAGCATTGATCAACAATGAAAACACCGATCAGGCACCACGCAGACTGTAACGAGAGGAGATTGTCAAATTATATTTTAAAGTGAATGGAAGTGACTGTCTGAAATCAGCATATCGATTGTTGGCTCGCAAATTTACACTGAAATTATGTCACAGCAGACTTTGTAACATAAGCAGGCAATGAAATGTTGTCCACTGAATTGATATAATTCCCTATCATGATGAAACTTGTGATCTACACCCCTAATAGACACTGATGGGGAAATCAGTCAGGAACTGACTTGAATAGCTGGATTGGGAAATCTCTAAATGAACTAGTAAGTAAATAAATAAATAAACAAACAAAGCTTCACTTTCCGATTTCCCTCGTCTACTCAGGACTGACCGGGCTCAGGAATCTGCAAAGTACAAATCTCATAACAAGTCTTATAACAACATTATAGTGCTTCAACGGACAACGTTCACCAAAATCAAATTCAATAAGTCTGCTATGACGCAATGTTGATTCAGTGTTTGTAATGAGACAAATGCTAATTTAACCCTGATTTTCATTCCGATCAAATAACAAAAAGCCACTAAAATGCTATTTAACATTTTTGATCCTTTTTATTCAACCAGACATTTAAATGAAAAACATTTAATAAAAAAGGACCTCCTCTTCAAGATATATTAAATGACATCACAATTTGCATGATGTCTGCTCAGCATTTTCATTTTGGATCGATGCTATGAACTGGTTAATCACTGAATCAATACATCGACCTAGATCGACATAACGTTACACTCCTAAAAAGCACTTCAGACTAAAAGTTACGTCGTCAACCAAGTTTCCACGCAAGAGGGTGTGAGTCCGGTCCAAGATCGGCAAAGTCAGTGGTACTGCAGGCCGACTCTCGCTGGGTCTCGACTTCAGCACTAGAACGGCACCGGCAAGAGTGCAGTGGAAAACGGAGTACAGGAGGCGGCCGGTATTTGGAAAAGTCACGGTAAAGTTGTTTAAATGTGGCCTGTCTATGTGAAAGAGTCCCATTCTGGCTGTGCACTTCTTGAGGCTGGCTGAATGGACGCTTCTGTTACAGGCAGGGCTGCCGTCCTACCAGCGAAAGACAGCAAGAAGGCGAGCGAGAGCCACAATAAAACAGTGAGGGAAACCTCTATAAATGTGAGGAAAACCCAACTTAAGAACCCAAGTTTTAAACGCAAAAAACGAAAAGGTAGAACAAGAGACATGGCTTTAAAGGGACATGAAATCCCCCAATACGAAGACACATGTGGCACTCCGTCTTAAAAAGAAATACTCAGGAGGTTTTGTTTTGTGGAGAGAGAGAGAAGGAAAATGGCCACCCAAGTCCTGAAAAAGTCATCCCTCAGGAAAACGCCTGTAGTCACCTATATTGGTTTTCTTTTACTGTCTATCTTCTCCGAGCCGTCCAGTAACTCTTGAAGAGGAGGAGAAAGACCCTGTTGCCCCTGCAGAGAGAGGCCCCTCTCTCTCTCTCTCTCTCTCTCACACACACAGACCTTTTTGCCCCTGAAATGTTCCCCAGTCCAACACACTACTCCTGAGGGCCCTAAGAGCTCAACTAATCTGTGTATCATTCGTTCAGTCAAATCCCAAAAAAGCAGCTCTTTTTAAACATTCATTTACAGCACCAAAAATGACAAAAACAAATATTTAAGAGCGTTTTGTAGGCTTTTGTTTAAATGTGAAAAATGAAGGAACGAATAATGCACAGATTTTCACTCCAGGGTTTTCTCTTTCAACGCCAGTTTTTCTCTTTGAGAAAATAAGTAAACAAATAAAAGATGGTACATAGCTTTAATGCATGAAGGAAAGCACAAAAGTGGGTGCCTTCATTTGTCTTAATGGATAAAAGCGGAGGTGACGCCCCTGCTCACCCTCTGGCCACAATAGAGTTTAATGCAAACTGCACTATCCATAGAAACTGTCCACAATATGGGAAGAGAGAGAGAGAAAGAGAGAGAGACAGAGAGAGAGCTTCTGCACCGCCACCATCTCGAGGACAACAGGATCAAAAGTCAAGGGGCCCCACTGACACCAAACTGTTTAGGGGGAAAGGGCAAGGGTGCAGTGCTTAAAAAACAAGCGGGAAAACTGGTGAAAGGCTGCAGAAAGGGTGCACCGTTTAAAAAGCAATCACACAAATACCTTCAAATTACAGCTCTAAACCACACACTACATATACTAAGGATGCAACAGTCGGTATGTCCTTTTCCGTTTAGTACACCCAGGTGAATCGTGGTAGTTCAGTACGCCCAACATTAAACTATCATTTAAAAAATATGGTCATTGTGCACACATTCTCAGGAATTACAGTTCTCTGTCGCTGCAACGGATTTCCACCCATTGGACTCTAGCTGTGACGGATTTCTGTCAATCGAACCCAAAGGCATATATGAGATAAAAGCAGATCCATGAGAATTAAAATGCGAGAGGGAGGTGGGTGCACGTTGCAAACTTAATACATGGTGATTATGCAGGCTCGCTGGTCAGCTGTGTAAACGGTGTATTTGAGTGCTCGCGGTTCTCACTAAAATTCTCCAGTTCAGTCAAATCTTCCCTTTATTATAGACAAAACTCATATTTTAGCTGAAAAATAACATCCGGCGTTCTACTCACAATACAGGCATATATTGATATATTGTAGTGTTAATTCCATTCTTGTGACGTAGCACAGAAGGAATTGTGGGGAGACGTAGTTCTCTCCACATGCTCATGAATGTGCATTAACAAGCTCGTGTTAACACTGCAGAAACGTCATTTAAGCGTTCTCATGCATTTTCTTCTGTTTTTATGCACAGAATATCCACAAATAGTTTCACATACAAAGGGATCAGGTCTTGTCTTGATCGTGGAACTGAAAACGTTGCGCGTCACTAATAAGCATCTGTGTGAAACACAAGCGGCGCATGCTATGGCGAATAAAAAGAATCAAATGAAGCTTTAACTCCAGAGAAATTGAATCGGCCATTTTTTGTAAATGAATTATTTGAGTTATTTGAATAATCGTTTCAGCACTAGAAATAGAAAAGGCAAAGAACCTACTGGATGTTAGCGCCAAGATAACATTAATCTACCGTAACCGTACTGATACCATGGACCAAAAACAACAATATGTACCGAAGCATGGGGACAGTGTACCATTGCATCCCTAATATATAAGAGGCCAGGGACATACAGTGACACTGGGGGAGACGCACAGTGACATGCACGGTGACAGTGGGGGGAGACAGAGAGGCAGACAGTGACAGTGACACAGACACAACGAGACAGAGAGCCAGACCGACAGACACACTGGCAAGTCAATACTAATGCCCAGCTCTACCACTAACACGCAGGACGTAATGCCCCTAGACCCTCCCCTCACACTAGGGCGTCTGTTCTTCCTGTGATAACCCCTTTAGTAACAGGAAACACCTGCAAGCTCACGCGTCACGCTCAACGGGGGACTCCGTCCACATACCCCCAATCGTTTCACCTCCAACGGAGGTGTCCAACGGCCCTCAGCATGTGTTTCTATCACCACTTCTCAGTGTTTCCAACTAGTTGCGTACCTCCTCAAAATGACAGCTATTATTAGTGATTAGGATGAGTAATGGTAATTTGTCACGAGTTTTCGGTGATTAGCGTCGTGATTGTGGGGTTCAACGCATTAAGACTGATTAAGCAGGACGTGGGAACATCTGATTTCTCGTCATTTTTCCTTGCGTAGCATTACAAATCACTTGTGTTGCCTCTTTACGCAACGACTTATGACAAAGAAGACAAATTTCAGCGTTTGGTAATTAGCAAAGGTCCAAAGGTGCTTTAGTTCAACTTAGTCTGATTTACAGTAATAAATTATAATAGCTATTACATGACTCCTTATCTATACTTTTTTCCACGAAAGAAATTGAAGAATAAAGTCGCATATACATACAGAAATCGTATCAAGTCTCAGTTGTAAAGGAATAGTTTGGCCTAAAAGCATTTAACCACACAGGCATATTCCTAAAGACTGCTAACACATTTCTTAAGTATTTTTAGTTATAAACAAGGGCAAGATTGTTAGAGATTACTGGAACTCAACATTGTTTTCTTATTTAGTTTTCTGTGGCATGATTAAGACAAGACATGATCCCTCTGTATGTGAAAGTATTTGTGAGATATTCTGTGCACAAAAACAGAAAAAAAAATGCTTAAAAACGCATACATAACATTTTTTGCACCTTTAACACACACTGTTTGCGAGCACGCGCATGAGCACCCGCTTGAGTGCCATTACTCGCTAAAAAGCTGCAGTTCAGGCAAAACATCCCCTTTAATACAGACTAAATGCATATTTTGGCTGATAAATAACCACAACAACTAGCGTTCTAATCACAATACAGCTGTTTATTGAGATTTCCTCATAGATTTTCCATAGTTTATTCTGGAATGCGCGCCCAACAGTAATGTGACGCGGCTCCAGTGTGGCGTGCGGGTGATTACGTGTAGTTCTCTTCCAGAAAAGCCAAAAGCAGCTTATTTTAAAGGTTCAAAATGACCCAAAACTTCAGTATTTCTTCATTTTCAATTCGATTTTTTTTTTAATTTTATAAGGTTATAGTGCAATCAATAGGAAAGAATAAGTATAGAAAATTCATCAAAAAAAAATTCTATATTCTGTTGGATAACAAAAAAAAAGCGTCTATTACACGTTTCAGCATTTACACATCAAACTATGAGCAGCACATCAAAGTTTGAGTAGTGCAGGACGTGCTGAACACAACATAAAACGCGTGTATGGCTAACTTCTATTCACACACTAGAAGAAGCCTAAAAAAACTGATAGAACACACAATTACAAAAAGAATTGATAGTTGCAGCTCTAATATATATATATATATATATATATATATATATATATATATATATATATATATATATATATATATATATATATATATATATATATATATATATATATATATATATATATATATATATATATATATATATATATATATATATATATATATATATATATATATATATATATATATATATATATATATATATATATATATATATATATATATATATATATATATATATATATATATATATATATATATATATATATATATATATATATATATATATATATATATATATATATATATATATATATATATATATATATATATATATATATATATATATATATATATATATATATATATATATATATATATATATATATATATATATATATATATATATATATATATATATATATATATA